>CAUYUJ010002349.1:10000-90766 GCA_963575745.1 Prorocentrum cordatum
CAATCCAGCAGCTCCTCCACGCCTGCTTCTGGGGGCGGCCTCTCGCCTCCGTCGCCTCCGTCGCCTTCGCCGCCAGCCCCTGCAGCAGGACACTGCGGCTGGCCGCCGCCTGCCACGTCGAGCCCAGGCTGCCCGGCCGCCTTTCGTGTTTTTTTGTGGGGGGGGGGAACGAACTTTCGTTTTCCTGTGTGTTTGAGGCCCCGAGCTTTTTTGCAAAACCATGGGGTCTCAAAGCCAACGAAGATATATGATTCTAATCACTATAATATTCCTCATTTTAAGAGGCGGAGCCGGCGTGGCGGGCGAAAAAAACAACTCCCCCTTCCCCCCCCGCCTCCCTCCTATCCTCCCCGCCCGCCGTGGACGCGAGGGCGGCGAGCACCAGCGCCAGCGCGCGTGGCGGCGTCATGGCGCCGCGCGAGCCTTCCGCGCGAGGGCCGCGCGGGGGGTGGGGCCAGGGGCGCGCTCGCGGGGGCTGAAAGCCACCGCGCGCGGCGACCCCGCCCCGTCGGGAAGCGCGACGTGGGGCCCCTCGATCAGGGGCCCCAGATCGGGCGAGAGGAGCTGGCGGAGGAGGAGGATGGATGAGATGAGGAGGGGCCCCTCGATCAGGGGCCCCAGGGGATGGATGAGAGGAGGAGGGGCCCCTCGGTCAGGGGCCCCGGCGTCGGGGAAGATGAGGGGGGATAACGGCGGAGGGCGAAGATGACGGGGAGGCATTTTTGGTGCATTGCAATTCCGCGCGCACGAATGCTTCGCGGCCCCTACTTCAAACGAGCCCCTCGACGAGAGGAGCCCCGTTGGCTCATCCTACACGACGCGCTACGGCGCCCATGCAAGGTGGGACCTCGCATACTCCCACGCGTCCTCGAACAGGAGCGTGCCGTCGTTCAGCTGCTGCCTTACGTCTTCCCCGACCTCTTTCATCTCCTCCTTTGAACTCGTACAATTCTTGCCGCCGATGGAGAATATTTGCGACCCGCCGCCAGCCAGGCGCAGGGCGACGCTGTGCGAATTCTTGTAGTACATCGATGGGCCGATCTCCTGCGCATGGAAATCGAACGCGGCCGCTGCTGGCCTCTTCCTGGCCGCTGCTGGCCTCCTCATGGCCGCCGCCGCGGCCCCCTTTGGAGCGCCGCGCTCGTCTGCGGTCGCGGTGGCGACGGCGGCTTCCTCCTCGGCGCTGGTCATGCTCGGCTTTTTCTTCACGGCGCCCTTCTCGACGATGGCGGGCTGCTCCGCGGCCGCTGGCTTCTTGGAGATTTTTCCTGCGGGCTTCCCCCTCTTAGGCAACCCTTCCTCCCAGGCGGCGTACGTGACATTCGTCACCTCGGTCTCGATCGGCCCGGCGGCGCCGCGCGCCACGCAGAACCCTTTCGGCCCTGGCGCGAGCGGCAAAGCCGTCTCGGTGCCGTCGTCACTCAGGAACTTCAATTCCATGGTCGCGTAGTCGATGGTAATGATCTCCTGGGGCCTGGCGGCCTCGCTGCCCGCGAGCTCCTGCTGCGACGACTCCTGCTCGGCAGCTCCTGCGGCGGCCTCGCCGTCGCGCGGCGCGTCCTGGGGGGCGAGCGGACGAGAGAACAAGAGGAGAGGTGTGGGAGCACGAGAGGGGCGAGTCCTGGGACGCCACGATCAACTCGGGCGACTCCAAGTCCATCACCGCCGAGGATTTCTTCGGCGTGGCCATCCCGTATAACCCTGCGACGCTCCTGCGTTTCTTCGCGGGCGACCGCGGCCCCGCGGCGGCCGTGCTCGGCCCTGGCGCCGCGGCGGTCGGGCTCGGCCCTTGCGCAGCGGCGGTCGGGCTCGAGCCCTGGTCGCGCATGGCCGCGATCACCGCAGCCATGGCTGGCGAAACCTTCTTGACGTCCTTGCTGCGGTGCGCCGCGCAGTAGCTCAGCCCGTTCTTCATCGCAATGGCCCAACTGGTCAGTTCGGTTGCGGACTTCTCTGGGGCATACTTCTTGGCTTGCTTGGCCAAGTCGGGGTGCCCCAGGCGAGTCGTGACCGCGGCGCACTCGACGAGGAAATCCCTGTACTCTGCAATCGTCTGCTCGATCTCGGCGCTGCCCTTGAAACGAACAATGTCCAAGCTGTACTTCTTGCACAGGGCAGAAAGAAAATCCTGGTCTGCCTCGCACTTGCGCCTCGACATGTCGGGGCGAGGAGGCTCTCGCGGAAAGGCGGGGGGCGGGGGCGCGACGCGACTTGAGCGGGGCGGCTGCGTGGGCGAGCCCCGAGTTCATCGTTAATCAAGGAACAGACGCCCCTTAATTAAGGAACGCGCGACGCTATTTAAGGCGTACGAAAACGCTATTTAGCGAGCCTTATTTAGTTAAATCCTTAATTGCCGTGGACGACGCTAATTAGCGCATCGGGCGCTAATTAGACCTAGGAATTAAATAGAGGAGAAAAGAACTTCATGGCCCCTCCTCCTCCTCCTCCTCCTCCTGCTCCTCCTCCTCCTCCTCCTCCTCCTCCTCCTCCTCCTCCTCCTCCTCCTCCTCCTCCTCCTCCTCCTCCTCCCCCTCCTCCTCACCCCCTCGGGCCGGTGGCCGGGTGCGCCACGCGCGCGCATCCAGCTGAGGAGAGCACCCTGGGCTCGGAAGGAGGACTGGACGCCCGAGCCGACAAACGCACGAGACCCAGACGTGATCGCGCCGTTTTTGTTTTTCTTTCCTTGTTAAGTTGTTTGTGCGTGGCGGGAAGGTGTTTGGCCGGTTTCGGCCTAGGGGGGCCCTCGCCGGGCCTCGGGGGCGTCAAGCAGCGACTCAGGATGAAAAACCGGTCCCGGGGATAAGGGTCGGGGCTTCCAGGGCCCCGTTTTGAGAATATCAGGACGGCGCATGTCTGGGTTGCCCAAAAATTGATTCCCAGTCGAATCTGCGAAGAATGCGAGGATTGTTCTGTAGACCCACCCGTGTTCTGCGCACTGTTCGCCGATTCGACTCAGGATGCAAAATTGGTCTTGGCCCAAGACCAACTGGGGATAGGGCCGGCCCTATCCCCAAGACTCTTGGGGATAGGGCCGGTGCTTCTCTGGGGACCCCGCCTTGAAAACATCAGGACCTCGCAGGTCCCTCCCTGCTCGAGGCCGCTGGGCGCCGGGCGCCTCGCGGCCCTCCCGCCCCAGACATGCAGCGTCCTGGTGTTTTCAGCACGGGGCCCCTGGAAGTACCGACCCTCTCCCAGGGACCGGCCTTGCATCCCGAGGGCCGGCGAGGGCCCCCCGAGGCCGAAAAGATCTGGAGAAGCTGGCCGCCACGATTTTTGTTCACGACGCGGCCAGGTCTGGGCCCGCCTCGTCCCCCGAGGAGTGCCCAGGCCGCGGCCCGCCGTCTTCGCGCCTCGCCGTCGCCTGCGCTGCCCGCTTGTGTGCTGGAGAGCCCGCTCGCCGCCGACGAGCCACGCGCAACAACTGGAAAAATGGCCTGAGGGCTCGGGGCCCCGCCCCTCCTCCTCCTCCTCCTCCTCCTCCTCCTCCTCCTCCTCCTCCTCCTCCTCTTCCTTCTCCTATTCCTCCTCCTCCTCCTCCTCCTCCTCCTCCTCCTCCTCCTCCTCCTCCTCCTCCTCCTCCTCCTCCTCCTCCTCCTCCTCCTCCTCCTCCTCCTCCTCCTCCTCCTCCTCCTCCTCCTCCTCCTCCTCCTCTCCCTCCTCCTCCTCCTCCTCCTCCTCCTCCTCCTCCTCCTCCTCCTCCTCCTCCTCCTCCTCCTCCTCCTCCTCTCCGGGCCCCCGCCCTCCCCGGGCCCCCTCGCAGTGCGAACAACAACACAATCACGGTGGGAGGTCTCTCGCCACGGCTTCGGCCTCCGCGGGGGCCCTCGCCAGGCCTCGGGGCCGCCGAAAGCCGACTCGGGAGGAAAAGCCGGTCCCGGGGGCACGCGCTGTGCTGTGAACAAATCACCCTGCACGAACGGAAAGATTGGGCACAATGCCCAGCAGAAGTTCCTGTTCATTTTGAACAGGACTCGCTGTCCGCGCCGCCGCGGCCTGTGTCCATTCGAGACAGAGGGCGGCCTGCCCAACAGCGGCCGATGTCGGTTTGGGACAACATTTGTTGTTGGGCATTGTGTCCATTTTCCTAACCCATTTCGGGCGTCCAAAATCACGGCGGGAAGTTCTTGTATATTTTCAGCCTCCGGGGGCCCTTATCAGGTCTCGGGGCCGTCAGACAGCGACTCAGGATGCAAAACGGGTCCCGGGGAAGGGGTCCAGACCTCCAGGGGTCGACGCTGCGAAAAATCGCGACGTCGGGGGTCTGGGTCAGGGCGCCCCGGCCCTCCGGGCCCCATCCCATCCCTCGGTACCCCAGCCGCTCTGAGCCTGCTCTTTTTTAGATTCCGGCAGGATTGCTTGCATGCACGGGGGGGGGGGGGGGGCGAACCCGAAGCAGGCCACAAGCGACCTACCTGCATGTGACACAGAAGGGGGGAGGGGGGGGGGGACAAATTGCCATGCAAGTCAGCTTGCCTGCATCGACTTCTTCGTGTGAAAAGAGAGGGGGCCACAAGAACCCCAGACCCCCTCGAGCTATGAAAAAATCACGACGGGAGGTTTTCCATGATTTCTGGCCTCTGGGGGCCCTTACCGGCCCTCGGGACCGTCAAAAAACGACTCTGGACGAAAAACCGGTCCCGGGGAATGGGTCGGGACCTTGGGGGTCGCGTCATGAAAAAATCATGACGTCGGGGGTCTGGGACGGGCTCTTTCCTCCCTCTCGGGCTGAACCCGAAGGAGGCCACAAGCGACCTGCACGTGACACAGAAGGGGGGAGGGGGGGGGGGGCAACTTGCCGTGCAAGTCAACCTGCCTGCATCGATCTCTCCATGTGCAAAGAGAGGGGGCCACAAGAACCCCAGACCCCCTCGAGCTATGAAAAAATCACGACGGGAGGTTTTCCATGATTTCTGGCCTCTGGGGGTCGCGTCATGAAAAAATCATGACGTCGGGGGCCGCAAGAACGGGCCCTGTCCCCCCCCCTCGGGGCCCGTCTCCCTCCCTCTCGGTGCCCTGCCCGGTGCACCGCCGTCGGGCCCTCGCCCGGCGCCCCGGGCGCCCCGCGCGGCCGCTCCGCGCCGAGCGGCGCCCGCCGCGGCCCGCCGCCCTCGGGCCCCCGCACCTCCGAGCCCCGTCCTCCCGGAGCCCCCTCGCGCTGCGGAGAAGTCGCCGGCGGGATGTTTTTGGCGAACTTCGGCCTTCCAGGGGCCCTTCCCGGGCCTCGCGGGCCGTCAAAGAGCGACGCGGGACGGAAAAAACCGGCCCTGTGGAAGGGGTCCAGACCTCTGGGGGTCGACGCTGCGGAAAAGTCGTCGACGGGATGTTTTTCGCTAACTTCGGCCTTCCGGGGGGGCCCTTGCCGGGCCTCGGGGCCGTCAAAGAACGACTCAGGACGGAAAACCCGCCCTGTGGAAGGGGTCCAGACCTCTGGGGGTCGACGTTGTGAGAAGATCACGACGTCGGGGGTCTGGGTTTTGGGCCGCCGCCCCAGACGTTCAAGCAGTGGCGAAGCGTCCTGGCGTGGTTCAAGCAGTGGCGAAGCGTCCTGGCGTGCCGGTGGGCTTACCAAGCACTGTTCTAAGAACCTTTTTTGGTTTCGACGGAAGTTTAGAACAGTTCTGGCTGGGACGGTCTGGTTTTACCGCATCGGGTTCATGTTCTAGAAACATTTGTTTTAGTTCTTGGAACATTTTGGGGTTCTAGGAACAGTTCGTGGTAGACCTACAGGATTACCGGGACGGTCGGTCCCTGCTCAAGACGTGCGATATCATGATTGGTTCAAGTTGGAGCGTCCTTGGAAGTCCCGATCCCAGACATGATCGCGTCGTTCAAAAAAAAATCAAGGCGGGAAGCTTTTGGCCGTTTTCGGCCTCGGGGGGCTCTCGCCGGGCCTCGGAGGCCCGTCAAATAATTACCTATATTCTGGACGCCCGAGATGGGCACGGAAAGAATGGGTACGATGCTGAACAGCAGTTCCTGTTCATTCTGAACAGGATTCGCTGTTCACGCCGCCGCGGCCTGTGTCCATTCGAGACAGAAGGCCGCCTGCCCAACAGCGGCCGCTGCTGGTTTGGGACAACGTTTGTTGTTGGGCATTGTACCCATTCTTTCGGTACCCATCTCGGGCGTCCAATATATGACGTCAAACAGGATCTGAGGAAAGAGTCGGGACTTCCTGCAGGGACCCTTTCCCCGCGGACCGGCGAGCCTGGAAGCTTTTCGGGAGGCCCCGGGGGGGCAGCCGCGAGAGGCAGGAGGAGGAGGAGGAGGACGAGGAGGAGGAGGAGGAGGAGGAGGAGGAGGAGGAGGAGGACCAGCAGGAGGAGGAGGAGGAGGAGGAGGAGGAGCTGTCCCCCAGGAGCCTGGGGGGGGGGGGACGGGGCCGAAGAGCCCGAGGCGCCCAGGAGGGGATCGCTCCCCGGGGACCGCGGGAGGCGGTGGACACGGCAGGTTCCGGGAGTGCCGACCAGCAGCGACCCCAGCGCGGGCGCTCAAGGTTGGCGGCCGCCCGTGGCCCAGAGGCGGCCATCGCTCGACGACCCGGCGTTATCGTCGGGGGCGGAAAAGAGGGGGGTGATGACTAGGGGGGGGTGGATATCATGGCGGGGGCCATGATATTTCCCCAAATCTCATGGCGCCTCTTCTTATTTCATGACGTCCCTGGCCCCCCCGCTGGGCCGCGCACATGCCGCCGGTCATGATTTGCACCCCCCCCCTCTTGGACACCCCCCTCTTGGCCGCTCCCGATCTCGGAACGGCCGATCGTTCAAGTTGAAACGATCCCCGCGGTGTCAAAAACCAACGCCGAGGTCGACCCGACGCGAACCTGCCGAGCGTGTGGACCAAGCATACGGTCGGACCGAGGTGTACGATCGAGGTCGGCTCGGGGAGGGTACCCTGATGCTCTTCGTGCCTGTCGGATGTTCTCGTCCATCCTGGGGGAGGGCACCCTCGAAGGCTCTTCCGTTCGGCCGGCGGAGAGCGTGCTGGAAGGTATCTTCCTGCGCCGGCGTCCACGAAGCATGCGCCCTCGGAGGCCCGCGCGGGGGTCCTGGAGCGGCCCTGGGCCCTCCTGGCGGCGCCCCCATCGCCACCCGCTCCGCGCGCCAGGGAGGGGGGCCCATTTCCGACCCGAGAAGCTCGCGCGGACCTTCGGACGCCGCGCTGCGAGGCCCCAAGGCTGCAGCGATCCGCGCCCGCTGTGGCGCCAGGCGCTCGCGGCCGGAGCCCGCGCGCGCCCCGCACCCGGGCGGCTGGCCGGAGGGGCCCGGCCGCGATGCAGCCCCCCGCCTGCTTCGGCTTCGGCTGCTGGATCTCGCTGCCGAGCACGAGGCTCAGCACGCAGCGGCTGCGCGCTCCCCCCCGCCCCAGCGCGGTCGCGTTCGCCGAGGCGCCCGGCGGCCCCGCCGAGGGCGGGGCTCGGCAGGGCGCAGGAGCCGTGGCGGGCAGGCCCCGACGGCGTGCCCCTCGGCGGCCGCCGCCTGTGCTGAGGACCCCCGGCTGCCAGAGGGGGGGTCATCCTGGTGCGCCGGTATTCCCCCAATGGCGCCGCCGGGGCATCCCCTGGAAGCTTCGGATACGGGGGTCGCCGTCACAGAGCAGGTTCAGAGGGTCTCTCATCACTGCGCGGTTCGATCCCCGAGGACGTGTCGATCTCCGACGAGCGCCAGAGTTTGGTGTCGCATGGTGCTGAGGCGTCGGCTTTGCAGTGGACGTATTCCGCTTCCTGGAAAGAGAAAACCAAGTTCAGCAATCACGTGAGGAGGTCGGCGATCAGGAGGATGACGGGGCAACCGTAGCAGCTAAAGGCTAGAAGCCTTGATGCCGCGTTTGTGAAGAGCCGTTTCTTCAGCGTTGCATCCGCATCCGTGGTTTGGGTGAGCACAACGCTGATTGGCATCGAGACCCAAGTTATTTCCATCCTGTCCCACCTAAGGTCAGGCTCGGATCACCTCTTAGTTGTGCTATCAGCGTCTAATCACTGTCTCACGTTTCTGTTCCTCGCGGAGGTGGTACTGCGGATAGGCGCCTCAAGAATCATGCCCCCTAGGGGCAGGCTGTGGAACGTGTGCGACATTGCCATCTTGCTTCCGGCGCTCGCCGAGGTTGCTCTTGAGATCGTCGTGCGCGCGTTCTTCGGCAAGGATCGCAACCTCGTCGAGAACGGTATAATGGCGGGGATGTTTCGCCTGTTTCGCCTTACCCGGCTTCTCCGCATTATTCGATCGATTCGCCAACTGAAGCCTTTTGCGAGTGCATGCGCGCTCTATAACATCTGCCAGCAAGTCAGTTTGGCGGCTCTCGTGTTGCTCATCATGATAGTGTTTGCCTTTGGAGTGATCTTGACGCAGGCTGTGTCTGAGTATACTGAGGGTGGCACGCGAATCCGAATCAAGTATTACGGGGACCTTTTCCGGTCAATGTTGAGTCTTTGGATGGTTGTGTCTGGGGAGATCAATTGGCACGAGCTCACCGCGCCGTTGAAGGAAATTGGAAACGCCAGTTGGACGATGTTGTTTTAGTATACATAACCTTCGTATATTTCTTCGTGCTCAATGTGGTTATTCCTCTCGCTTCGCGGGGTGCACGTCCGGAGCACGTACAGTCACGTCGTCGCGGGGCCTCTTGGGAGCCTTCTGGGGGCCTCCTGGAGGCCTCCTGGGAGTTTCTTTTGGCCTTTTGGGGGCTTCTTTGGGGGCTTTCCCCCTCCCTCCGTTTCATACACCCTCCCCATCTTCCCTTCCATCGCCGGTTCCAATCATGGGCGCCGCAGTGACCAACTTCCACCTGGCTGGCGCTGCGCCGCAGTTCGCCCAGAGGGGGGAAAATAACATTACGCACCAGTCGCTGTGTGGCCTTTGGGGGGCTTGTTGGAGGCCTTTTGGAAGGCCTCTGGGGGACTTCTTGGAGGCTTGTTGGGGGCCTCTTGGGGCCTCTTGGGGGCGTCTTGGGCCGTCTTGGGGCGCTTTTTCGGCGTTTCGCCCCCTCGGAGGCTGTCTTGGGGGCCTCTCGCGGCCGCATCGGAGCCCTCTTGTGGTCCTCTTGGGCCGTCTTCGCTGCCTCTTGGACCGTCTTGGGGGCCTCTTTGGGTCGTTTTGGGGCCCTCTTGGGCTGTCTCGGGGCCCTCTTAGGGGCTTTTCGGGTTGTTCTGGGGCGATTCTGGAAGCTTTTTGAAAGCCGAAAAAGACGAGAACGCTAAACTATTGCAAGAACCATCGGGGAATCAATGATTTCGGCCTCTGGAGGCGCAGTTATGGGCGCTCTTGGGCCCTGTTGGGCCGTCCTTGGAGCTTTTGGGGCCCTCTTGGGGCCGTCTTGGGGGCCTCATGGGTTCCCGTTGGGAATATCTTGGGCCGTCTTGGGCCGTCTTAGGGCCATCTTGGGCCATCTTGAGGCCCTCTTGGAGCCTCAAGAGGCCCAAGAGGCCGAAATGGTTGATTTTTCATAGGTTTTTGTAGGTTTTTAGGGCCCCAGAAGGGGGGGATCATTTTGGTCCGGCGGTGTGGCGCAGCTCCCAGGGGGGGTTAGGGGGGAGACATAATAATGTAACACAATACAATATGTTGCAATTATGGAATCTTTGGATACATTGGATACGTTGCATTAAGGCGTTCGCCGAAAAACGCTGCCGTTCAGCACGTCACCTCCGGACGTGGATTTTGGGGTTCGCGCCACACCGCCGACCCTTTGGGGAATCGGCGGTTGTTGCGTGTTGCTCCTGAGGGCCTCTTGCGCGCCTTTGGGGGGCTTTTTAGAGCGTCTGGGGGGCTTCATGGGGGCCTCTTGGAGGCCGTTTCGGGGCCTCTTGGCTGACATTCTCAGCATTCGCTGTGCACGCATGGGGAAACGGGCGAGAGCCCACGTACGCGTGCATCTGTCAAAACACCCGAAGAATGATTATCGAATGGCCTTCGGCACATCCCGCCGCCGTGCCTGGGTTGCGGGTCTGAGGCCACTCGGATGGCTGATGGGGTCTCGTGAGAGGTGTCTCGGGGGCGTCTTGGAGGCAGTTTTTGAACCTCTTGGGGGCCTCCTGGGGGCCTCTGGGGAGCTTTTTGCGGCCATCTTGGGACTCCCTGGGGGCTTGTTGAGGGCTGCTTGGGGCAACCCGGAGGCGTCTTAGGGTGGGAGGCTGGAACTGTCCGTTCGGGCTCCGCCTCTGGGCCCCCTCTTGGAGCTGTCCTGGGGCCCTCCTGGGCCGTCTTGGGGGGCTTCTTGGGCAGTCTTGGGGCCGGTCGTCTTGGATCCCTCTCGGGAGCCTCTTGGCCCGTCTTGGGGCAATCTTGAAGGCCTCTTGGGCCATCTGGGATGTTGTGAACGCCCAAGGGGCGAGTGTGCTGAAAACGCACGTTTTCTGAAGGTCTTGGGGTCCTCTTGGGCCGTCTGGATGCCAGCGTGGGCGTTTTGGATCGATGTTTCAGCGACCCGTAGCCTTCGTGGACCGCCCCAAGGGCCTCTTGGGGCCCTCCTGGCCTGTTTTGGAGCCTTCTGCCCCCCCCGGATGCGTTGAGGTGGATCCCGGGGGACACCCCCTTCTCCAAATCGACCGGACTGAGCTCCTGGGGGAGGGGTTTGGGGAGGGGGAAGCATCTCACACGCCGATGAACCCCAAGGGGTCGGCGGACCGGCGTCTTCTGTCAGAACGCAATCGAAGGGGCTCAAACGGATCTGGGTCTCACCATCGAGGCCCAGTTCAGGAGAAGCATGTTACGCAGACCGCTTGAGGATGCTCGTCGAGGAGATGAACGCGGATTACGATGCTGAGTACGAGGGGCTAACAGCAGCCGATTTGTACGAGCAGATGGAGAAGCCAAAAGTGCAGTCGTTGTTCAAGGACATGGACATTGACGCGAAGCAGACGTGTAAGTTGTTCAAGGCCCTCGACACAGCAAATGCTGGCATAATCTCTCTAGGATGTCATAGAAGGGTGCTTGCAGATGAAAGAGTCGGCTACCCGTGTGGACGTGGAGTCGCTGAAGTGGGAGACCAGAGCTGCGAATAGGCGCCCCGAGCGCAATGCTGAGAGAATCGCCCAGCTTATAGACGCCACTCCAGGATCGGGGGTCGCACCTGGCGCCGCCTGACCCGGATCTGGTGCCAGATGACGGAGGAGGGCTGGGTGCCTCCTCGTGTCTTCACTTTCGTACTTGGAAGAGGGAGCTGGGTTAGGCGGGTTGCTCTGCATCAGCTTTCTGTTTAACACTCATGCCTTGGTTTCGCGCCAGAGCGCGATTTTTTCCCAACACGTAAAATCGTCACATCTCATTCGGAAAGTGCACATGTTCAGCGTATACGATTTCCAAGTTTCCAAGGGTCCAATACACCCCAAGAGGCCCCCAAACCGCCCCAAGATGGCCCAAGGGCCCCCCAAGAAAATCCCCAAAAAGGCCCAAGGGCGCCACAAGGCGGCCCAGGAGCCGTCCAAGACGGCCCAAGACAGCCCCAAGGAGGGGCCCAGATGGCTTCAGGACGGCCTTCGACATCCCAAGATGGCCCCCCCAGTTCGCCCCAAAAGCACACACGATGCCCTCAAGACGCCCCCCAAACTGGCCCAAGACCGTCCAACGTTGCATCCGGGACGCTCTGACGCCACACGAGACGCCCCCAGACAGTCTCAAGACGCGCCAACAAGCCCCCAAGAGCCCCCCAAGGATCCCCGGATGCAAACATCACCCCATGCTTTGCGGAAAACAACCATTTTCAGCAGATTCGTTTTTTTCCAGTCTTGACAGCTTCTAAGACGGTCCAAAAGGCGCCGAAGGAAGCTCCAAGAGCGTTTGTGAGGTCCCAAACACGGCCCAAGAGGGCCCCAAGACGGTTCAAGGGAGTTCCGTAACGATTTTAGGCTCAAGCTGTTGTTCCTCAAGTGTTTCCGTCTCGAGTCCGAACCTAAAGCAACGAGGTTCAAGTGTTGAAATCGAGGTCTTCTGCGAATCGGTCCAGATGGTACGCGGCCAAGTCGCGCTGTTCGTTTTTTCCGCCGCGGCCTCCAGGGTGGTTTCCACTTCCAGTGGCGAACCAACCTCGTTGGCGTCTGGCCCAACGCCCAGCCCGTTGCCACGCCCGACGCGCCATTCGATGCCCATCCCAAGGACGAGCCCGACGCCAATCCCGACTCTGGCCCCATCTCCAGCTCCGACTGTTGCGGCGTGCATTGTCATCGACGACGAGGACAGTGGGTCGGTCTCAATCAACGGCAGTTGGTACGTGAGCACATGGAAACCAAATTTTCACGGTTCAGGGTATCTGCATGATGGGAATACTGACAAAGACGAAGATAAATATGTCAGTTACACAGTACCTTCCGCTGGAATTTTTGATGTCACTGTGATGTACACGAGAGACTCAGATCGAGCGTCCAGTGTTCAGATCTACATCAACAGCGAGGGCTCAACAATCTCCAGGAGGATCAACCAGCAGAAACCAGGCAGAGGCAACCTCGGTGTATTCACATTTGGAGTGGGAGACACGGTTGTTATCAGCAATGTTGCTTCCGATGGATATGTCGTCGCGGACGCTGTGACATTCTGCCCCGTTATGCCGCCGGTTCTCGAACACCTGGCTGAGGAGGTATATGACGGCGCGACGTGGCAGTATCATGATAGGGTTGTGCAAGACGATTTTACCATCAGTTTCGAATTCCAGACGACGTCGCTTAATACATTTTCCGATGGGCATTGGTATACCGGCATGGGGCTGGTAGATGCCGACGTGGCAAATGCGGTCGACGATTTTGGGATTTCGATGATGTTGGGTTCGGTTGTTTTCGGTGTCGGGAATCCAGATACATCAATCAAATCAGCCGATACGTATTCAGATGGTGTGTGGCATCTCGTGGTGGCGAGTCGAACGCGAGCAACTGGTGAGTTCTCTTTATACGTTGATGGTATTCTCGCAGGCACCGAAAGAGGAAACACTGGATCTCTGACGAGTCCAAGTCAAATTTGCATTGGGCGCATCAACACTGGGACTAATGGGTCAGAGTTCTACGGGTCCATACGGGCATTGAGAATATACTCCCGTGCTTTGGCGCCAGAGTATTTCCAGGACTGCGTGGACAACCCACCCGACTGGATTGATTCATCACCTCCACATGGATTCACCTGTGCTGTCTACGCGGGTGAACACTGGTGCAATGAGTCTGGCGGGTACGGATCCGCTTGGGAGGAGAGTTGGGTAAGTTTCGAATGGTGGGCGGATGCAACAGGGGTTGACGCTTCGGAAGCTTGTTGCGCGTGTGGTGGGGGCTTCGCTTCGCCGACGCCTTCTCCACCATTGACACTGGCACCACCGCCGACGCCCGCTCCGCCACCGACAGTGCCAAGTGCGGAGTCGCCACCGCCGACGCCGACGCCGACGCCGACGCTGGCACTCACGGCGACCTCGGCGCCGACCACCACCACGATTATGGTATTGGCATTGACTTCACTCACGTCGTCGGTGGCAGCAGGCGACGACGAGCTGCCTGTGGAGTCCACGGTGGGGTTCGACGTCGGCGGCTCCATCGACATAGATGGCGGCGGCAACAGCGAGTCGGGTCTCATTGTGGGCTTCGGATCGATCAGGCTGGCCAGCGGGTTGGTGAGCGGCTACCCCGCCGGCTCCACCGTCACATACGTCGTCGCTCCTCCACCAGGAACGAGCACCAGCCGTGCGATGGCCACGACGACAGCGGCACCCTTACAACCAACAGTCACGAGCGTTACTTCTTCATCCAGCACCCCCGCCACGACGCGCAATGAGCCCATGATGGACCAGCGGCAAGCCTCGACACTAGTCGTCGTCGTCGTCGTCGGCATCGTTGGCTCCTGCCTGACCTGCGGCACAGTATGCGCTGTGGTATGGTGGTTAAGCCGTCGTCGGTTCGCCAACTATGACGAAGATCTAAAAGCTGAGGTTGAGCATCCCGATCCGAACAACAGAACTGATGAGGCAGGGAACGGGGATCCAGATCCAGAGACCCCGAACAATGTTACCTGGGGCGGTCTGTGTGAGAGCATGTATTTTTGGTTCATCCCTGCTGACGAGATCATGCGCATGCCAGTGGACACGCCGATCCCACGCCATCAGACGTGCCGCGACATGGGGTTGCTGGTCAAGCGGAAGTTGAACATCGACGACGTGCTGTCTGGAAAGCTTTACGCTGACACGGCAGCCGTATCCCATCGGTGGCCAGTGCCAGACCATTTCGATCCACAGTGCATCAAGTTGCGTAAGTTGCAAGAGGTATTGAAATGTAACCCTTCAGTCAAAATGCTATGGATTGATTGGGTATGTGCACCTCAATGGCATGACGGTGGGCGCAACGATGAGGAGGATGTTGAATTCAAAGCGATTTTAGAAAACATTTTGCCATTCATCTTCCTCGGATGCAAGGTGATTGTCTTGTACGAGCGGATCTACAACCAACGGTTCTGGCCAAATGTGGAGTGCTGGATTGCCACTAAGATGCCGACAGATGCCGGGCTCGTGCCAGCTAGCGAGGATCGTCTCCGAGTGCTTGTGTACGGCATCTATTCGGCAAGCGGGCACGATAAGGCCAACAGGGCAAATGTGCTCGAGTATTGGCACATGGCCGATGCGGAGAGGGCAATCGCGACCCTATCGCAGGACGACATCCTCGTCACCAATGAGAAAGACAAGGAGGTTAACCTCAAAGTGATCGCGTCTTTGGACCAGGAGATCCAGAACCGTTATGTTTGCTGTATATAGCTTGATCAATTCCCTACCTAGGCTCTGCCTATAGAAGGGTTCTTACTCGGTGTGCTTAAAGGGCCGGGCAGTGGACCCCGCCCCGGGCGGTTCCCCCAGTATCCGCCCCGCGGTTCCCCCAGTCCCCTGGGAGCTTTAGCTTTAGCTTAGCTTTAGTTTAGCTTTAGCTTAGTTTTAGTTTAGCTTTAGCTTAGCTTTAGATCAGGTGTAGCTTAGCTTTGCCTTAGCTTTAGCTTAGCTTTAGCTTAGCTTTAGCTTAGCTTTAGCTTAGCTTTAGCTTAGCTTTAGCTTAGCTTTAGCGTAACTGTAGCTTAGCGTTAGCTTAGCTTTAGCTTAGCTTTAGCCTAGCTTTAGCTTAGCTTTAGCTTAGCTTTAGCTTAGTTCTAGCTTAGCTTTAGCTTAGCTTTAGCTTAGCTTTAGCTTAGCTTTAACTTACCTTTAACTTACCTTTAGCTTAGCGTTAGCTTAACTTTAGTTTAGCTTTAGCTTAGCTTGAGCTTAGCTTTAGCTTAGCTTTAGCTTAGCTTGTGCTTAGCTTTAGCTTAGCTTTAGCGTAACTGTAGCTTAGCTTTAGCTTAGCGTTAGCTTAGCTTTAGCTTAGCTTTAGTTTAGCTTTAGCTTAGCTTTAGCTTAGCTTGAGCTTAGCTTTAGCTTAACTTTAGCTTAGCTTTAGCTTAGCTTTACTGTTACTACTAATGCTGCTTTCCTAGGGGCTCCAACTCCTAGGTAGGGTCGCACTGGGATAATTTACTGAAGTACGAGTTTATCCAAACAGTCACAAGTTAGCACTGTGACTGGGAAAGTTGGCCCACTCAGTTGCAATGCAAATGCATAGATCCGTCGTAGAATTGGGTCAGTACGGCAGCCTGAGGCCAGCTACGGACGATTGCGCCTAGACTGTAGGGCGGTCGAGGAATGAATGGGTGAAGTGCCTGCTGAGATCATCATTGGCCCACGCTTCGCTTCCAAGGATGCCGCGCTGCAAAGCATTCGCGATCCCGCCGCCTGGCAAAAACAAACTGCTCAAGGGAGTTCCAAGAGGGCCTCCAGAGGGTGTCACAGCGGGTCGTGGGGCATACTCTTGGGGTGTGTGGTTCCCAACATGCCCTCATTTTCCAAGAAGCCTCCAGGACGCTTCCAAAAGGCCCTCAGAGGCTCCTGAAAGACACCGAAAACGCCCCCCAGATTTCCCAAGAGACGTCCAAGAGGCCCCAAGATGCTCCCTCAATGCTTACGTCCTCCTCCTCCTTCGCCGCCTCCTGTTTCACGCTTTTCCGCTGCGCAGTGGTGACAAGCTCAGGGTGGTCAGGCTTATTTTCTGCGGGTGGACATGCCCTAAATGCTTCCAGGAGGCCTTCCAAGTGGCCCCCAGAAACGTATGGGATGCCTTGCGTCTACATCCTGCACGGCGTTCCCACAGAGGCTTTCAGAGGCCCCCCCAACTCATGATCCATCTCAGGTTTTCGAGAAGCCACTGAGGAACACGCCGCGAGGCCCTGAAAGGCACACAAGACGCCCCGACCTCACGGTCCAGGTCTGGGGTGTGCCGACATGGGCGGAGCAATGGGATGCGATTTTTGGCTCTGGGGTGGTCGGTGAAGCTCCTTGTGGGGTACGATCCGTGTGAGGAGACAGTCGACATGCACAGGGGGACGTGACGTTATGCGACTCCTCCCACTCTAAGGCCGCACGTGAAATTACATCCCTCTGGGGCACGATCCGTGTGAAGGGTGTGCCGGGATGGGGGGAAGGACGCCGTGCAAGGTTTGTCCCTGGATCCGAGAGTGAAGATCACGTAGGGCACCATCCGTGTGAGGGCAGTGCCGAAATTTGTGGGAGCGACGTTTTGTGAATCTTGACGCTTCGCGTAACCCCATCAGCTGCGGCGGGTTTTTCGGCGTGTTCGCTCACACGCTATAGGGTGCGCTCCACACTGATAGAGGCCCCCACGGGCCACTGCCGACGAGGTGGTTCCTTCACGACAGGGGCTCGTTTCACCGCAGCGACAGGCCTCGGCCTTAATACCCTTGCGTCGCCTCCTGGGGGTGAGGTGCACCTCTCACAACACTGCGTCTAGATTCCCACGGTGACTCGTGGGTTCTTAGTCCGTGCGGTACTGTCTGCGTTTTTCCTGCCCACGGTTCACTTTGGCCCCGTTCACACGGACATGGGCCCGCCTTGCCCGCTTGGGCACGCACTTTGGATGGCTGGGGCCGCCGGCCTAAGGCCCGCCCCATACGCTCCACACGACGCACCTCCGACGACTGGTGACCTTGCCCAGTGGCGTTTCCCCCCCCACCAGGCAGGCGCTCTCCGGCTACCTCACGCATAGGGTGCGCTCACCTGGCGCTGGCAGGTCGGCACGCACCGGCTTCCTGCACCTGGGGCGCAGTCTGACAGGTACGTGCTCGCCGGTCTGGCGCCCCGTCTTTCGCCCACCGGCAGTACACGGCCGACGGACGGACGATAGTGACCGGCCCACGTGTCGTTCCCCCTTTGCGCTTGGTATCTCTACTCAGATGGGCATCTGGTCCGCTGGTGCCTGGCCGCGATGCCAGCGTCGAGCACACGAGGTGCTCCGTGAGTGAGGCTTTGCCCCCATTCTGCTCGCGTTCGCCGCACTTTCACGGGCGGGCGTGCCAGGGTTGCAGTTGCCCGCTGTGCCCCGCCCTTCGCCGTCCGGTCTGACGGGTGCTGGCGCCACTATGCGACGCCCCGCTGTCACTGGGTGCCGTTTTGGTGCGGCTTAATGACGTTCACTTTGTTCCTCGCGTGTGCATTCCGGCGTTGGCTTTTGGCCCGCTGGCAATTATCTCGCTTGCTTCGTCGTTGAGCTGGCGCCTTTCGGCGTCTCCTCGCACTTCCCGCGCCCGTTCCCACCTGTCGGCGCTAAGATGTGTCTCTTAAATTCAGTTCGTTTCCGCGCATGTGCAGGCGCGGTCGGCTGTCGACAGCGACGGCTGGATTCGCAATTATCTAGCTCTGTGCCACAGACGCCCTGATTGACCCGCCCGCTGGAATCGTCCTTTGGGCCGCAGATCAAAAGTAACCCCATCAGCTCGTGTGCTCTCGCACCTCTCGGGCTCCGTTCTCCTGGCTGCGCGCCGCCTCACCGGGTCCGCCCGTCTGGTGGCACCGCCCCGCTCGGCAGACGTGTGGTCTGTTGGTGCAGCACAGGTCACGACCTCTCCTGGCGTGCTCGAGCCAATTCACTCGCATGGTGCATCAGCTACCCTGGCCGTTTGTAGTCTGCTCAGCCAGCTCCCCCTCAGCCTGCGGCCCCACCGGCTGTAGGTTCTGAGTGCGGGCTCGGCCGCTGTGCTCTGAGGCTTGCGCGTTGCTAATTTGACAGGCCCGTGGCCCGGACCTCTCAGCTCGGCGACTGCGAATCCGCGTCCGCCCGCGACCAGAGAAAAAGTAACCCCATCAGCAAGCGCAGTAATCCCACACGCTCCCAGGGTGCCTTGCTGGTTGCAGCGACGCGCGCAGACCACAGCACCAGACCAGAAGGCACCCTCGCCGCCTGGCTCAACGAATACGGATGGAATGGGGAGGACCTCGCACCACGGCAAGCCGCAGCCTGGCTGCGCAAGTGGGACAGCGACGTCGCTCAGATGCGCGCCTCCAGGCTGACGCCTGCGCAGAGAGGTCCCAGCGCGGACCGCCCGACCCTGGCAGCACACTTCAGAACGGGGCGTGAGATCTACGTTAAAACGCGCGCCGTCCTCGGCGTACGCGATGAGCTTGGCGCGCGGCACGGGAGACCAGACGACGTCGACAGGGTCCCATGGAGGAGCCGAAGCCCCATCTGGCAGACCGCCCCCCCGCTGCCCTCCTCTGGGGCACGAGTTCTGGACCTCTACTTCCACGGGAAAGACGCGGGGAACTTCCCAGGCAGCCCCCGTCCACAATCGGGGAGGTTCGCCTCCCTGGTCCTGGAAGCGGCAGCGCGCCTGGGGTGGGCGGAGAGCCGCGCGAAATCTACCACCCTGGCGCTCGCTTCGTCGCCTGCCTTCTCGGTCATGCCTGGTGCGCCGCAGACATCAACCCGGGTCTCGTTGACAAGGTCATAGGCAGATCGGTCGACCTCCTGGCATGGATAGGCAAAAAGGCGGCCGCTGAGATGCCCAGCGACATGCGGCCGCTACAACTCCCGACATGCATGCGGACGTTTCGCGGGGCCACCATCGCCGACTGCCTCGGCCCCGCAGTCGAGCCGCGGCCGAGCCAGCGCCAAGCTGCGAGGAAAGGGGGATAGTGCGGCCCCAACATCGCCGCTGTAACCGAGCACCTTGGCCGTGACATCACCTCGGACCCCGTCCCCGGCGGCAGTTGGCGGGGGCTCTTCGGGAACCACCGCGACGCGGTGCAGCGCAACATCCAACGAGCTGAGGAGCTCCTGGGCGCGGCACCCAGCACGTCAGTGATATTTTGCGACCGAAGCGAGGCCTTGGAAAGGATCTCACTCCAGTGGACGGGGCGCCTGCTACGCAAGTGGCAGCTGCCGCCCTGGCTCCTGCACTCCCTGGACCCCCTGCTCAGCGGACGCTGCATCCAGACTTGCAAGGGCAAGTATAAGATGATAATTCGAAGGGGGGCACCGCCTCTTCACTTCTATGGCGCATGGGTTACGACCCACTCATAGTAACCGTGGCAGACACAACGGGAGGGGCCAGCCCCACCTACGTGGACGACCTCGCCGCCCTCCTCGCCTCAACGGGCCAGGCGCTCCGCGCGGCCATCGCCCCCCCATGGCTAGCTAAAGTGGCCGGCCTGTCGGTCGAGGCCCACAAATGCAGAAGAGTCCTCGTGGCGTTTGACCGCCGAGCAACTACAGCCCTAGCGGATGTCCCCGTCACCCTGGGAAGACAGGGAAGTGACCTGCACGTCTATGGCTTGCCCCCCGCCCTCATCCAGGCCTTGGCCCTCGGCGCCCTGGGCCCCGCCGCAGCCGACACCTGCCGGCCCTGGCGCGCGCCTTGCACCTGCAGCTTCAAGACCGCCCTGGTGCCAGCGAGCAACTATGAGTGGTGGGGGAGGCTCATGGAATACACCTCCTTCGGCCCCTCCGCCGTCGCCGCCCAGTGGCCATGCCTCGGCGCCAACGTGGTCTCCAGAGCCGCTGAAGGCGAAGCGAGCCCCACAGGTGGGCAGCTCGCGCGCGGGCAGGTAGAGGCGCTCGTCGCTGGCACCTGGGGCGAGCCGCTCCACAAAATGCGCGACTGCGCCGGGGCCCTTCACCTGGCGGGAATGTCTCCCTCCCGCGCCGCCCGGGCTTGGAACTCCCACCTCGCCCCCCCGCTCCCCTGCCCAGCTCGTTGCATGGCGCAGGACGCACTGCAGGAACGCGCTCTCCGGGCCCAGCTCCGCGCGGCCCTGGGGCTGGCAGGTGCCTCCTGGATCCCAGACGACGTGCTCGCGGGCCTCGGCATCCTCTTCCAAGTCCCTGGGCGCCCGAAATGCCCCGTCGCCGCCGCCGGGGCGATCGCCGCCAGAGCCCGCGCGCCAGGCGAGTTCTGGGGTCCGTTCCCGGGCCAGAACGAGCCAGGACCAGGTGGAACAAACTCAGCAGATGGGCCGCGAACTTCGCCAGACGACAGGGGCCCCTCAGGCCTGGTTTCAGAGTACTCACGGACGCCAGAGCCGCCGACCTCCTGGCACGGGCGCAGCAGGGGCCGCGCAGGATTCGCAGCCGAAACTTCGGCAGGGTGGTTTACGCGGCCGCATGGGCGCAACTGCACGGACCCAACGCCAGCAGATGGTTTCGCCACGCCAGCCAAACCAGGCGCTGGGCCTAGACTGGGGGAGCGGAACGGACCCTGATCCAACATTGCGCCTCCTTTACCGAGGCCCACCACGCCATGCGATTCCTCGCCAACGGGCTACCCGGCTCCGCCAGGAGAAGGGGGGCAGCCGACCGCCTCCCGCGCCAGTGCAGCTGGCACACAGGGTCTGGCTCACGGCAGGGCACAACGACCCTGGCAGCGCGCGGTGCAACGCCTGCCTCGGGCAATGGGCCGGCCGATCCGACCTCTGGCCTCTCCTGGACTTCGAGCTCCTCCCCGACGAACTTCGCCGGGGCGCGTCCGACCAGCGCGCCCTCGGCCTAGTGAACGTTCCGGGCCGACAGGGCGTCTATGGAGTTTGCCCATTGTGCGGTCTCGGGCAGGCCACCGCGGAAGACGCCTGGTGCTGGTACCCCGCCCTGGCCCTCGCTTGGGAACGGGCGCGAGCTCCCGACCGCCCTCGCGACCTGGCGCATGCAATCTGCACCAGGGGGGCCACCAGAGGCTAGTCTGCCGCCTCCTCCATCAGGCTTCGCATCGCTACTGCGTGAACTTGGACTGCGCCCCGTTCTCCGCCCGTGAAGCTGCCAGGCTCATTGCGCAGGGAATCGCGGTCCCAGACGCGGACCAGCAGAGCGACAGCGAAGACGATTGACACGAGGGACAGGCTCCTCGCGCCGACCCCTCTGAGACCGCCTTCTGGACGCTCATGCTCGCGGCGTGCCGGGTGCGCAACCCACAAGGCGAGACAGGTCAACGCATAAACGGCGCCGCCAGGCCGCACATGGACAGACGAGCTTCCCGCGCCGGAGGGGAAGCCAGACGCCTACCCGTGGTCAGCCGCGCAACGCAAGCAGGCGACCGCCTTGCCGTGCTGCAGGCCGCTGACACGCGGGCAGGCTGGATGGCCCCCGGCAGAGGCTGGTTCCCCTGCCCGCGCACGGCCCTTGACCCCTCGGCCCAGTGGGCCAGGGTGAACTGCCGTGCCTGTGACGCCCGCACCCTGACCCTGTGCGCCAGCAGGCGCATGGAGTTTGGCGATGAGGTCACCGTGAGCGACTCTCCCTTCCCAGCTGCAGACGCTTTTTGGCCTTACGAGGGCGCGTTCGACGGGGGCGCCAGAGGCATCCTGGAAAGACCAAGGGTAGCCGGAGCTGGGGCCCTCCTGTGGAAAGACGACCCCAGCGTCGGCCCCCCCAGAGTGGTCGCCGCGGTCGTTGTCGCCCTACCCGGGGACGACAACCCGCAGACACCGGAAGCCGCAGGATGCAGGGCGGGCCTCGCCCTCCTACCGCACATCGACGGCCCCGTCCGTGGCGCTAGGGTTGTCGGCGACAACCTAGCCGCCATACGGTGCGGCGCTGTGGCGGGACGCTACAGACGGCTCCACCTTGCACAACAGATGGATGACGCCCTGAGACAGGCGACCGACGGGGGCTGGTCGCTATCTTGGCAGGCCGTTCGGCGGCGGCTCATCCAACCCCCAGACCGACTCGCTGCCCTGGGCGTCTTCTGGGCCGATGCCCTGAGAGCGCCCGGGCACCGCGCTGTCCACGCCTTCGTCGCGTGGGCGACACATCCTCCCCCCCTGCCTGGGGGGGCCCCTTGTCCAGGCACGAATCTCTGTGACTTGGACAAAGTCCCCCTTGCCGCTACCGCCCTCGAAAGGCCCCCCCTTCCCCCCTCCGCCCTTGCCCCCAGACGCGCCTGTCCGCCGAGGTCGCTGGGGCCCCCCTTTCCTTCGCAGTCAGCGCAGCCGTTAGCTGCCACCTGGTATCCCTGGTATGCCGAACAACAAAGGGCCACTCAGAAGGTGGGCGCCCTGCCTCCCCTGCTCGGAAGACGGGCCGCCGCTGCGGGAGGGGCGGCGCGTCTTCCTGGCGAGATTCTGCCCCTGGACAAGGCGGGCGCACTTTGGCAGAATGTGGAGGTGGCACTGTGAGATATGCCAGAAAGGCATGTGACGACATAGACCACCTTCTCAGCGATGACCACGACTGGCAGGCCGAAAGGCAGTATGAGGCCGATGGCCAAACCCCAGCACCTTCACCTCCCCAGGTAACCTGTGGGCCATGACCTGGGGCTCAAATTGGGGCCGCGACCACAAATGCTACATGGGGAGGAAGGCCTGGGCAGGATGGGCACCAGCAAAGCCCATCAACGTCAACGGTGCTCGTTAGCTCACAGAGCTTGCTATCCCGGAGGACTGCTTCCACGTGCCCACATGCTGCCCGCTGGTGGACGATCCGTTGGGATACATTTACCCTGGAGGCACTCTGTTCGACCCTAATCAGGCGCGGCCCGCACACTTCGACAACGCCGAAGCGAAGAGGTGGTCGCGTATGAGGTCCGAGAAGGAGGAGATGGACGCCGCCCTGGCTAAGTCCACTTCGCCCCTGGACACCATGCCCTCGCAGCCTGGGGCCAGACCAGAGAGCGCCCCTGCGTCCAGCAGCGGACAGCAGCTGCCACAGACGCGACCAGCCAGCGTCGACGACCTCGGCGGCAGCTCGCCCGTGCCCGGCCCTGACAGCAGAGCCGTGCTCGAGTCCCGCCCTGACCGCAGCGCGCGAAGTTCGTCGCATCTTCTCGGCCCCCAGCGGCCTCAGCAACGCCCGCGTGCACCCCGCCGTCCCGCTCGGGGAACTCACAGACGCTGCGCACCTCCCGCCCCAGTGGCCTTACGTCTGGCGGGGCCGCGGTTTCACGTTGAAGCGAATCGCTTGGATCGACGGACGTGTTTTTGGAAATGTCGGATGATGGTATTTTTAAGGTCAGAGATGAGCTCGCGAGGGAGGGCAACGTCGCCCTGGGGGTGCGGATCACCAAGCTAGACCACCGCAGCAGATGCGGTGACCTGGACCGGTTTGATCTGCGTGGCAGTTTATGGACGGGTGAGGGCAAGGAACTCCTCCTCGGGTGGTCACCCAAATTCCGCATCAGCATGAAGGGCGAAGGAGGGTCGCAAGACGCCACGAACCTGCTGGTCTCGGTGCAAGGCCCCACGTTCGACCAGGCAGCGGAGGTTACACTCTGGCGGCCGCCAGTCCTGGGGGGGGGGGGCGTTCCACAGCGCGAGCGCGAAGCCCCCAGGCCCCCCCCCGACACCAAGTACCCATCGAACAGGTGCATCGTGTTTTACAACCACGGGAAGTACGGCCCGTTCCACGAGGACACTTCAAGGGCGCCTCGCCCAGACCACGAGGGGGGCGCCTGGTACAGGGTGGACAGAGCCCCCCTCGGAGGTACAATACTGGAGGCAGGCAAGCGCCATCAGCGACAGCTACTTCCTGAACCAGCACCCTGGCGACCTATTCGGGCTCCCCCTACCCAGCGTCGCCTACGCACTCTCATTCTGCACTGCATCCAAGGGGGACAAGGCCGCCGCCAACGACGCGGCCAGGACCAGCAGGGTCGGGCACCACCTCAGGGCCAGCGCGTCCGCCACGCCCGATGGCCCCGCCCCAGACGCTGACATCGAAATCCTCCAGGCCCCGGGCACGGCTCTACACGCAGCCCTTCACTACCAGCGGCCACCGCCTTCTCGGACGAGGAGGTAAGCTCCGCCGTGGGCCGAGTCTTCCAAAGGGCAAGGACGAGACCTTCGCAGAAGACTCTGGAGCAAGGAGCAGACAGGCACGGTCTCAACGACGACGCCAGGCGGGCTCTGCGGGCCACCGCGGCGCACCACGTCACCGTTGTCCACGGCACCCCAGGCACAGGCAAGACCAAGCTGTCCACTGCGACGCTCGACATCTGGGGAGGCACTCTCATGAGCGGACAGGTGGTCGCGCTCGTCGCAGGGTCGAACGCAGCAGCCGACCAACCCGCCCTCGCCATGGCCGCCGCGCGCCGCGGGAACCAGCTGGACCCCGACACCTGCCTTCCTGCCAGCTTCGCACGGCTGGCCAGAAAGGAGAAGGTTGACGAGGAGCTGATCAACCTAACCCCAGAAGGACACTTCCAGAAGGCCACCGGGAGCTTCCCATACACACCGGAGGGCACCGCACCGGACTTCGCGCAAGTCCGCACCGACCTCATCAGCAAAGCAAAGGTGATCATCTCCACGCACGAAGCGGCGGAGGCACAAGGCGGGTTACGTTTGCTTTTATGGAAGCCTTGAAAAGTCGGAACAGTTTTCTTTTTTGGTGTTTAGCGGCCGATAGCGGCGAATAGGGGCTGATTGGTGGGCGGTTTGCGCGGGGCGCGTGTGCGCGGCATGCTTTAGTGGGGGCGCTCGCAAACGGTTGTGGCACTGGCAGGGCGCGGCATCCTTTTCGGCTCGGCGGCCGTACCGTGGCGTTCACATGCACATTGCGGCGATCCGTTGCTCGTGGATATTCCGCGCGGCGTGCAAGGGATGGGGATGGGGAGGAAACGGGGGGGACAAAGAATGGATACACTGAGAGAGCGAAGGGTCAGCTACCCCGATGCAGCGTTTTGTGGGGGCTTCCGTTTCGCGGCCTGGTTGCTTCCGCAAGGGGGCCCGCGGATATGGTAGCTTAGCGCTGCAGTTTCACTCCGTTTGTCCTGTTTTATTCCCTTTCGTTTCCTCGGCGTCCGTTCCCAGCGCTGAGGAAAAAGAAGCGTGGCGGGGGACTTGGGGGGGGATGGAGGGGGAGAAAGGGCAGATGATGATGATGAGGAGGAGGAGGTGGGGGAGACGGAACGGGGAGGAGGAGGAGGAGGAGGAGGAGGAGGAGGAGGAGGAGGAGGAGGAGGAGAAATATGAGGAGTAGGAGCAAGAGGGGGCGGAAGAGGAGGGAGGGTTAATTAGAGGAGGAGGAATAGGAGGAGGAGGGGGAGGAGGAGGAGCAGGACGAGGAGCAGCAGGAGGAGGAGGAGGCAGAGGAGGAGAAATATAAAAAGGAGGAGGAGAAGGATGCGGATATGCACAATCGGCATTCCAGATGCTCGTTGAGAACGGAAACACTGCATGCGCGAGTCTCTTCTCAGGGCAGCAGTGGAGACTGGGCCACCCGTGAGCGCTAGATCCCTTTCGGAATTTTTGAGCCCCCAGTCCCGGACGGGGCTTGGACCAGAGGATTAATTAATCATGGGGTTGGTACGCCATTGGGGAACCTTCAAAAATCCTGGGTGGAGAACGTGCGGGTCGGCGAGGGGGAGGAGGAGGAGGAGGAGGAACAGGAGGAGGAGGAGGAGGAGGAGGCGGAGGAGGAGGAGGAGGAGGAGGAGGAGGGCGTGACCGCCAGCCGGACGGCGACGGCCAAGCTGTCGGCGGCCGCGCTCCCATCAAACAGTGCTCCCGACAGTCTTGTAGGAGTAGGGCCCGTCGCTGCGGGGAGTCGTCCTCCTCCCACGCAGGCCTAGGCAGGTCCCAACAAGTACCGCCATGTTGAAAACGGGTCCTGAAGCTTTGCGCCGTTATCGGGTTCCCCAGGCCTTCGGGGGGGCACCGAAACCATCAAAGCGACGACGACGACGACGAAAACGGGCCTCAAACATCTCCGAAAGCGGTTTGGGTCCAAAGCCCGACTGCACGTCTGCCCACTGCGACGACGCCGACGCCGACGCCGACGACGCCGACGCCGACGCCGACGCCGACGCCGACGCCGACGCCGACGCCGACGACGACGACGACGACGACGACGACGACGACGACGACGACGACGACGGCGGCGGCGGCGGCGGCGGCGGCGAAGACGACGACGTCGACGAAAACTGGAACCGGTTGGGTCCACGGCCCGTGTGCGACGCCTGCCCAATGAGAGGGGCGCCGCACCCGGGGGGCCTTGCCCTCCCGTCCCGCCTCCGAGCATGCGGCCCGATGGCACGAACCAAATTTCAATGTGGATCGGTGGAACGCCAAGCAAAGCGACGACGAGGACGAATCAGGCCGAGGACGACGACGACGAAAACGAACCCCAAGCATCTCCGAAAACGGGTGGGTTCAGGGCCCGTGTGCGACGCCTGCCCACTGCGAGGGGCGCCGCACCCGGGGGGCCTTGCCCTCCTGTCCCCCCTACGCGTAACCACGCCAGCACTGTAGGAATAGGGGGAAGACTGTGGGTAGGACCACGACACGACAACGAGCAGGCAAAACAATTAAGAATGCGACTGCGAGGAGGCAGGCGATTACCATTGCTCGGTCGCACGTAGGACCACGACGGTGACAGGTAGGAGCGGGGCCAAGGTGGGAAGGGGTGCTCCCCCCCTCTCTCTCTTTCTTTCTCTTTCTCTCTCTCTCCCTCCTTTAGCCATTTTTGCCCAAATTCCTTTAGGGGTCAACGCTCCGCAATGTCTCTACAATCACAGGTCAACCACGTTTTCTGTCAGTTGCAGGCGCTCCAGCTGAGCATAGCCGAGGACGGAGGGGAATACAGCGCCACGCAGGCATCCATCGACCGGCTGTTGGTTTCATTTCAGCAAGAATTCGAAAGTCGTCGTCGGCAGTACTCCCGCAGAGATGGCGGGCAGGGCGTCGTCAAGCTGGTGAAAGAAAAAACACCGAAACAACTAGCCAAACGAGTGGTCAACGTCATAAGCCAGAAGAAACAATTAAAAGTCGCTTTGCATGGAACGTGGAGTGCGTTCAGGTATGCGTATTGCCGACGCCTGGTGCGTCAGGGTGATGCTCAGTGTTCCAACCGTGGCGACCGACACGCTTGTGTTATTTTGCTCTCAATTCCCCGTGGTCGCCACCAAAACCATATCGTCCACCTCTGTGTGCAGGGCAGGGTCCGCGACGCCATGGCGGCGAGTAAGAAGGCCCAGCGGTTGCTCCGGGAGTCCCTGCCGCACCCGGGGGCAGCGAGCGCCACTGACCATGTTCCGACCGTGCTGGTAGCCCATGCCCACGACGATGCGTACATGCGCATGCGGTCGTACGACCCCTCGCTGTCCGCCCACCCTGGCATGCGGATGCCCGCTGGCTGTGGCGTCATGCGCCGGGCAAAAGGATCCAAGATACAGAATCACGTCATGAACATATCATTCCCCAGTGGCAGGATGGATTGGTATACAGAGTTGATGGCCTTGTCCAAGAAGGACGCGGTCACCATGGCCACAACGCTCATACTAGCTTTCGAAGGCCTTCTCGAAAAGATGTTGAGTGGTTGTGCAGACGGGATATTGATCAGGGTAGTCCACCTGTGCACTGGTGATGCCGTCGGTACGAGCGAGGCTGCTTTGCGTCGGGTCCTGCACCACTTTATTCGGTCTTCTCGATTTGCCAGTGAGGTTCTGTGCATGTTGATCCAATGGAGATGCGCCAGTCACAAATCGAATCTGGTTACAATGACGACCATCTGTGGGCGCAATACCAAGCACCCAATCAGGTCTAACGAGCTCTGTGGGTCGCTGGTTCGGTACTACAAGTACCTCGTGCCCTCCTATTGTGACGACTTCGGATTGCGCCTCCGGGATTTCGTGATGCGCCGGTTGACGTGCGCGTTCGAAGCGCCGCCACCCGTGGAGGCTCGCAGCGACTATCACTTGCAGCGGCTTTACGGGCGGGATGTCTACCCCCCAGACCTTTGCGACTTCTTCAACAAAGGGGTGGGCATATGGCAGCGCGCTTGCCTTGCAGGGACCAGTGAGGCCGACGTGAAAGGTCGTGCGTTCTCTTTGTTATACCACGATCTCCGCGTGGAGGCGACCCCAGTCGTCACCCGGTTCTTTTTATTTGCATCGTGCGCATGTGGGCTCTCGCGTTGCAGATTATTGGGGCACCCAGCGACATTTTCAAGACGTTGGCGGCGCAGCCCCGTAAATGCAATTCCAAACGCATCGAGGAGTTCCAGGCCTTCTATGTGTCGCTCGAGGGCGACAGGGACTTGCACCGCGCGTGCATCTGGTTCCGACTGACGGTGTGCGCCGTCAGCATATGCTCCAAGAAAGTCAGGGCGGACGGGCCCCCCCCGACGTTGATGCAGCTGGGGCGCAAGAGGGTTCAGACTGAGACAACGTCGCTCCTGGTGGAGCTAGTGCCCCTCTTGCAGCACGACGCGGGGTTGGACCTTGATGCGACGGTGGCGTCACTGCTGAGCACGCAAGCACAGATATACATGAGGTTCGATGAATACCAACAGTTTCCAGGAAAGCTCTGGACGTTTACGGAGAAATATAATTCGGGGCCTCATGACGCAGCTTGCCAGGCGTTTCTCCACGCGCCGGCGAGCTCCTTGGACGCGGGTTATTCGCTTCCCTTACAGCGGGGAGCCTGGGGGCGCGGGTCCTTCGCGGCCGCGCTGGCTTTCCTCCAGTCCCAGGGCGTGCAGGACGAACTCGCCCGCGTCTTCGAGGAATCGGATGCCACCAGCATGGGCGTGGAGCGCAAGCATCATAGTGACAAGCGGTCCCAGCAGCGCGCCAAGGTAATGTCCGTTGCCCGCGCCTCCCGGAATTCGGTGCTACAGGCGTTTCGCACGTGGCGGACGAGGCTCGGATCCAGGGCGACGGCCCAGGGGCGGGGCCGGCGCCGGCGGTGCTGAGTCTCGGGTACCGACGCCTTGGAAGCACCGGCGCTTTCCGGTTCCTGGGGCTTCGGCGGGCCCCACGGCCCTGGACTTATCCAAACCCCCACCCGCCCCTCCATCCCGCCCCGTGCCTGCGATTGGTAATTCTGGCTCAACGGCGCCGAGGCTGGCCTCCCCGAGACCCCTGGTGCCGCGTTGGATCCGCAGGGCCATGGGCGACCTCTACCAGAACAAAAAGTGTACTCCAAGTACACCACCATGAACGCTCGTGAATTGGGTGGTCAAAGGCGATCCTGGACCACGGTGCCCCCGGGGGGGTCCAGGGAGGCCCCCGCGGTTTACAGAGCACCCCTCGCGAGGCCTAGAGGGCCCCGCGGGGGGCGCGAAACTGAACGCAAATCTGGGGGCGCTGTGAACCAGGGGCACCTTTGGCTACCCCCCGAAAAGGGGCCGCGGCAGGCTCCACTGGGAGACCGGCGTCGACGCTTCCGAGGCCAAGCGCATGACTCACCAGGGCGACGAGGAGCATTTCGGGGCATACCAGGCAGAACACCGCGAGCGCCTGGTCAGCGAGGCAGCCGAGATTCGGCGGCAGGCGAAGGCAGCCCTGCGGAGCCAGGCGGGCGACTTTCCCGTGACCACCGCCGACTGGTTGCAGTGGCTGGGGGACAACAGGGACATGTGGAACACATGTAGTCCAGGGTTCCTCCTCCTCCTCCTCCTCCTCCCCCTCCTCTCCTCCTCCTCCTCCTCCTCCTCCTTCTCCTCCTCCTCCTCCTCCTCCTCCTCCTCCTCCTCCTCCTCCTCCTCCTCCTCCTCCTCCTCCTCCTCCTCCTCCCCTCCTCCTCCTCCTCCTCCTCCTCCCACTCCTCCTCCTCCTCCTCCTCCTCCTCCTCCTCCTCCTCCTCCTCCTCCTCCTCCTCCTCCTCCTCCTCCTCCTCCCCTCCCCTCCTCCTCCTCCTCCTCCTCCTCCTCCTCCTCCTCTTCCTCCACCTTTCCTCCTCCTCCTCCTCCTCCCTCCTCCTCCTCTCTCCTCCTCCTCCTCTCCTCCTCCTCCTCTGCCCTCCCTCCCTCTCTCCCTCCTCCCTCCTCCCGCCTCCCTCCTCCTCTTCCTCCACCTCCTCCGCCTCCTCCCTCATTTTCCTCCTCCACCTCCTCCTCCTCCATTATCCTCCTCCTCCTCCTCCTCCTCCTCCTCCTCCTCCTCCTCCTCCTCCCCCTCCTCCTCCTCCTCCTCCTCTTCACTGCGGCCGCGGCCGTGCATGACGCGGGCAGCGAGGGTTTCAGCGTCCCCGCCGGGGGCGCCCGCAGGGAGGCCAGCTGGGACGGTCGAGCTCCGACCCACGAGGGTCGCCTGCAGCAAGAGGTCTCCGACGAGAGGTGGTGGTTCACGAGCCGACGCTGGGTAGACTCGGCCGTGGTCGCGCCACCACTATAATATTCCTCATTTTAAGAGGCGGAGCCGGCGTGGCGGGCGAAAAAAACAACTCCCCCTTCCCCCCCCGCCTCCCTCCTATCCTCCCCGCCCGCCGTGGACGCGAGGGCGGCGAGCACCAGCGCCAGCGCGCGTGGCGGCGTCATGGCGCCGCGCGAGCCTTCCGCGCGAGGGCCGCGCGGGGGGTGGGGCCAGGGGCGCGCTCGCGGGGGCTGAAAGCCACCGCGCGCGGCGACCCCGCCCCGTCGGGAAGCGCGACGTGGGGCCCCTCGATCAGGGGCCCCAGATCGGGCGAGAGGAGCTGGCGGAGGAGGAGGATGGATGAGATGAGGAGGGGCCCCTCGATCAGGGGCCCCAGGGGATGGATGAGAGGAGGAGGGGCCCCTCGGTCAGGGGCCCCGGCGTCGGGGAAGATGAGGGGGGATAACGGCGGAGGGCGAAGATGACGGGGAGGCATTTTTGGTGCATTGCAATTCCGCGCGCACGAATGCTTCGCGGCCCCTACTTCAAACGAGCCCCTCGACGAGAGGAGCCCCGTTGGCTCATCCTACACGACGCGCTACGGCGCCCACGCAAGGTGGGACCTCGCATACTCCCACGCGTCCTCGAACAGGAGCGTGCCGTCGTTCAGCTGCTGCCTTACGTCTTCCCCGACCTCTTTCATCTCCTCCTTTGAACTCGTACAATTCTTGCCGCCGATGGAGAATATTTGCGACCCGCCGCCAGCCAGGCGCAGGGCGACGCTGTGCGAATTCTTGTAGTACATCGATGGGCCGATCTCCTGCGCATGGAAATCGAACGTGGCCGCTGCTGGCCTCTTCCTGGCCGCTGCTGGCCTCCTCATGGCCGCCGCCGCGGCCCCCTTTGGAGCGCCGCGCTCGTCTGCGGTCGCGGTGGCGACGGCGGCTTCCTCCTCGGCGCTGGTCATGCTCGGCTTTTTCTTCACGGCGCCCTTCTCGACGATGGCGGGCTGCTCCGCGGCCGCTGGCTTCTTGGAGATTTTTCCTGCGGGCTTCCCCCTCTTAGGCAACCCTTCCTCCCAGGCGGCGTACGTGACATTCGTCACCTCGGTCTCGATCGGCCCGGCGGCGCCGCGCGCCACGCAGAACCCTTTCGGCCCTGGCGCGAGCGGCAAAGCCGTCTCGGTGCCGTCGTCACTCAGGAACTTCAATTCCATGGTCGCGTAGTCGATGGTAATGATCTCCTGGGGCCTGGCGGCCTCGCTGCCCGCGAGCTCCTGCTGCGACGACTCCTGCTCGGCAGCTCCTGCGGCGGCCTCGCCGTCGCGCGGCGCGTCCTGGGGGGCGAGCGGACGAGAGAACAAGAGGAGAGGTGTGGGAGCACGAGAGGGGCGAGTCCTGGGACGCCACGATCAACTCGGGCGACTCCAAGTCCATCACCGCCGAGGATTTCTTCGGCGTGGCCATCCCGTATAACCCTGCGACGCTCCTGCGTTTCTTCGCGGGCGACCGCGGCCCCGCGGCGGCCGTGCTCGGCCCTGGCGCCGCGGCGGTCGGGCTCGGCCCTTGCGCAGCGGCGGTCGGGCTCGAGCCCTGGTCGCGCATGGCCGCGATCACCGCAGCCATGGCTGGCGAAACCTTCTTGACGTCCTTGCTGCGGTGCGCCGCGCAGTAGCTCAGCCCGTTCTTCATCGCAATGGCCCAACTGGTCAGTTCGGTTGCGGACTTCTCTGGGGCATACTTCTTGGCTTGCTTGGCCAAGTCGGGGTGCCCCAGGCGAGTCGTGACCGCGGCGCACTCGACGAGGAAATCCCTGTACTCTGCAATCGTCTGCTCGATCTCGGCGCTGCCCTTGAAACGAACAATGTCCAAGCTGTACTTCTTGCACAGGGCAGAAAGAAAATCCTGGTCTGCCTCGCACTTGCGCCTCGACATGTCGGGGCGAGGAGGCTCTCGCGGAAAGGCGGGGGGCGGGGGCGCGACGCGACTTGAGCGGGGCGGCTGCGTGGGCGAGCCCCGAGTTCATCGTTAATCAAGGAACAGACGCCCCTTAATTAAGGAACGCGCGACGCTATTTAAGGCGTACGAAAACGCTATTTAGCGAGCCTTATTTAGTTAAATCCTTAATTGCCGTGGACGACGCTAATTAGCGCATCGGGCGCTAATTAGACCTAGGAATTAAATAGAGGAGAAAAGAACTTCATGGCCCCTCCTCCTCCTCCTCCTCCTCCTGCTCCTCCTCCTCCTCCTCCTCCTCCTCCTCCTCCTCCTCCTCCTCCTCCTCCTCCTCCTCCTCCTCCTCCTCCCCCTCCTCCTCACCCCCTCGGGCCGGTGGCCGGGTGCGCCACGCGCGCGCATCCAGCTGAGGAGAGCACCCTGGGCTCGGAAGGAGGACTGGACGCCCGAGCCGACAAACGCACGAGACCCAGACGTGATCGCGCCGTTTTTGTTTTTCTTTCCTTGTTAAGTTGTTTGTGCGTGGCGGGAAGGTGTTTGGCCGGTTTCGGCCTAGGGGGGCCCTCGCCGGGCCTCGGGGGCGTCAAGCAGCGACTCAGGATGAAAAACCGGTCCCGGGGATAAGGGTCGGGGCTTCCAGGGCCCCGTTTTGAGAATATCAGGACGGCGCATGTCTGGGTTGCCCAAAAATTGATTCCCAGTCGAATCTGCGAAGAATGCGAGGATTGTTCTGTAGACCCACCCGTGTTCTGCGCACTGTTCGCCGATTCGACTCAGGATGCAAAATTGGTCTTGGCCCAAGACCAACTGGGGATAGGGCCGGCCCTATCCCCAAGACTCTTGGGGATAGGGCCGGTGCTTCTCTGGGGACCCCGCCTTGAAAACATCAGGACCTCGCAGGTCCCTCCCTGCTCGAGGCCGCTGGGCGCCGGGCGCCTCGCGGCCCTCCCGCCCCAGACATGCAGCGTCCTGGTGTTTTCAGCACGGGGCCCCTGGAAGTACCGACCCTCTCCCAGGGACCGGCCTTGCATCCCGAGGGCCGGCGAGGGCCCCCCGAGGCCGAAAAGATCTGGAGAAGCTGGCCGCCACGATTTTTGTTCACGACGCGGCCAGGTCTGGGCCCGCCTCGTCCCCCGAGGAGTGCCCAGGCCGCGGCCCGCCGTCTTCGCGCCTCGCCGTCGCCTGCGCTGCCCGCTTGTGTGCTGGAGAGCCCGCTCGCCGCCGACGAGCCACGCGCAACAACTGGAAAAATGGCCTGAGGGCTCGGGGCCCCGCCCCTCCTCCTCCTCCTCCTCCTCCTCCTCCTCCTCCTCCTCCTCCTCCTCCTCTTCCTTCTCCTATTCCTCCTCCTCCTCCTCCTCCTCCTCCTCTTCCTCCTCTCCTCTCCTCCTCTTCCTCCTCCTCCTCCTCCTCCTCCTCCTCCTCCTCCTCCTCCTTCCTCCTCCTCCTCCTCCTCCTCCTCCTCCTCCTCCTCCTCCTCCTCCTCCTCCTCCTCCTCCTCCTCTCCGGGCCCCCGCCCTCCCCGGGCCCCCTCGCAGTGCGAACAACAACACAATCACGGTGGGAGGTCTCTCGCCACGGCTTCGGCCTCCGCGGGGGCCCTCGCCAGGCCTCGGGGCCGCCGAAAGCCGACTCGGGAGGAAAAGCCGGTCCCGGGGGCACGCGCTGTGCTGTGAACAAATCACCCTGCACGAACGGAAAGATTGGGCACAATGCCCAGCAGAAGTTCCTGTTCATTTTGAACAGGACTCGCTGTCCGCGCCGCCGCGGCCTGTGTCCATTCGAGACAGAGGGCGGCCTGCCCAACAGCGGCCGATGTCGGTTTGGGACAACATTTGTTGTTGGGCATTGTGTCCATTTTCCTAACCCATTTCGGGCGTCCAAAATCACGGCGGGAAGTTCTTGTATATTTTCAGCCTCCGGGGGCCCTTATCAGGTCTCGGGGCCGTCAGACAGCGACTCAGGATGCAAAACGGGTCCCGGGGAAGGGGTCCAGACCTCCAGGGGTCGACGCTGCGAAAAATCGCGACGTCGGGGGTCTGGGTCAGGGCGCCCCGGCCCTCCGGGCCCCATCCCATCCCTCGGTACCCCAGCCGCTCTGAGCCTGCTCTTTTTTAGATTCCGGCAGGATTGCTTGCATGCACGGGGGGGGGGGGGGGGCGAACCCGAAGCAGGCCACAAGCGACCTACCTGCATGTGACACAGAAGGGGGGAGGGGGGGGGGGACAAATTGCCATGCAAGTCAGCTTGCCTGCATCGACTTCTTCGTGTGAAAAGAGAGGGGGCCACAAGAACCCCAGACCCCCTCGAGCTATGAAAAAATCACGACGGGAGGTTTTCCATGATTTCTGGCCTCTGGGGGCCCTTACCGGCCCTCGGGACCGTCAAAAAACGACTCTGGACGAAAAACCGGTCCCGGGGAATGGGTCGGGACCTTGGGGGTCGCGTCATGAAAAAATCATGACGTCGGGGGTCTGGGACGGGCTCTTTCCTCCCTCTCGGGCTGAACCCGAAGGAGGCCACAAGCGACCTGCACGTGACACAGAAGGGGGGAGGGGGGGGGGGGCAACTTGCCGTGCAAGTCAACCTGCCTGCATCGATCTCTCCATGTGCAAAGAGAGGGGGCCACAAGAACCCCAGACCCCCTCGAGCTATGAAAAAATCACGACGGGAGGTTTTCCATGATTTCTGGCCTCTGGGGGTCGCGTCATGAAAAAATCATGACGTCGGGGGCCGCAAGAACGGGCCCTGTCCCCCCCCCTCGGGGCCCGTCTCCCTCCCTCTCGGTGCCCTGCCCGGTGCACCGCCGTCGGGCCCTCGCCCGGCGCCCCGGGCGCCCCGCGCGGCCGCTCCGCGCCGAGCGGCGCCCGCCGCGGCCCGCCGCCCTCGGGCCCCCGCACCTCCGAGCCCCGTCCTCCCGGAGCCCCCTCGCGCTGCGGAGAAGTCGCCGGCGGGATGTTTTTGGCGAACTTCGGCCTTCCAGGGGCCCTTCCCGGGCCTCGCGGGCCGTCAAAGAGCGACGCGGGACGGAAAAAACCGGCCCTGTGGAAGGGGTCCAGACCTCTGGGGGTCGACGCTGCGGAAAAGTCGTCGACGGGATGTTTTTCGCTAACTTCGGCCTTCCGGGGGGGCCCTTGCCGGGCCTCGGGGCCGTCAAAGAACGACTCAGGACGGAAAACCCGCCCTGTGGAAGGGGTCCAGACCTCTGGGGGTCGACGTTGTGAGAAGATCACGACGTCGGGGGTCTGGGTTTTGGGCCGCCGCCCCAGACGTTCAAGCAGTGGCGAAGCGTCCTGGCGTGGTTCAAGCAGTGGCGAAGCGTCCTGGCGTGCCGGTGGGCTTACCAAGCACTGTTCTAAGAACCTTTTTTGGTTTCGACGGAAGTTTAGAACAGTTCTGGCTGGGACGGTCTGGTTTTACCGCATCGGGTTCATGTTCTAGAAACATTTGTTTTAGTTCTTGGAACATTTTGGGGTTCTAGGAACAGTTCGTGGTAGACCTACAGGATTACCGGGACGGTCGGTCCCTGCTCAAGACGTGCGATATCATGATTGGTTCAAGTTGGAGCGTCCTTGGAAGTCCCGATCCCAGACATGATCGCGTCGTTCAAAAAAAAATCAAGGCGGGAAGCTTTTGGCCGTTTTCGGCCTCGGGGGGCTCTCGCCGGGCCTCGGAGGCCCGTCAAATAATTACCTATATTCTGGACGCCCGAGATGGGCACGGAAAGAATGGGTACGATGCTGAACAGCAGTTCCTGTTCATTCTGAACAGGATTCGCTGTTCACGCCGCCGCGGCCTGTGTCCATTCGAGACAGAAGGCCGCCTGCCCAACAGCGGCCGCTGCTGGTTTGGGACAACGTTTGTTGTTGGGCATTGTACCCATTCTTTCGGTACCCATCTCGGGCGTCCAATATATGACGTCAAACAGGATCTGAGGAAAGAGTCGGGACTTCCTGCAGGGACCCTTTCCCCGCGGACCGGCGAGCCTGGAAGCTTTTCGGGAGGCCCCGGGGGGGCAGCCGCGAGAGGCAGGAGGAGGAGGAGGAGGACGAGGAGGAGGAGGAGGAGGAGGAGGAGGAGGAGGAGGAGGACCAGCAGGAGGAGGAGGAGGAGGAGGAGGAGGAGGAGGAGGAGCTGTCCCCCAGGAGCCTGGGGGGGGGGGGACGGGGCCGAAGAGCCCGAGGCGCCCAGGAGGGGATCGCTCCCCGGGGACCGCGGGAGGCGGTGGACACGGCAGGTTCCGGGAGTGCCGACCAGCAGCGACCCCAGCGCGGGCGCTCAAGGTTGGCGGCCGCCCGTGGCCCAGAGGCGGCCATCGCTCGACGACCCGGCGTTATCGTCGGGGGCGGAAAAGAGGGGGGTGATGACTAGGGGGGGGTGGATATCATGGCGGGGGCCATGATATTTCCCCAAATCTCATGGCGCCTCTTCTTATTTCATGACGTCCCTGGCCCCCCCGCTGGGCCGCGCACATGCCGCCGGTCATGATTTGCACCCCCCCCCTCTTGGACACCCCCCTCTTGGCCGCTCCCGATCTCGGAACGGCCGATCGTTCAAGTTGAAACGATCCCCGCGGTGTCAAAAACCAACGCCGAGGTCGACCCGACGCGAACCTGCCGAGCGTGTGGACCAAGCATACGGTCGGACCGAGGTGTACGATCGAGGTCGGCTCGGGGAGGGTACCCTGATGCTCTTCGTGCCTGTCGGATGTTCTCGTCCATCCTGGGGGAGGGCACCCTCGAAGGCTCTTCCGTTCGGCCGGCGGAGAGCGTGCTGGAAGGTATCTTCCTGCGCCGGCGTCCACGAAGCATGCGCCCTCGGAGGCCCGCGCGGGGGTCCTGGAGCGGCCCTGGGCCCTCCTGGCGGCGCCCCCATCGCCACCCGCTCCGCGCGCCAGGGAGGGGGGCCCATTTCCGACCCGAGAAGCTCGCGCGGACCTTCGGGCGCCGCGCTGCGAGGCCCCAAGGCTGCAGCGATCCGCGCCCGCTGTGGCGCCAGGCGCTCGCGGCCGGAGCCCGCGCGCGCCCCGCACCCGGGCGGCTGGCCGGAGGGGCCCGGCCGCGATGCAGCCCCCCGCCTGCTTCGGCTTCGGCTGCTGGATCTCGCTGCCGAGCACGAGGCTCAGCACGCAGCGGCTGCGCGCTCCCCCCCGCCCCAGCGCGGTCGCGTTCGCCGAGGCGCCCGGCGGCCCCGCCGAGGGCGGGGCTCGGCAGGGCGCAGGAGCCGTGGCGGGCAGGCCCCGACGGCGTGCCCCTCGGCGGCCGCCGCCTGTGCTGAGGACCCCCGGCTGCCAGAGGGGGGGTCATCCTGGTGCGCCGGTATTCCCCCAATGGCGCCGCTGGGGCATCCCCTGGAAGCTTCGGATACGGGGGTCGCCGTCGCAGAGCAGGTTCAGAGGGTCTCTCATCACTGCGCGGTTCGATCCCCGAGGACGTGTCGATCTCCGACGAGCGCCAGAGTTTGGTGTCGCATGGTGCTGAGGCGTCGGCTTTGCAGTGGACGTATTCCGCTTCCTGGAACGAGAAAACCAAGTTCAGCAATCACGTGAGGAGGTCGGCGATCAGGAGGATGACGGGGCAATCGTAGCAGCTAAAGGCTAGAAGCCTTGATGCCGCGTTTGTGAAGAGCCGTTTCTTCAGCGTTGCATCCGCATCCGTGGTTTTGGTGAGCACAACGCTGATTGGCATCGAGACCCAAGTTATTTCCATCCTGTCCCACCTAAGGTCAGGCTCGGATCACCTCTTAGTTGTGCTATCAGCGTCTAATCACTGTCTCACGTTTCTGTTCCTCGCGGAGGTGGTACTGTGGATAGGCGCCTCAAGAATCATGCACCCTAGGGGCAGGCTGTGGAACGTGTGCGACATTGCCATCTTGCTTCCGGCGCTCGCCGAGGTTGCTCTTGAGATCGTCGTGCGCGCGTTCTTCGGCAAGGATCGCAACCTCGTCGAGAACGGTATAATGGCGGGGATGTTTCGCCTGTTTCGCCTTACCCGGCTTCTCCGCATTATTCGATCGATTCGCCAATTGAAGCCTTTTGCGAGTGCATGCGCGCTCTATAATATCTGCCAGCAAGTCAGTTTGGCGGCTCTCGTGTTGCTCATCATGATAGTGTTTGCCTTTGGAGTGATCTTGACGCAGGCTGTGTCTGAGTATACTGAGGGTGGCACGCGAATCCTAATCAAGTAATGCGGAGACCTTTTCCGGTCAACGTTGAGTCTTTGGATGGTTGTGTCTGGGGAGATCAATTGGCACGAGCTCACCGCGCCGTTGAAGGAAATTGGAAACGCCAGTTGGACGATGTTGTTTTAGTATACATAACCTTCGTATATTTCTTCGTGCTCAATGTGGTTATTCCTCTCGCTTCGCGGGGTGCACGTCCGGAGCACGTACAGTCACGTCGTCGCGGGGCCTCTTGGGAGCCTTCTGGGGGCCTCCTGGAGGCCTCCTGGGAGTTTCTTTTGGCCTTTTGGGGGCTTCTTTGGGGGCTTTCACCCCTCCCTCCTTTTCATACACCCTCCCCATCTTCCCTTCCATCGCCGGCTCCAATCATGGGCGCCGCAGTGACCAACTTCCACCTGGCTGGCGCTGCGCCGCAGTTCGCCCAGAGGGGGGAAAATAACATTACACACCAGTCGCTGTGTGGCCTTTGGGGGGCTTGTTGGAGGCCTTTTGGAGGCTTCTGGGGGACTTCTTGGAGGCTTGCTGGGGGCCTCTTGGGGCCTCTTGGGGGCGTCTTGGGCCGTCTTGGGGCGCTTTTGCGGCGTTTCGCCCCCTCGGAGGCTGTCTTGGGGGCCTCTCGCGGCCGCATCGGAGCCCTCTTGTGGTCCTCTTGGGCCGTCTTCGCTGCCTCTTGGACCGTCTTGGGGGCCTCTTTGGGTCGTTTTGGGGCCCTCTTGGGCTGTCTTGGGGCCCTCTTGGGGGCTTTTCGGGTTGTTCTGGGGCGATTCTGGAAGCTTTTTGAAAACCGAAAAAGACGAGAACGCTGAACTATTGCAAGAACCCTCGGGGAATCAATGATTTCGGCCTCTGGAGGCGCAGTTATGGGCGCTCTTGGGCCTTGTTGGGCCGTCCTTGGAGCTTTTGGGGCCCTCTTGGGGCCGTCTTGGGGGCCTCATGGGCCCCCGTTGGGAATATGTTAGGCCGTTTTTGGTGCCATCTTGGGCCATCTTGAGTCCCTGTTGGAGCCCCAAGAGGCCCAAGAGGCCGAAATTGTTGATTTCCATAGGTTTTTGTAGGTTTTGAGGGCCCCAGAAGGGGGGGATCATTTTGGTCCGGCGGTGTGGCGCAGCTCCCAGGGGGGGTTAGGGGGGAGACATAATAATGTAACACAATACAATATGTGCAATTATGGAATCTTTGGATACATTGGATACGTTGCATTAAGGCGTTCGCCGAAAAACGCTGCCGTTCAGCACGTCACCTCCGGACGTGGATTCCTCTCGCTTCGCGGGGTGCACGTCCGGACTGCGGAGAGTACGGGCGTTTTGGACGCCTTGGGAGTTTTTTGGGAAGCTTCCGGAGGACCTCTTGGGGGCCTATTGGGGAAGCTTGGGGGGTTATCGGAATCACTTTTTTGGTTCTCTGGCACAGGCGTGACCAGGGGGGGAGGGGGCTGGTCACGTCACGATTCGCGCCCGCGGGAGGCGGAGGGTGAGGGAGCTTCGCCTGTGAGTAACTTGCGACCCTCTGGGACGCACGGAGGAAGGAGATGATTCGTGCTGCTCCCTTGGGTCGTGCTCCAGCACGTACCCTCTGGGACGCACGGAGGAAGGAGATGAGGGAGGATGCGTGCTGCTCCCGTGGGTCGTGCTCCGGCACGTACCCTCAGGGACGCACGGAGGAAGGAGATGAGGGAGGATGCGTGCTGCTCCCGTGGGTCGTGCTCCGGCACGTACCCTCTGGGACGCACGGAGGAAGGAGATGAGGGAGGATGCGTGCTGCTCCCGTGGGTCGTGCTCCGGCACGTACCCTCTGGGACGCACGGAGGAAGGAGATGAGGAAGGATGCGTGCTGCTCCCTTGGGTCGTGCTCCGGCACGTACCCTCAGGGACGCACGGAGGAAGGAGATGAGGAAGGATGCGTGCTGCTCCCTTGGGTCGTGCTCCGGCACGTACCCTCTGGGACGCACGGAGGATGGAGATGAGGGAGGATGCGTGCTGCTCCCGTGGGTCGTGCTCCGGCACGTACCCTCTGGGACGCACGGAGGAAGGAGAGGAGGGAGGATTCGTGCTGCTCCTGGGGGTCGTGCTCGGGCACGTGCCCTCTTGGACGCACGGTCCTCCCCCTCCTCCTCCTCCTCCTCCTCCTCCTGGAATTAGTTTCGCAATGTGGACCCCCAGATTTGGACGCCCGTCCTCCTCCTCCTCCTCCTCCTCCTCCTGCTCCTCCTCCTCTTCGGGCAGGGGATCCTCGGATCGGGTCGCCTCCACGGGCGCGAAGAGAGCCGCGCGTCGCGCACCGCGGCTTTCGTCGGAGAGGCGTCAATTTTTCCCAGGGCGGCGGCGCGAGGACGAGGAGGTGGCCGCGCACGGCGGGGGCCCGACGCGCGAGGAGGGGCGGTCCAGGGCAGAGTCGGGCTTGTCCATCTACAGGAGGAATACTTCGAGGGTGGACAGAATCCCCAACAGTGGCACGTCGACTCGTGGATTTTCCGTCTTCGGTTCTCGAGATGGCGCCGTGGCCGTCATTTTCCAGGCTTGCGCCCGCCAGGTTTGGGCCTCAGATCGTTTTCGCTACACCACGTTTTACTACAGGGGGGTATGTCCATCCCCGAATATTCAAAAGTAACCCAAACATAGTCTGGGGACGATGTTTTGACTATTGTGGGGCATATAGGGAGTAATGTTTGAGTTGTTCTGTTTTAGTGTTTGGGGGCATTCGGTGAGTAATGTTTGAGTTGTTTATGCAGCCCAGAAGCCCCCTGTAGGGGGGCGGGCCCGATTTCAAATCCAGGAGCATGGAGAGCAGGTGCGGGAGGGATGCAAACGAGTAGTGTTGGAATTGTTTTTTTTGTAGCCCAGAAGCCCCCAGTAGGGGGGGCGGGCCCGACTTCAAGTCCACGAGCACGGGAGAGCAGGTTCGGGAGGGATGCGGGCAGGAGCGCCACGCATCCTGCACAGGCCTCGAGGGCAGGAGCGCAGCCGGGCCAGGCAAGACGTGGCGAGCAGGGCCCTCCCTCTCGCCTCGGGACTGGCCCGGGCGTTCCTGCCGCCCGCTCCTCGTGCCTGGGTCGGGGGAGCCGGCTCGTGGCCGAGGCGCACCGCGGCCGGGAAAGAAGAACCCCCCTGCGCGCCTGCTTTCGAGCCACTCTTGTCAGGGGGCCACCTTCGAATCCTGCCCCCTAGCCCCCACGATGTCTGAAGGGGGAGCGAAGTTAGCCCCACCCTCCCTCCAGAAGCCGTGGGGGGCAGGGGCAGGGTTCGCATGTGGCTCCCTATTTGTGGCAGCGCGAGGGCTGCAAGCTCTCAGAGGTGCTTCGGGTCGGCGCTGGACCGCCTGCAGTGCCGTCCCTGGCGCGCTCCACGCGCCGGGGCTGGTGGAGCGGGGAGGGAAGTCTGGCGCCAGGCTCGGAGGATCCGCGCGGCCTGCACGAGTTTGCGGTTGTGTCGTGGCATCTGCTGGCCTTCGGCCCATCCCGCCACCGTACCTGGGCGGTAGGTCGGAGGCGTCTCGGGGCCTTCTTGGCCCGTGTTGGGACGCTCGCGGCTCTGAGAAAAGTCATGCAGGAAACGCTGGGTAACCGCGGGAAACACAAGGGGATCCCAGGAGCATTTGAAAGTTTGGAGTCCATGCCCCTCAATATTCATTCCTGAGGACAGGGGACTTTGGACTACAGGCGAGGGTACTCCAATTCGTGCCTCGCTGCACGGTGGCGGATGTTCCACTTTGGGCAGATGGCGGCGTGGCGTGAGAGGGACTGGGTTCTACGGAGGCGGCGGGTTTTTTTTCGAAGCCCCCGCGGCTCTGAGAAACCTTCTCAGAGGGCCCCCGCCTTCAAAGAAGCCATCGCTTTCTTACAAGCCAGGCCCCTCTCGCGCCATTCCCTGTGAGCGCCGCCAGGGCAGGAGGGAACTTGGACGTGTTCTTAGAAGGGACGTTTCGTACGCGGTTGAAGTGGCTTTGTAGTGCGCGCCTCCCGCGCAAAGTTCGGACCAGGAGTTTCAGAGCCAGGGAGGAGTTTCATCCATGAGGCGCACACCGTGGTTTCAAACTAGTTTCACACGTTCTGGGAAGAGATGGTTGCTTACCCTTCGCGGTCGCAATTGAGGGTGGCGACCGCGGAGGGTAATCAACCATCTCTGGGACGCACGTACCCTCTGGGACGCACGGAGGAAGGAGACGAGGCGCGCTGCTCCCGTGGGTCGTGCTCCGGCACGCACCCTCCGAGACGCACAAGGGAGAATGCAGGAGTCGGAAGCTTCCCTTTTCAAAGGGTCTGTTTTCCTTACAGACGTGTCGCTCCTCCGCTGCCCATGTTGGCCCAAGTCCACTCTGCGCTCGCAGGAGCTTTCCTCTTTCGGGCCTCGCGTCCTCCGTGCCCTCTGCTCCACAGATGGGCGCCCGGGCGCGCAAACAGAAACGCGACCGCGCAGCAGCCTCCAACGACCCTCCGGCGCCATGTTCTCCAGCGCCGGCGCCTCCTGCTGCGCCCACCACGGCGCGGAGCCGCAGCCCGAGGCCCTTCGTGGCCCAGGCGGCGGCGCACCTTGCGAGGGCGCAAGCGCGTCCTCCTCCTCTTCGGCCGTTGGCAGCGGCAGCCGTCGCGTCGCCGCCGTCGGCCGCGACAGCCTCGGCCGAGTTGCGCAGCGCGGAGGGCGTCGTGCCGCGGCCGCTGGCCGCGCCAGCCCCTGGGGAGCTGCGAGGTGGGTTTGAGGGCGTCTGGGTTCGTTTCTTGAGCGTGTTCTTGACTTTCCTGGAGACGGAGTTTTGCCGCTTTGTGGCAATCCGCCAGGCGACCCCTAACGGGCACCTAGCGTTGCCCATGGCGGTCTCGCTGAACTTCGCCGAGGACGTGGCGACGCGGCTCTGGGATGCGTGGTCGGCTTTCGTGTCCGACGCCGCGTTGCCGACCTTCGCGACGGAGTTCGCGGCTCGCGCGACGGACCTCCTGCCCAGGGTGTTGCGTCGTGAGGATTCAGGCGGGCGCCCTGTCACCGGAGGTCTCTGCACCGAGGATATGATCGCCGATGACCTCGTCCGTGCGCCGCGGCGCATTCGCGGGGAGGTGCCCGGGGGCGGAACCATCGATAGGGACCGCGTCCGCCAGGGCCTCGTGGCCATCACGCGATCCCCGGTACCTCAGGAGGGCAAGCCGCGTCAGCGCTTCACCACGGTCATCTACAACTTTGAGGGGGACGATTTCCCTGACACCCTGGATGCGGGCCCCGATCGCAGGGCCGCGGATCACCGGAGCCTTGCTGATGACGACGAGGCGCTCCCAAAGTGGACCCGGGTGCAGTTCACTCTGTGCGACAGGACGCGCTGGGTCTGGGACCGGCAGACAGGGCAGTGGGCAACCAAGAGTGAGACGACCATTAGCCGCCTATGGCGCGCTCCGTCTTTCTAGAGAGAGTGCGTTTTAAGCGGGCTGCAGGTGCGGCGCCGCTAGGAGGAGAAAGGAAGGAGAGGGCGTGGGGGAGGAGGGGGAGGAGGAGGAGGAGGAGGAGGAGGAGGAGAAGAGGGGAGTGGGAGGGGGAAGAGGAGAGGGAGGGGGACGGTGCCGCGAAGGACTTGCCTCGCCTCCGCCCTACCACTTGGCTTGAGCTTGCTCGGCCCTGGTCTTTTTTTGCCCCCCACATCCTGAGTGGGGTTCTTGTTTTCCAAGAACACCCTCTCCTTCCCACCCACCTCCCGCTCCATCTTCCATGCAACACAATATTATTCCTACCACACACCATACCATACCATAGTTCCTACCACACATACCATACCATACCGTACCATACCATACCATACCACATCATACGTACCATACCGTACCATACCATACCATGGCGTACCATAGCATACCATACCATATCACACCAATGCCACACCGTACCATACCATACCATACCTCCAGTACCATACCACACCATATCATACCATACCGTACCAAACCATACCTACCATACCATTCCAGACCACTCCATACCGAAAACCATACTACTTACATGGTTTCGTGCCCCTCCTACCCCTCCAGGGAGGCCCCGCCTGAGCGAGGAGGGTATCGGAATACCATACTATTTACATGGTTTCGTGCCCCTCCCACCCCTCCAGGGAGGCCCCGCCTGAGCGAGGAGGGTATCCGAAAATCATACTATTTACATGGTTTCGTGCCCCTCCCACACCTCCAGGGAGGCCCCGCCTGAGCTAGGAGGGTATCGGAATACCATACTATGTACATGGTTTCGTGCCCCTCCCACACCTCCACGGAGGCCCTGCCTGAGCGAGGAGGGTATCCGAAAACCATACTATTTAAATTGTTTCGTACCCCTCCAGGGAGGCCCCGGACGTGCTCCGGACGTGCTCCTCGAGGTCCTCTCGCTTTATTACTTGCTACCAGAACTCCCAGCCGTCTCTCGCTTGACTCGCTGCATCCGGCGTGACCCGGCAGATCCGGGCAGCGCACCAGAGTCATGACGACATTAAGGGCAGCCATCCAGCGTAACCTGGCAAATCCAGGCAGCGCACATTTTCGGCATTGGCAGGGACGGCTTGCCTGCCCTCAGAGGAGGAAAACACACCGATGCCGATTACGTTTCCTCGTTTTCGCCTGGGGGACCCTCGGCGTCACGGCTGGATTCACCTCGGAACTCTGGTCAAAGCGCACCGTCAGAGGTCGTGGTCGTGTGCTTCTCGCTGTTTCGTGTCTCGGACGCTCCACGACGGCCCGAAGAGCCTCCAAGATCGCGCCAAGACGTTTTCGGATAAGAGTGAGGTTTTAAGCAGTATGGGAGCGGTTCGGACGTAGGGGAGGGTCCGACAATGGGGAAGCCTTGAAGACGGTTTCTCACGAACCTCAAGAGCGCGGAAGTCTCAGACGCTTTCGTATTGGAAGGGGAGAGCCGGAGGAGGGAGGCTCTGCTCCCGAATGGGTGTCACCCTGCGGGGCCACCAGCGGGGGCCCTGATCGACTTTGCACTCCTGGAGCATCTTTGGAGCTTTCTGGGGGCATTCGGAGGCCCTATAGCCCTATAGCCCTGTAGCCCTATAGCCCTATATTCCTAGAGCCCTAGAGCCCTATAGCTTTATAGCTCTATAGCCCTATAGCCCCATAGCTCTAAAGCCCTATAGCCTACATGGCCCTATAGCCCTACAGCCTTATAGCCCTATAGCCCTAGAGCCCTAGAGCACTATAGCGCTATAGACTTATAGCCCTATAGCCGTATAGCCCTATAGCCCTATAGCCCTATAACCCTTTAGCCCTATAGTCCTGTAGCCCAATAGCCCAATAGCCCATATAGCAATGTAGTCCGATATTCCTTCACATCTATATCCCCATACCCGTATAGCTCCATAGCCCTATATCCCTGTAGCCCTATAGTTCTATAGGCCTATAGCCCTATAGCCCTATAGCCTTATATCCCTATTGCCCTTGAGCCCTAGAGCCCTATAGCCGTATAGCCCTATAGCTCTATAGCCGCATAGCTCTATAGCCCTATAGCCGCATAGCTCTAGAGCCCTATAGCCCTATAGCCCTACAGCCCATTCAGACTCCAACTCAGATTCTCTGATTCCCTGACTGAGTCTTCCGCATACCGCTCACACCCAGATACAGTAACAGTGTGCTCAGTCATATTCAGACTCACACGCGAAGACACATTCACATTCAGACTCACTCACATTCAGAGTCACTCAGCCTTCACGTTGAAGGCCGTGTCGGCCGTCTTGATGTCCATCCTGGTCCATGCTCGTTGTCGTGCTGGCCGTCCCCGACCTTGTTGGGGGCACCTTGGGCTGTCTTGGGGCACTCTTGGGGGCCTCTGATCTTGAGGCCATTTTGGGAGCCTCTTCAGCCGACCTTATTGGGGTCACCTTGGGCTGTCTTGGGGCGCTTTGGGGGGCCTCATCGCGAGGCCATCTTGGAGCCTTTTGGGGTCTTTTCAGGGAGCCCGCGGGAGGCTTTTCTTTTTCTTGGGGGCCATCTTGGGGGGAAAGGTTCAAAATGCCAGTTCGTCTTTCCCATCGGGGGCTCTTTGGGGCCGCTCGCCATTTTCGCGGGTTCGTGGGAGGATCTGTGGGGCCTTCTTGGGGCCTCTTGGGGCTACTTTGGCCCGTCTGTGGGATTCGTTCCTGTCTTCGCAGCACCGCTGCTATATCATTTGAATTTATTCGGAGGCATTCTGGGGATATCTTTTCATGCGCGTGGGCGAGCTGCGCCATTTTGCAGGCCTGCCGGGTCACTTTTGGGTCTGCGGAGGCATTATTGGGAGCCTCTTCTGGGCGTCCTACTGTCACTGTGGAGGCATATGGGGCCGTCGTGGACGCCAAGAGCCCTGCAGATGAAGGCTGTCCATCTGAAAGAGAAGGCAAGGTGGAAGTCCCGCAGCCACTTCGGACCAAGGTGTTCTCTCAGGCAAGCGAACTCGCGTTGACTTCCTCAGCATGACCTCGTTCCTCCAGTCGGCCGGTGGCTCCCCGCTGAAGGCCCGCAAGATGGACGCGAACTCGAAGGTCCAGGCCATGGTGCTGGAGGTATTCTTCGACGTCAGTGTGCAGGCAAAGGGCCTGGCATTTGATGGCGGCATCGTCGGAGTGCTCGCGGATGCGGACGAGCTTGTCTGCAGGAAGGAGTCCAAGAACGCAGTTCGTTGGATGTCCGGCTTGATTTCCAAGAATGCGGCCAACGTCCCCGAGTGGGCCACAGCATTCAATGCTGGGTTGCCGCAGAACGTCGTGGCCGAGTACATGAGCCCGTCGCACCAGGACAACCCGACTGCTGTCGTCCAGGAAACGGCAGAGGGCGGCATTGCGAATGCCCCAGGTGCGCGGTGCTTCGGGATGTACACGCAGACCTTCGAGGAGTTCCGCGCCGTGCTGCGCCAACTGATCGGCGAGGCCATGGGCGTAAATGCCGTTGGCCGCCCAGGAGGGTTCTCGCACCAGGGCGGAGCGTCGAAGCTGCTGTTCCGGGAGAACACGAATTCCACGAACCATTCCAGGTGGACGTCGTGGCATTCCGTGCAGATTCGCCCAGTGGGACTGGTCGCCGACAAGTACGTCGATGGGCTCCTCGATCTGGTGCAGGAGTACCCGTTCCTCGTCCCGTCTGGAGCTCTATGCGCTTGCGCGGTGGAGCGGTTCCGGTCCGTCTTCACGGCCTGCGCCCCGGCGACGGACTTGACCGGAGTGGCCGCGAAGGTGAAGGCGCGCGAGGACAAACTCATCGCGGAGCACTTCGCCGCGGTCACGCTGTCCGTGGATGCGGGGCAGCGCGGGGCGCAGGCAGAGATGGCGAAAGAGACAACCGCCGCCGGCGTTTTCCAGATGTCGATGGCGGGCGGCGTCGCTGAATCGCCGACGGCGGGGGTGGAGGCGGTTGGCGCTGGCGCGGCGCCGCCGTCAGCGGCCGCGGCGGCGGAAGTGACGCGCGCCGCCAGCGCGTCCCAGGTGGCGACGGCGGGCGGCGTTGCCGCGTCGATGGCGATGACGTTGGCGGCGGTTGGCGCGGGCGCGGATGCCGTGCCGCCGGCGCGTGCGCCCGCGGGCGCCCCGGCGGTCGGTGCCGCTTCAATGGCCAGCGGCGGAGCCTTGGCGGTCCCGGCGGTGGCTCCGCCTGCGGGCGTCGCCGGGGATGCGCAGGCGCCGGCGCCCGCGGCCGCGCCGCTGGCCCACGCCGTCCCGGCGCCGACCGCCGCCGCGGCGGAGGTGACGGTGGGCGCGTACCTCGAGGCGGCGACGGCGTTCGCAGCGGGGGAAGCGCGGAGCGCAGCGCAGTCTGCGGAGAGGGCGAAATACCGTGCGTTCAAGGGCATTCAGCTGGACATCGCTGCCGCGGTCAAGCGTTTCGTGGAGATGCCGGGGGTCGGCGCGGAGGCGCTCGCGGGCACCGTGTCTCGCTGGCCGGCGGCGGCTTTCCCGGCCGACAGGTTGCCGCGCGAGGGTTGCATTTTCGGGGGGGGCGCCCGGGCGTTTCCGCGTCGGGAAGGCAAGCGCGGCTATGATTATCGCGTTCATGTCGCGGTCTTCCCGATCCCCGCGCACCGCTCCCGATGCGGCGGCGCAGAGGGCGCGTTGCTTCGGGAAATGCAACCCCCGTTCGAAGGCTCGAGTGGGCGCAGCGCCTGACGATCATCGAGGGGGACATGGCAGCCGCGGCGGCGGCGAGGGACATGTCGCCGGAGGCGGCCGTTGCGAAGATCGTGGCGAAGCTTGATCGCTTCCTCGAATCATTGCAGGCAGATGCGCAGGCGGCCATGCTGGCGGACGACATGGCGAAGCTCGACGGGCTGGAGCCCTTGCTCGACGGCCTGGAGGTTCTGCTTGTGCTCGTGCGCGACAGCCCCCCCACGGGCGACCTCCTGCGCGCCCTGGAGCCCATGGAGAACGCGGAGACAGTGAGCGCCCTCAACCTCGATGCCCTCGCCGCGGTTGCCGCGGCCGTGCCGCGCCAGGGCGGCGCCGGGAAGTAGCGCCGCTCCGAGCGCAGGCTGGCCGGCGCTATATCGGATGATGCTCAAGGTGTCCTTGGCCCAAGGTGCCCCAGAAGTTCCGCGGGGGCCCCCGCGGCCTCCAGAGCGCTCCTCGCGGGGGTCAGAGGGCCCTGGGGGCTCTAAAATGGCACGAGAAGCCAGAAGCGCATTGGGCCGGGGGCACCCCTGGCAACCCCCGAGTATATTCGGCTACAACCAGCCTTGCCCTCTCAGCGCCACGACTGCCGAGCCACAGACTCGGCTAGAACCAGCTTTGCCTTCTCAGCGGCAGTTTTGACCAGGCCTCTTGACCAACGCCTCGTCGTGCTTTCACATCTCTTGACACTGAGGGGTGAACCCGCATGACTCGTTCCAGCGCTCAGGTAGTCCAGCGCTCAGGTAGTAACATTTTCCAGCTCTCCCCGTCGGCCATACAGCGCGCTCCCATGATTATCGGGACTTTCGATCCGCAGCTGCTCGCACGGTGCTGCATGTACATTAGCTTTGACCTTTTTCGAGCACAATAAAAAGCGAAAGCAGCCATAACCCCAAACGCTCGGTCTAGGCTTGTACGTCCAGCGCTGTTGCAAAAACCTCCCTCCCTCATCTTTCTGAAGCTATCCCAGTGGTCTGTCCGATTTTTGAAAGCAACCTCCTTCATCATCAGCCTCGCCATCATCATCCTACCTGCCATCATCAGCACCACCAGGACGACAAACACCACCATCGGCATCACCATCACCGGCACCACCATCGTCATCATCACTCGCCGGCGCACGAGGCCACACGATAACGGTCACCATCATGAGCACCACCATCGTCTTCATCACTGCTGGGGAACTTCTGCGTTGTCTGTCCCGCAACCTGAGGTCGCGTTTAAACTTCAATGCGAACCCGCAGTGACCGCGGGAGATACTCCGGGGAGCGATGGCCAAGCCGATCTCGGGCTCTGTGATTCTGCTTCCTGGCTGCACCTTCGAGGCCTTTTGATCCGACCCCTGTGGGCGGGCAGCACGTTCGCTGGGGCATCGGAGGTTGTGATCCATTCTGTCTCTGTGAACCCCAGGTCCTTTTAGACTTCCGGGATCGTGGAGCCCCAGGGGGCTGCGTGGCGTCTGCGAGCGCCCTTCCGAAAATCACGCTTCAATGCAAGACCATTTTGAAAACAACCCCGGAGCATGCGCCGAGCGCCGCGCAACCTGAGGTCGCATCGGAATTCGTCCATTAGCCGTGCGTCCCACAATGGCCCATCTCAGCGCGCGCGGCATCTGTAAACCATGTGGGCTCGATAGCGGCTCCGGGGTCCAGTCTTGCCGCAGTCAGGGCTGCCCAGTTGGCCCGCGGGGCGGCGACGCTTCTGGCGCGCCATGGCGGAGTCGAGCGACGAGGAGTTCGCAGTCGACCAGGCGCGCGTGAGCGAGGTTGGGCTCGACGATGACGGGGAGGCCATCAGGCGGTCCCGCATTAGTTGCGCCAACGAGTCGCTGGGTCGCGTGGCTGATCTGCTCTCGGCGACGCGGCCAGGGATGCGGCTGTCCGTGCGCCCTGTTCGTGGAGACGGGCTGTGCTTTTTCCGCGCTGCGGCTGCCGAGCTGGGACTTCCAGGCCGCGCGGCTTGGAAGCTGTACAGATGGACGCTGGTGAAGATGATGAAGCAGCGGAACCAGCAATTGTTCGAGGCGCTGCAGCTGGACGAGTACGCCGTGGAGAGGAGGGCCCGCCTGCAGCAGGAGTTGCCAGCGCAGGTGGCCAGTGGCGTCGCGTGGGGCAGTCTCCCCAACTGGAAGGTGGCGCCGCGGGCACGGGGAGGAAGGGGTGCCCTTCGCGGAGCCCGGAGATCCAGGAGCACATTTCCCAAATAGTGCTTGCACAGGAGGCACGCGATGCTTTCGAACTCTGAGGGCGGGGCCGTCGGGGCGTTGCCGAGAGGGCGTCTGGGGCCGCGCTTATGCGTTCACTCGGGCGAAGGAATTTTTTGGGGGACTGGTCTGGCTTTCAATGGCGGAGTCGCAGTGACCCCCGCGTTATCTCTTGCCCCCGCCCACTGCAGGTGTTCTACGTGGACATATGCATGGGCCTCCATTCGGAGGACGTGTCGGCAACGCGCCGATATGCAGACGCTGTTGTGATCACGCGCTTCCTGGAGGCTTGTGGCGCTCTCGCTCTGTACGTGCCATTCAACGCGTGGAGCCAGGCGGCCATCTTCCCGGACCAGGGGTTGCTGCAGGGACGTGCGCAAATCCCAGTGCTCGATTTTGCTTTTGTCCACTATGACGTCGACGGGTATTCACACTACGATGCGGTGGACGTGGCGACGTCAGGAGCTAACGCTCCGCGACCGTGGGAGCCGTCGACCGCGTGCCGGGGGAAGTTCAGCGACCCGTCGTGTTTCGCTGACGTGGATGCGCTATTCGGCGAGGAGGACGTGGCGGCTTTCTGTCATCAGGTTCTACGTATTCTCGACGACCCTCTGGGAGTGGAGACCGCGCCACCGCTGCCACCTCCGCCGCCGCCGCCGCATCCTGAACCCCGGCCTCCACGCTCGCGCCATGAAGTCGGCGCGGCAGACTCTTCCGCTGGCGCGCCCGCTCGGGCGCCTTCTCCGCCGCCGCCGCATCCTGAGCCGAGGCGTCCGGGCGCTTGCAGTTCACTGAGAGGGAGTGCGGCGGGCGCGAGTTCCGGCAGCAACGCGCGCCCGCAGGCCGCCGACGGGGCGCGGCTGCCGCGCGCCGCGTCAGGGCGTCTCCGACCGCAGGGCGAACGCGAAGAGCATGCCGCTGCAGCCGCGGAGGCCCCCGAGTCTGACTCCGACGCCGACCGGGAGTCATCGCCCTCAGAGCCGGCGTCGGACTCCAATTCCGAGCTGTCGGAGGCCCCTGCCGGGTCAGAGCAGTCCGACGTTGACCACTTGGCCTGCGGCGCCGACGTGGCGCACACGACGCTGGACGTCGCCCACGAAGCAGCTCGGGCTTTCTCTGCATTTCTCCGGCAGGACCCGACGCTTCCTCCGCCGTTCGACCCGTCGGACGCCGCAGACAACATCCAGGAGGTAATGGACGGATTGCAGTGGCCGATCTGCAACTGCGCCGTTCGGCAGTGCCGCTGGACCGGGGAGACGGAAGGGGATTTGCGGCGCCACGTAATCAGCTGCCACCAGGCCTGCCTCCCAGCAGCGTGGAGGCAGGGGTGGAACAAGAGACTCGCTGACAGCGCCGACGATGTCGGCGTCCATGCCGAGGTGCTGGAGGAGCAGGAAGCGTGGATCTGGTCCATCTACTGCCAGGCGGTGGAGGTCCGGGCGCGCACTGGCATGCCAGCTCTCGGCATTTGCAGAGACCGGCGGGCAATTCGCACCATGAGGCAAGTGGCGAACGATGCTTGTTTGTCGTCGCTGGTGTGCTTCTGCTGCGGTCAGATCTACACGAGTGTCGAGGACCCCGAGTCCGCTGGAGTCAGTGAGATTGGATGGACGCCACTGCGCGGGCTCTTGCGCAGTTGTCCGCGTGAGCTCCTGGAGTACGCCTTCGGCTTGGACGCGTTCCTGGCGCACTTCCCGCACCCTGCTCCGGACCACCGCGGGACGCGGTCGCACCACTATCCGACGCAGACAACCGCGTCTTCGCCGTGGGTGCGAACGGTGCGGTGGAATGGTCCGAACGGAAGCCAGAACTCCATGCGCTTCCTGTGCTGCCCGGAAGACGTGGTGTGCGACCGTCAGCATGGAGTTGTTGATGAGCTGTGCGAGTCGTGCCGCATACCTCTGTGCTGGCAGTGCCGCGGCATTTTCGCGAAGACGCGAACGGTGCGGGAGCGAATCCCGCGTCTCGCCATCGCCAACGACAACTTTGTCGGGTTCGTGTCGGCATGGTGGGAGAAGCACAAGCCCCGGTGGATCGAGATGGCCGCGGCCACGCCAGTGTGGACGAGTTTGATGGCGTTCTACGTCGAGGGCGATAAGGGCCACCTCATGAACAATCAGGCGAGCTGCGCGAAGTAGCGCGGCACTGCCCCTTCTCTGTTCTTTGCGGACCCCGCCCCCCCTGGAAACTGCAGTGTGGCCGAGTGGCGCACGGGGGGCAGTGGCGCGCTGCTCGCACGGCGAACCCCAGAGGCCATGCATCCGCACAGTCGGTACGCTGTCCGCGGTAATCTGGCCAGCTTCCTGGTGCATTGGGACGACGTCCTGGAGCGCCTGCTCGCCATCACGGAGAGTTCCAGTGCTGCTGCGGCGCTGCCCCACGACGGCGAGACGCTGGCCCACTTGGTTCGCTTCGAGTTCCGGATGAAAGACAAGGACATGTCGAAGCACCTGAAGCACATGCGCCTCCGCGCTCATGTGGTGCTGCAGCTCGGCTGGGAGCTCATCGACCGCGGCCACCCCGCTTTTTGTAGAGATGCTGGCAATCCCATCGCAATCGCCGCTGCCAAGGAGGCGTTTGAAAGGCGCGTGAAGCAGTGCTACCCGTGGCTCGGCACCCCCCAGGACACCGACGGGAAGGTCCCGCCAGCCGTGGACCGGGCGACGGTGGTGGCGGATCCGTCCAGGAGCAGTGTGCAGGATAACAAGCACGCGACTCCGGCGCTGGCCAGCACTGACGTCGCCTCTGTTTTCGACGATGCCAGACCGACCGCCTGCGCGCCCACAGATGCGACGTCCCGGCAAGGGACCGCGGGTCAGCGCCAACAGCGAGCCATGGACGGCGGGCCAGTCGTCCCGTACGTCGCCGACGCGGCCATGTTGGAGCAGTGGAACGGGAAGTACCCCGCGATCGCTTTCCCGCACACGCTGCTGTGGCAGAGCGGGGGGCCAGACTTCACGAGGTCTTGGCGCAACGGTGCCGATGCCGCACATCGGCGCCGCGCGGTGGGGCGGCCCGAGGAAGTGCAAAACCGGCCGTCCATCAGCATGGGGATGTGGCTTGCAGGCATGAGTCGCCGAGTGGAACACCAGATCCGATCGGACTGGCTCTTCATCCCAGGCATGCGCAATGTCCACTTCCGCTTTTTGGGCATCACCGCGAGGTTGGGGAGCAAAGTCAGGAAGTACAAGGACGAAGACGGATCCGCTTTCACGGAGCGCCTGACCACGGCTGTCCGCGGGTTGCACGACCTGTTGGCGAAGGGGTACTACGGGCCGAACAGGCGGCCAATTGCTGGCAACTTGACGGTGCTGCACATGGCGCATGGCCTGGACACAACCCAGAAACAGATCGTGCACAACATGCGCTCTGTGACGAGCAGCCTTGCAGGCACCCAGGAGCTGCGTCGCAGGATGGGCCACGTATTCCAGTCTGGCGCGATTGGATACGGGCACGGGCTTTTCATCACCATCTCGCCAAATGAGAAGCAGTCCTGCTTGGTGATGCGTCTACACAGAGCACGCCAGGGCGACCCGCTGCTGCGCGCGGGGTGCACAGACGACGCACGGAATGCCATGAGGAAACGATTGGCGTCACGGGAGTGGCCGTCATTGTCGGAGAGCGCCGACGCGGAGCTCCCCGATTTCGATTTGCGTCTGTGCGAAGTGGCCAATGATCCTCTCTCGGTCGTTCAGGGCTTCCGCGTCGCCGTGAACGTGATCTTGGGCCGCCTCCTGGGTCTGCGGTTGTGCGCCGAGTGCGGCGTCGCGCGAAGATATCGTAGGCAGCCCCGGTGCTGTTGCTGCACGGACAAGTTCGGCTCCAACTCGCGCCCCATGGGCGGGATTTTCGGGGTTGCTGCAGCTTTGCTTGGCGCCGTCGAGAACCAGCACCTAGGCACGCTCCACTTCCACGGGTTCGTGTACCTCGCGAACATGTTCCAGCACGCACCCTTGACTGAGATCGCGAGGACAATTCGGGAGTCCCCTGGCTTGGCGGACGCGGTGAAGGAGTGGCACGCGTGGGTCCACAGGGAAGAGCACTGGGCCCCCGAGGAGCACCGGGAGAGCCTACCGTCGCTGGAGTCTGAGTGGCGGCAGAATCACCGCGCATCGGAGCACGTAGGTCTGTGTCGGTGGCCCGCGTATGTGGACCATGCCGAGCCGAAGACGAAGTGGGACGAGGGGTGCGATGCCGTTGCCTGCGACGCCGACGCGGCCACCTTCAAGCAGGCTTACGAGGCAGATGCGCAGATGATTTTCTCGAAGGTCCAGCATCACCACCATCCCAACGGGAAGCCGCTCACACACTGCATCAAGAAAGGCTGCAAACACGGCGACAAGTGCAAGCACGGCTTCCCGAAGACCATGCTCATGGCGGCCCCAGATGGACCGAGATTCCGCGTTGTGTGCCCTCAGGTGGCCAGGGAAGTCGGGCTTAAAGTGAACGGGCCGAGGAGTGCGTTGGGCGAGATCGCGGGGCCTCGGAACGACGACTTCCTGAGCGGGACTTGTCCAGCATTGGCGGTGGCATTTCGGAGCAACACGCACACGGCGCCGAACAACCGGCTCCCGCTGATCACAGGCATTACTCACGACCCGAACTGCCTGTGTCGACACGGCTCCAGAGAAGACACAGAAGAAGGGCACCTTCGACGCATCGCATTCGCGGTGCAGCGGTCCATGTCGAACTCCTCGCGGTACATCGGCGGGTACATTTCCAAGGTGCAGCGCGTCGGGAAGAAGGCGCGGGAACTGGCGAAGACCTGCCTGTCCACGCTGGCCGAGCGACTCCATGGGAAGTCCGAGATGCAGCAGACGCTCAACACTGTGCACCGCTGCATCGGGGACTGGGAGGCCAAGGGCGTGGCGCGGACGATCTTCGAGGAGGTGAACTTGGCGCACTTCGCGGACAGGCCGAACCCGCTCGCAGCGGAGTGCATCACGTCGTGCCCTGTCGCCGACTTCTACGCGGGCTGCTTCCTCCAGATCGTGGCCGACGAGACTCGGGCGGGGCGCGCGACGGCGCGGCGCCAGAAGAGGTCCGTGGTGTTCACGGACGCAGGCGAGGTGGCCACTCCGCCGGACGCGACGGCGCGAGCGTACGCCTACCGACCCAATCATGCCGAGTTGAAGACTTTGAGCCCGTACGAGTTCGTCCGCTTGTTCGAGGTGGTACCAACGTACCCGCCACCAAGAGATGCTTCGAAGCCATCGACGGGCCCGACGGAGTGGAAGGCGAATTCGCCGCCGGCCGCGGCTGATGGGCCTCCACGGCCTGGGGTCCATTATGTCGTGAAGCCACCCGCGGAGGGATGCAGGTACTTTGCGCTCGAAGAAGACCCAGACGACATGGAGTTCGCGCACATGTACGTGATTGTACCCCGGGGCGTCCCCGCGCTACCCGTCTTCATCGGGTCCGTCATGCCTCAGCCCGAAATGACGCCTGAGCGCCGCAGCGCCATTTTGTCTGCGTACTTCCGACCATGGACATTGGTGTGCAAGTACGGATCTTCTCGGGGGCCTGTTCCGCTAGCGAAGAATCTGAACTTGCCGCCCAAGCGCCAGCGCTGTGGGAGGAGCGCGCCGAGCTTCCGAGTAGCCCTCAAGCACTACCTTCGCGGCCACATCGTCTCGCCGTCCAACCGCATCCTGTGGGCGAACGTGCTCCGCACCATGACGACGATGCCGGAGAACGCCGACGAGGGCGAGGACGACCAGGACTCGAAGCCGGTGGAGGCGCTACCCGAGAACGCGTTTCCGGTCCTCAGCCCCAGCAGCATCATGGCAGAGTTACGGCGAGTAGACCGAGACGCCGGGGCAGATGCCGCTGGCGAGGACATTGGGAACCTCTCCCATTCGGTGCACAAAGCGCTGGAGCAGAGCATGTCCTTCTGGGACCCGCCGAACAGGGCGCCCACGTTGAACTTGCCACTGCGACAGTCTGCTCTTCGGCATTCCAGTGCAATGCCAGCGGGGGCTCGCGGGAATGCCCAGGAGCCACCGCGGAAGATTGCGCGCTCCAAGATGCGGGAGAAGCTGTACCCTGGCGACGCTGACCTGACAAGCAACATCCAGAGCTGGCGGAGAGGACCGGGGGGGGGCAATCTCGAGACGTGCAGTTGGCAAAAGCACGATCTGGATGCAGTTCGGTCGGGGGCGCCCGATTCGTCTCGCTCTGGAAGAAGATATCGAGGATGGAAACCTCGGCGTTTGAGCTGGCGTGTATCGAACAGAGTTTGTACAGAGCATGTGCAGAATGTGTACACATCATGTATACTCCAGAACGTCATGTCGTAAGTGGTGAGTAGATCCAAGTATGGGGAAGGTTGATTACAAGCGAGGCTTCGTGTATACACTTAGAAGGATGGCGCTGCGTTTGCTTGCATTGCCTCGGTCGCGCCATGCGTGCTCTGTGGAAGGTGCGCGTACGCGTCTACATGTGCACGCGCGTATAGTGTGTGTATGTATAAACATGGACTTCCCAGATGTATACACGTCTGGGCATGCCAGGCAGGTGGCGCGGCACGTGTGATGTGTAGCAGACAGGGTTGTGCAGCAGTCGTCGGTAAGGTGGGTAGTGTGAAGGGAGGCAAGGCCATGCGCATCCCTGCCCGATCGCAGGACTGCAGACGCACCAGATCACCCCCGACCCGCAGCAGATGAGCATCCTGGACGCCGTCGCCGACAGGTGCGTCCAGGAGGCCCGCGAGCAGGACCAGCTGCGCGGATCGCCATGCTCCCGGCTGTTCGTTCTCGGCCTGCCGGGTTCAGGGAAATCGGAGGTCATCCGGTGGCTGTGCGAGGAGGGCGTGGGGCTGTTCCCCACGTGCATGGGATGGGAACACGAGGTGCACTTCATCAAGACCGCCCCCATGAATTCCATGGCGAGCAACATCGGTGGGCGAACCATCCACAACTTCAGCAAGCTCGGAATCGACCTCATCACGGGAGTCCAGTCCGGCGGGAAGAAGGACCCGGAGTTGTCGGAGAACATGCTGCACACGAAAATCCAGCACATGCGCTGGCTCATCATCGACGAGGTGGAGAACGTTTCGGTGGAGTTGCTGGACGCCGTGCACAGGCAGGTGAAGGACTCGACGAGGGACAAGGGAAACCCCTGGGCCGTGGACGCACGCGTTCCAAAACAGTTCGCCATGTTCGGAGGGCTCAACCTGGTGCTGCTCGGGGACTTATGGCAGATACCGCCCGTCAGGAGTCTCAGTATTGCCGCCAACCCATTTGTCAAGAGACCCGCCAACGTCGGCCGCATACTGGAGATGTTCTGGACAGAGGGCTTGCCGCACTCGGTGACTAACCGCTACGCCCTGGCCCAGTCGCACCGCTGCTCAGACGTGTGGTGGAGAAGCTTTCTCGCCGAAGCGCGCGCTGGGAATCTGTCGGACAGGATGTACGATTTCGTCCACGGCTTCCCCACTGATGTGCCCGGCTCCTGGATGCCCGCAAGCCCCGGCAGCGCCGAGGCCTCGACGGGGCACTTCGGCTGCGGGAAGGCGAAGTGCCGCGCGCTCTGGTCAGTTGAGTGGCCACGGATGTTCGGAGAAGGTCGGGCCTGGGAGGACATGAAATCCCTGGAGTGCGCTGAGTGCAGCGCGGAACGCCATCGGCGCTGCCGCGTCGCCTCTCAGAGCGATGCCAGACAGCGGGAGGTGAGCACGGCGTTCGCGGACGCGCTGTTCGTGCACCCGTACAACGCCCCGAAGAGCAGGATTCTGACGCTGCGAGCGGCGAATGCGGCAGCCAATGCTGGGAAGCAGCTCCTCTGGGTGGTGGCGCGCGATGTCCCCTCACTCGGGACGACGCATGCAGGTCGACGGAGTCGCTCTCCCACGCCAGGCAGAACTGGCTCATGTACCCCGAGAACAAGACTGGCGGAGTTCCGGGTGTGCTGCCGATCTTCGAGGGGATGCGGGCGCGGTTCACCACCACGGAGAATGCGGAGGCGGGAGCCTGCAAGCACTCCTGGGGTACCGTGACGGGCTGGGTCCTCCACCCCGACGACTCGAAGTTGGTGAAAGACCACAGGTCCGAGCCGGAGCTGGTCCTGCAGCACGTGCCCGAGGCGATCATGGTGCAAATTCCCGGGAACACGGCGCCCCGCTTTGGGAATCAGCCCGCGGGCGTCTTCCCCGTGAAGCAGAGGGAGGTGTCCTGGGATCGCAGTCCCGGCTTCAAGGCCATGGTGAAGCGCGCGGGGTTCCCGCTGGTCCCGCACTTCGCCGCCACGGCCCACTGCGTCACCGGCGCCACGCTGCCGCAGGCCATTATCGACCTCCTGGACGCGCGCACGACGCCCCGCGCAGCCATGGTCCCCACGGGCTACGTGGCCATCAGCCGCACCAGGAGGGCTGACGATCTGATCATCACGCAGCCTTTTTCGCCCATGCTTTTCCGCCAGGGGCATCAGACGGGCCCATGGCTCTTGCACTCCCTGACAGCCGGGGAGATGACGACGGAGCAGGCGGAAGCCGGCTGGGCCAAGGCAGAGAAGGAAGCCGCGTCCAGGTCGTCCAAGAAATTGGTGGACGTCACTTTCCAGTGCGCCGACTGCCACCAGCGGAAGAGAGCGGGCAACTTCCCAGGCAGCGGCATGAGAACGAGCGACCCCGTAGAGCACGCCGTGGCGTTGCTGTGCCAGGGCGCGTGGAGGAGGTGCGCCCTGTGCGCGCAGAAGCGGACCTCTGCTGCGGGCGCGCCCGCCGCGGCTGCAGAGCCATTCGCCGCGAAAGGCAGAGACGTGCTCGTCTGCAATCGCTGCAAGGAGACTAAATCGTTAAAGAACTTCAGACGCAGCGAGGTCAATGACTTGACGGGAAGAGGGGCGCTGGACCTTGCCGTTTGCGTCGCTTGCACCCCTGAGAGGCAGCATTTCAACATTATGTCGGAGGGCCGCCTTTTTAAGTGCCGCATCTGCTCGCAGGAGAAGGCAGCGGATCAGTTTGATGCAGCCTTTTTTAAGATGCACAAGAGCGTCAAAGACGCCGCGTGCACAGAATGTCTCGACGAAAAAGGGAAGCCCCTCTGTCAGGGAGGCTGCGGAGCAAGGCCTCCAGACCGCTTGACGTACAGCACCGGTTTTTGGTGCGAGTCTTGCAAATTCCCGCCGTGCGCGAGATGTGGCACGACTCCGCGGCCGAAGACGGCCAAGTACAGAGTGTGGAACATGAAAGAGTGGACCTGCGCTCAGTGCCGGGATCCGCGCGGGGGGCTGAAATGCGCCCAGTGCTCGGCAGTGTTTATGCGAGCAGCCGTGAAGAGTTCCCAGCGCGACAAAGCAGACATGCTCTGCCCCGCTTGCAGGCGGGCAGAGTAGGCGCCGCGCTTGCAGGCGGGCAGAGTAGGCGCCGCGCATCCGATCCGAACTGGTCATCGCCGCCGTGGAGAACTGTGGAAAATGTTGGCGTTACATGGCGTGACATGCTCGGCCTCCGCGCGCGTGTGCCGCTCCGGCCTGCCATCCCCGGGGCTTGAGGCGGTGTCCTGGAAGGGCTCATGGGAGCTTCGTGGAAGCCTCCAGGGATCCTCTTGGGGCATCTTTGGGGCCGCCTTGGGGCCTCTCGGGGCTTCTTCTTGCGTCTTGCGCCGTCTTGGGGCGCTCTTGCGCCGCCCAGCCCCTTCGGAGGCCATCTTGGAGGCCTCTCGCGGCCGCCTTGGGGCTCTTTGGGAGTCTCCTTCGCCCGTCTTGGAGACCCCTTGGCCCGTCATGGGGGCCTCTTTTGGCCGTGTCGGGCCCCCTTGGGCCATCTTGGAACCTCCATGGGGGCCTCTTGGGCCGTCTGGGGGTCTCCTTGGAGGCTGGTTGGGCCGTCATGGTCCTCTGAGAGCCGGCAAGGGCGAGAACGCGAAAATTATTAAAAGCCATTGGGAAATTTATGATTTTGGCTCATGGAGGCGCCCTTTGGGATCATTTTGGGGCCCTCTTGGGCCGTCTTGGGGGCCTGACGGGCCCTCTTGGGACCATCTGGGGCCGTCTTGGGGCCGTATTGGGCCGTCTTGGGCCGTCATGGGGCCATCCTGGAACCCCCTTGACGCCTTCTTGGAGTCCCAAGAGGCCGAAGAGGCCGAAATTGTTGATTTTACATCGGTTTTTGTAGGTTTGGGGTCCAGAATGAGGGGGGCCAACTTTTGGTACGGCGCTGTGGCGCGACTCCAGGGGGGGGTTAGGGGGGGAGACATAATAATGTAACAAAACACAATATGTATCAATTCCGCAATAGAGGCCGAAGAGGCCGAAATTGTTGATTTTACATCGGTTTTTGTAGGTTTGGGGTCCAGAATGAGGGGGGCCAACTTTTGGTACGGCGCTGTGGCGCGACTCCAGGGGGGGGGTTAGGGGGGGAGACATAATACTGTAACAAAACACAATATGTATCGATTGTGCAATCATTGGACACATGGGATACGTTGCATTAAGGCGTTCGCCGAAAAACGCTACCGCTCAGCACGTCACCTCCGGACGTGGATTCTGGGGCTCGCGCCACACCGCCGACCCTTTGGGGAATCGGCGGGTTTTGCGTGTTGCTCCTGAGGGCCTCTTGCGCGCCTTTGGGGGGCTTTTTGGAGCTTCTGGGGGGCTTCATGGGGGCCTCTTGGAGGCCGTTTCGGGGCCTCTTGGCTGACATTCTCAGCATTCGCTGTGCACGCATGGGGAAACGGGCGAGAGCCCACGTACGCGTGCATCTGTCAAAACACCCGAAGAATGATTATCGAATGGCCTTCGGCACATCCCGCCGCCGTGCCTGGGTTGCGGGTCTGAGGCCACTCGGATGGCTGATGGGGTCTCGTGAGAGGTGTCTCGGGGGCGTCTTGGAGGCAGTTTTTGAACCTCTTGGGGGCCTCCTGGGGGCCTCTGGGGAGCTTTTTGCGACCATCTTGGGACTCCCTGGGGGCTTGTTGAGGGCTGCTTGGGGCAACCCGGAGGCGTCTTAGGGTGGGAGGCTGGAACTGTCCGTTCGGGCTCCGCCTCTGGGCCCCCTCTTGGAGCTGTCCTGGGGCCCTCCTGGGCCGTCTTGGGGGGCTTCTTGGGAAGTCTTGGGGCCGGTCGTCTTGGATCCCTCTCGGGAGCCTCTTGGCCCGTCTTGGGGCAATCTTGAAGGCCTCTTGGGCCATCTGGGATGTTGTGAACGCCCAAGGGGCGAGTGTACTGAAAACGCACGTTTTCTGAAGGTCTTGGGGTCCTCTTGGGCCGTCTGGATGCCAGCGTGGGCGTTTTGGATCGATGTTTCAGCGACTCGTAGCCTTCGTGGACCGCCCCAAGGGCCTCTTGGGGCCCTCCTGGCCTGTTTTGGAGCCTTCTGCCCCCCCCGGATGCGTTGAGGTGGATCCCGGGGGACACCCCCTTCTCCAAATCGACCGGACTGAGCTCCTGGGGGAGGGGTTTGGGGAGGGGGAAGCATCTCACACGCCGATGAACCCCAAGGGGTCGGCGGACAGGCGTCTTCTGTCAGAACGCAATCGAAGGGGCTCAAACGGATCTGGGTCTCACCATCGAGGCCCAGTTCAGGAGAAGCATGTTACGCAGACCGCTTGAGGATGCTCGTCGAGGAGATGAACGCGGATTACGATGCTGAGTACGAGGGGCTAACAGCAGCCGATTTGTACGAGCAGATGGAGAAGCCAAAAGTGCAGTCGTTGTTCAAGGACATGGACATTGACGCGAAGCAGACGTGTAAGTTGTTCAAGGCCCTCGACACAGCAAATGCTGGCATAATCTCTCTAGGATGTCATAGAAGGGTGCTTGCAGATGAAAGAGTCGGCTACCCGTGTGGACGTGGAGTCGCTGAAGTGGGAGACCAGAGCTGCGAATAGGCGCCCCGAGCGCAATGCTGAGAGAATCGCCCAGCTTATAGACGCCACTCCAGGATCGGGGGTCGCACCTGGCGCCGCCTGACCCGGATCTGGTGCCAGATGACGGAGGAGGGCTGGGTGCCTCCTCGTGTCTTCACTTTCGTACTTGGAAGAGGGAGCTGGGTTAGGCGGGTTGCTCTGCATCAGCTTTCTGTTTAACACTCATGCCTTGGTTTCGCGCCAGAGCGCGATTTTTTCCCAACACGTAAAATCGTCACATCTCATTCGGAAAGTGCACATGTTCAGCGTATACGATTTCCAAGTTTCCAAGGGTCCAATACACCCCAAGAGGCCCCCAAACCGCCCCAAGATGGCCCAAGGGCCCCCCAAGAAAATCCCCAAAAAGGCCCAAGGGCGCCACAAGGCGGCCCAGGAGCCGTCCAAGACGGCCCAAGACAGCCCCAAGGAGGGGCCCAGATGGCTTCAGGACGGCCTTCGACATCCCAAGATGGCCCCCCCAGTTCGCCCCAAAAGCACACACGATGCCCTCAAGACGCCCCCCAAACTGGCCCAAGACCGTCCAACGTTGCATCCGGGACGCTCTGACGCCACACGAGACGCCCCCAGACAGTCTCAAGACGCGCCAACAAGCCCCCAAGAGCCCCCCAAGGATCCCCGGATGCAAACATCACCCCATGCTTTGCGGAAAACAACCATTTTCAGCAGATTCGTTTTTTTCCAGTCTTGACAGCTTCTAAGACGGTCCAAAAGGCGCCGAAGGAAGCTCCAAGAGCGTTTGTGAGGTCCCAAACACGGCCCAAGAGGGCCCCAAGACGGTTCAAGGGAGTTCCGTAACGATTTTAGGCTCAAGCTGTTGTTCCTCAAGTGTTTCCGTCTCGAGTCCGAACCTAAAGCAACGAGGTTCAAGTGTTGAAATCGAGGTCTTCTGCGAATCGGTCCAGATGGTACGCGGCCAAGTCGCGCTGTTCGTTTTTTCCGCCGCGGCCTCCAGGGTGGTTTCCACTTCCAGTGGCGAACCAACCTCGTTGGCGTCTGGCCCAACGCCCAGCCCGTTGCCACGCCCGACGCGCCATTCGATGCCCATCCCAAGGACGAGCCCGACGCCAATCCCGACTCTGGCCCCATCTCCAGCTCCGACTGTTGCGGCGTGCATTGTCATCGACGACGAGGACAGTGGGTCGGTCTCAATCAACGGCAGTTGGTACGTGAGCACATGGAAACCAAATTTTCACGGTTCAGGGTATCTGCATGATGGGAATACTGACAAAGACGAAGATAAATATGTCAGTTACACAGTACCTTCCGCTGGAATTTTTGATGTCACTGTGAGGTACACGAGAGACTCAGATCGAGCGTCCAGTGTTCAGATCTACATCAACAGCGAGGGCTCAACAATCTCCAGGAGGATCAACCAGCAGAAACCAGGCAGAGGCAACCTCGGTGTATTCACATTTGGAGTGGGAGACACGGTTGTTATCAGCAATGTTGCTTCCGATGGATATGTCGTCGCGGACGCTGTGACATTCTGCCCCGTTATGCCGCCGGTTCTCGAACACCTGGCTGAGGAGGTATATGACGGCGCGACGTGGCAGTATCATGATAGGGTTGTGCAAGACGATTTTACCATCAGTTTCGAATTCCAGACGACGTCGCTTAATACATTTTCCGATGGGCATTGGTATACCGGCATGGGGCTGGTAGATGCCGACGTGGCAAATGCGGTCGACGATTTTGGGATTTCGATGATGTTGGGTTCGGTTGTTTTCGGTGTCGGGAATCCAGATACATTAATCAAATCAGCCGATACGTATTCAGATGGTGTGTGGCATCTCGTGGTGGCGAGTCGAACGCGAGCAACTGGTGAGTTCTCTTTATACGTTGATGGTATTCTCGCAGGCACCGAAAGAGGAAACACTGGATCTCTGACGAGTCCAAGTCAAATTTGCATTGGGCGCATCAACACTGGGACTAATGGGTCAGAGTTCTACGGGTCCATACGGGCATTGAGAATATACTCCCGTGCTTTGGCGCCAGAGTATTTCCAGGACTGCGTGGACAACCCACCCGACTGGATTGATTCATCACCTCCACATGGATTCACCTGTGCTGTCTACGCGGGTGAACACTGGTGCAATGAGTCTGGCGGGTACGGATCCGCTTGGGAGGAGAGTTGGGTAAGTTTCGAATGGTGGGCGGATGCAACAGGGGTTGACGCTTCGGAAGCTTGTTGCGCGTGTGGTGGGGGCTTCGCTTCGCCGACGCCTTCTCCACCATTGACACTGGCACCACCGCCGACGCCCGCTCCGCCACCGACAGTGCCAAGTGCGGAGTCGCCACCGCCGACGCCGACGCCGACGCCGACGCTGGCACTCACGGCGACCTCGGCGCCGACCACCACCACGATTATGGTATTGGCATTGACTTCACTCACGTCGTCGGTGGCAGCAGGCGACGACGAGCTGCCTGTGGAGTCCACGGTGGGGTTCGACGTCGGCGGCTCCATCGACATAGATGGCGGCGGCAACAGCGAGTCGGGTCTCATTGTGGGCTTCGGATCGATCAGGCTGGCCAGCGGGTTGGTGAACGGCTACCCCGCCGGCTCCACCGTCACATACGTCGTCGCTCCTCCACCAGGAACGAGCACCAGCCGTGCGATGGCCACGACGACAGCGGCACCCTTACAACCAACAGTCACGAGCGTTACTTCTTCATCCAGCACCCCCGCCACGACGCGCAATGAGCCCATGATGGACCAGCGGCAAGCCTCGACACTAGTCGTCGTCGTCGTCGTCGGCATCGTTGGCTCCTGCCTGACCTGCGGCACAGTATGCGCTGTGGTATGGTGGTTAAGCCGTCGTCGGTTCGCCAACTATGACGAAGATCTAAAAGCTGAGGTTGAGCATCCCGATCCGAACAACAGAACTGATGAGGCAGGGAACGGGGATCCAGATCCAGAGACCCCGAACAATGTTACCTGGGGCGGTCTGTGTGAGAGCATGTATTTTTGGTTCATCCCTGCTGACGAGATCATGCGCATGCCAGTGGACACGCCGATCCCACGCCATCAGACGTGCCGCGACATGGGGTTGCTGGTCAAGCGGAAGTTGAACATCGACGACGTGCTGTCTGGAAAGCTTTACGCTGACACGGCAGCCGTATCCCATCGGTGGCCAGTGCCAGACCATTTCGATCCACAGTGCATCAAGTTGCGTAAGTTGCAAGAGGTATTGAAATGTAACCCTTCAGTCAAAATGCTATGGATTGATTGGGTATGTGCACCTCAATGGCATGACGGTGGGCGCAACGATGAGGAGGATGTTGAATTCAAAGCGATTTTAGAAAACGTTTTGCCATTCATCTTCCTCGGATGCAAGGTGATTGTCTTGTACGAGCGGATCTACAACCAACGGTTCTGGCCAAATGTGGAGTGCTGGATTGCCACTAAGATGCCGACAGATGCCGGGCTCGTGCCAGCTAGCGAGGATCGTCTCCGAGTGCTTGTGTACGGCATCTATTCGGCAAGCGGGCACGATAAGGCCAACAGGGCAAATGTGCTCGAGTATTGGCACATGGCCGATGCGGAGAGGGCAATCGCGACCCTATCGCAGGACGACATCCTCGTCACCAATGAGAAAGACAAGGAGGTTAACCTCAAAGTGATCGCGTCTTTGGACCAGGAGATCCAGAACCGTTATGTTTGCTGTATATAGCTTGATCAATTCCCTACCTAGGCTCTGCCTATAGAAGGGTTCTTACTCGGTGTGCTTAAAGGGCCGGGCAGTGGACCCCGCCCCGGGCGGTTCCCCCAGTATCCGCCCCGCGGTTCCCCCAGTCCCCTGGGAGCTTTAGCTTTAGCTTAGCTTTAGTTTAGCTTTAGCTTAGTTTTAGTTTAGCTTTAGCTTAGCTTTAGATCAGGTGTAGCTTAGCTTTGCCTTAGCTTTAGCTTAGCTTTAGCTTAGCTTTAGCTTAGCTTTAGCTTAGCTTTAGCTTAGCTTTAGCTTAGCTTTAGCGTAACTGTAGCTTAGCGTTAGCTTAGCTTTAGCTTAGCTTTAGCCTAGCTTTAGCTTAGCTTTAGCTTAGCTTTAGCTTAGTTCTAGCTTAGCTTTAGCTTAGCTTTAGCTTAGCTTTAGCTTAGCTTTAACTTACCTTTAACTTACCTTTAGCTTAGCGTTAGCTTAACTTTAGTTTAGCTTTAGCTTAGCTTGAGCTTAGCTTTAGCTTAGCTTTAGCTTAGCTTGTGCTTAGCTTTAGCTTAGCTTTAGCGTAACTGTAGCTTAGCTTTAGCTTAGCGTTAGCTTAGCTTTAGCTTAGCTTTAGTTTAGCTTTAGCTTAGCTTTAGCTTAGCTTGAGCTTAGCTTTAGCTTAACTTTAGCTTAGCTTTAGCTTAGCTTTACTGTTACTACTAATGCTGCTTTCCTAGGGGCTCCAACTCCTAGGTAGGGTCGCACTGGGATAATTTACTGAAGTACGAGTTTATCCAAACAGTCACAAGTTAGCACTGTGACTGGGAAAGTTGGCCCACTCAGTTGCAATGCAAATGCATAGATCCGTCGTAGAATTGGGTCAGTACGGCAGCCTGAGGCCAGCTACGGACGATTGCGCCTAGACTGTAGGGCGGTCGAGGAATGAATGGGTGAAGTGCCTGCTGAGATCATCATTGGCCCACGCTTCGCTTCCAAGGATGCCGCGCTGCAAAGCATTCGCGATCCCGCCGCCTGGCAAAAACAAACTGCTCAAGGGAGTTCCAAGAGGGCCTCCAGAGGGTGTCACAGCGGGTCGTGGGGCATACTCTTGGGGTGTGTGGTTCCCAACATGCCCTCATTTTCCAAGAAGCCTCCAGGACGCTTCCAAAAGGCCCTCAGAGGCTCCTGAAAGACACCGAAAACGCCCCCCAGATTTCCCAAGAGACGTCCAAGAGGCCCCAAGATGCTCCCTCAATGCTTACGTCCTCCTCCTCCTTCGCCGCCTCCTGTTTCACGCTTTTCCGCTGCGCAGTGGTGACAAGCTCAGGGTGGTCAGGCTTATTTTCTGCGGGTGGACATGCCCTAAATGCTTCCAGGAGGCCTTCCAAGTGGCCCCCAGAAACGTATGGGATGCCTTGCGTCTACATCCTGCACGGCGTTCCCACAGAGGCTTTCAGAGGCCCCCCCAACTCATGATCCATCTCAGGTTTTCGAGAAGCCACTGAGGAACACGCCGCGAGGCCCTGAAAGGCACACAAGACGCCCCGACCTCACGGTCCAGGTCTGGGGTGTGCCGACATGGGCGGAGCAATGGGATGCGATTTTTGGCTCTGGGGTGGTCGGTGAAGCTCCTTGTGGGGTACGATCCGTGTGAGGAGACAGTCGACATGCACAGGGGGACGTGACGTTATGCGACTCCTCCCACTCTAAGGCCGCACGTGAAATTACATCCCTCTGGGGCACGATCCGTGTGAAGGGTGTGCCGGGATGGGGGGAAGGACGCCGTGCAAGGTTTGTCCCTGGATCCGAGAGTGAAGATCACGTAGGGCACCATCCGTGTGAGGGCAGTGCCGAAATTTGTGGGAGCGACGTTTTGTGAATCTTGACGCTTCGCGTAACCCCATCAGCTGCGGCGGGTTTTTCGGCGTGTTCGCTCACACGCTATAGGGTGCGCTCCACACTGATAGAGGCCCCCACGGGCCACTGCCGACGAGGTGGTTCCTTCACGACAGGGGCTCGTTTCACCGCAGCGACAGGCCTCGGCCTTAATACCCTTGCGTCGCCTCCTGGGGGTGAGGTGCACCTCTCACAACACTGCGTCTAGATTCCCACGGTGACTCGTGGGTTCTTAGTCCGTGCGGTACTGTCTGCGTTTTTCCTGCCCACGGTTCACTTTGGCCCCGTTCACACGGACATGGGCCCGCCTTGCCCGCTTGGGCACGCACTTTGGATGGCTGGGGCCGCCGGCCTAAGGCCCGCCCCATACGCTCCACACGACGCACCTCCGACGACTGGTGACCTTGCCCAGTGGCGTTTCCCCCCCCACCAGGCAGGCGCTCTCCGGCTACCTCACGCATAGGGTGCGCTCACCTGGCGCTGGCAGGTCGGCACGCACCGGCTTCCTGCACCTGGGGCGCAGTCTGACAGGTACGTGCTCGCCGGTCTGGCGCCCCGTCTTTCGCCCACCGGCAGTACACGGCCGACGGACGGACGATAGTGACCGGCCCACGTGTCGTTCCCCCTTTGCGCTTGGTATCTCTACTCAGATGGGCATCTGGTCCGCTGGTGCCTGGCCGCGATGCCAGCGTCGAGCACACGAGGTGCTCCGTGAGTGAGGCTTTGCCCCCATTCTGCTCGCGTTCGCCGCACTTTCACGGGCGGGCGTGCCAGGGTTGCAGTTGCCCGCTGTGCCCCGCCCTTCGCCGTCCGGTCTGACGGGTGCTGGCGCCACTATGCGACGCCCCGCTGTCACTGGGTGCCGTTTTGGTGCGGCTTAATGACGTTCACTTTGTTCCTCGCGTGTGCATTCCGGCGTTGGCTTTTGGCCCGCTGGCAATTATCTCGCTTGCTTCGTCGTTGAGCTGGCGCCTTTCGGCGTCTCCTCGCACTTCCCGCGCCCGTTCCCACCTGTCGGCGCTAAGATGTGTCTCTTAAATTCAGTTCGTTTCCGCGCATGTGCAGGCGCGGTCGGCTGTCGACAGCGACGGCTGGATTCGCAATTATCTAGCTCTGTGCCACAGACGCCCTGATTGACCCGCCCGCTGGAATCGTCCTTTGGGCCGCAGATCAAAAGTAACCCCATCAGCTCGTGTGCTCTCGCACCTCTCGGGCTCCGTTCTCCTGGCTGCGCGCCGCCTCACCGGGTCCGCCCGTCTGGTGGCACCGCCCCGCTCGGCAGACGTGTGGTCTGTTGGTGCAGCACAGGTCACGACCTCTCCTGGCGTGCTCGAGCCAATTCACTCGCATGGTGCATCAGCTACCCTGGCCGTTTGTAGTCTGCTCAGCCAGCTCCCCCTCAGCCTGCGGCCCCACCGGCTGTAGGTTCTGAGTGCGGGCTCGGCCGCTGTGCTCTGAGGCTTGCGCGTTGCTAATTTGACAGGCCCGTGGCCCGGACCTCTCAGCTCGGCGACTGCGAATCCGCGTCCGCCCGCGACCAGAGAAAAAGTAACCCCATCAGCAAGCGCAGTAATCCCACACGCTCCCAGGGTGCCTTGCTGGTTGCAGCGACGCGCGCAGACCACAGCACCAGACCAGAAGGCACCCTCGCCGCCTGGCTCAACGAATACGGATGGAATGGGGAGGACCTCGCACCACGGCAAGCCGCAGCCTGGCTGCGCAAGTGGGACAGCGACGTCGCTCAGATGCGCGCCTCCAGGCTGACGCCTGCGCAGAGAGGTCCCAGCGCGGACCGCCCGACCCTGGCAGCACACTTCAGAACGGGGCGTGAGATCTACGTTAAAACGCGCGCCGTCCTCGGCGTACGCGATGAGCTTGGCGCGCGGCACGGGAGACCAGACGACGTCGACAGGGTCCCATGGAGGAGCCGAAGCCCCATCTGGCAGACCGCCCCCCCGCTGCCCTCCTCTGGGGCACGAGTTCTGGACCTCTACTTCCACGGGAAAGACGCGGGGAACTTCCCAGGCAGCCCCCGTCCACAATCGGGGAGGTTCGCCTCCCTGGTCCTGGAAGCGGCAGCGCGCCTGGGGTGGGCGGAGAGCCGCGCGAAATCTACCAACCTGGCGCTCGCTTCGTCGCCTGCCTTCTCGGTCATGCCTGGTGCGCCGCAGACATCAACCCGGGTCTCGTTGACAAGGTCATAGGCAGATCGGTCGACCTCCTGGCATGGATAGGCAAAAAGGCGGCCGCTGAGATGCCCAGCGACATGCGGCCGCTACAACTCCCGACATGCATGCGGACGTTTCGCGGGGCCACCATCGCCGACTGCCTCGGCCCCGCAGTCGAGCCGCGGCCGAGCCAGCGCCAAGCTGCGAGGAAAGGGGGATAGTGCGGCCCCAACATCGCCGCTGTAACCGAGCACCTTGGCCGTGACATCACCTCGGACCCCGTCCCCGGCGGCAGTTGGCGGGGGCTCTTCGGGAACCACCGCGACGCGGTGCAGCGCAACATCCAACGAGCTGAGGAGCTCCTGGGCGCGGCACCCAGCACGTCAGTGATATTTTGCGACCGAAGCGAGGCCTTGGAAAGGATCTCACTCCAGTGGACGGGGCGCCTGCTACGCAAGTGGCAGCTGCCGCCCTGGCTCCTGCACTCCCTGGACCCCCTGCTCAGCGGACGCTGCATCCAGACTTGCAAGGGCAAGTATAAGATGATAATTCGAAGGGGGGCACCGCCTCTTCACTTCTATGGCGCATGGGTTACGACCCACTCATAGTAACCGTGGCAGACACAACGGGAGGGGCCAGCCCCACCTACGTGGACGACCTCGCCGCCCTCCTCGCCTCAACGGGCCAGGCGCTCCGCGCGGCCATCGCCCCCCCATGGCTAGCTAAAGTGGCCGGCCTGTCGGTCGAGGCCCACAAATGCAGAAGAGTCCTCGCGGCGTTTGACCGCCGAGCAACTACAGCCCTAGCGGATGTCCCCGTCACCCTGGGAAGACAGGGAAGTGACCTGCACGTCTATGGCTTGCCCCCCGCCCTCATCCAGGCCTTGGCCCTCGGCGCCCTGGGCCCCGCCGCAGCCGACACCTGCCGGCCCTGGCGCGCGCCTTGCACCTGCAGCTTCAAGACCGCCCTGGTGCCAGCGAGCAACTATGAGTGGTGGGGGAGGCTCATGGAATACACCTCCTTCGGCCCCTCCGCCGTCGCCGCCCAGTGGCCATGCCTCGGCGCCAACGTGGTCTCCAGAGCCGCCGAAGGCGAAGCGAGCCCCACAGGTGGGCAGCTCGCGCGCGGGCAGGTAGAGGCGCTCGTCGCTGGCACCTGGGGCGAGCCGCTCCACAAAATGCGCGACTGCGCCGGGGCCCTTCACCTGGCGGGAATGTCTCCCTCCCGCGCCGCCCGGGCTTGGAACTCCCACCTCGCCCCCCCGCTCCCCTGCCCAGCTCGTTGCATGGCGCAGGACGCACTGCAGGAACGCGCTCTCCGGGCCCAGCTCCGCGCGGCCCTGGGGCTGGCAGGTGCCTCCTGGATCCCAGACGACGTGCTCGCGGGCCTCGGCATCCTCTTCCAAGTCCCTGGGCGCCCGAAATGCCCCGTCGCCGCCGCCGGGGCGATCGCCGCCAGAGCCCGCGCGCCAGGCGAGTTCTGGGGTCCGTTCCCGGGCCAGAACGAGCCAGGACCAGGTGGAACAAACTCAGCAGATGGGCCGCGAACTTCGCCAGACGACAGGGGCCCCTCAGGCCTGGTTTCAGAGTACTCACGGACGCCAGAGCCGCCGACCTCCTGGCACGGGCGCAGCAGGGGCCGCGCAGGATTCGCAGCCGAAACTTCGGCAGGGTGGTTTACGCGGCCGCATGGGCGCAACTGCACGGACCCAACGCCAGCAGATGGTTTCGCCACGCCAGCCAAACCAGGCGCTGGGCCTAGACTGGGGGAGCGGAACGGACCCTGATCCAACACTGCGCCTCCTTTACCGAGGCCCACCACGCCATGCGATTCCTCGCCAACGGGCTACCCGGCTCCGCCAGGAGAAGGGGGGCAGCCGACCGCCTCCCGCGCCAGTGCAGCTGGCACACAGGGTCTGGCTCACGGCAGGGCACAACGACCCTGGCAGCGCGCGGTGCAACGCCTGCCTCGGGCAATGGGCCGGCCGATCCGACCTCTGGCCTCTCCTGGACTTCGAGCTCCTCCCCGACGAACTTCGCCGGGGCGCGTCCGACCAGCGCGCCCTCGGCCTAGTGAACGTTCCGGGCCGACAGGGCGTCTATGGAGTTTGCCCATTGTGCGGTCTCGGGCAGGCCACCGCGGAAGACGCCTGGTGCTGGTACCCCGCCCTGGCCCTCGCTTGGGAACGGGCGCGAGCTCCCGACCGCCCTCGCGACCTGGCGCATGCAATCTGCACCAGGGGGGCCACCAGAGGCTAGTCTGCCGCCTCCTCCATCAGGCTTCGCATCGCTACTGCGTGAACTTGGACTGCGCCCCGTTCTCCGCCCGTGAAGCTGCCAGGCTCATTGCGCAGGGAATCGCGGTCCCAGACGCGGACCAGCAGAGCGACAGCGAAGACGATTGACACGAGGGACAGGCTCCTCGCGCCGACCCCTCTGAGACCGCCTTCTGGACGCTCATGCTCGCGGCGTGCCGGGTGCGCAACCCACAAGGCGAGACAGGTCAACGCATAAACGGCGCCGCCAGGCCGCACATGGACAGACGAGCTTCCCGCGCCGGAGGGGAAGCCAGACGCCTACCCGTGGTCAGCCGCGCAACGCAAGCAGGCGACCGCCTTGCCGTGCTGCAGGCCGCTGACACGCGGGCAGGCTGGATGGCCCCCGGCAGAGGCTGGTTCCCCTGCCCGCGCACGGCCCTTGACCCCTCGGCCCAGTGGGCCAGGGTGAACTGCCGTGCCTGTGACGCCCGCACCCTGACCCTGTGCGCCAGCAGGCGCATGGAGTTTGGCGATGAGGTCACCGTGAGCGACTCTCCCTTCCCAGCTGCAGACGCTTTTTGGCCTTACGAGGGCGCGTTCGACGGGGGCGCCAGAGGCATCCTGGAAAGACCAAGGGTAGCCGGAGCTGGGGCCCTCCTGTGGAAAGACGACCCCAGCGTCGGCCCCCCCAGAGTGGTCGCCGCGGTCGTTGTCGCCCTACCCGGGGACGACAACCCGCAGACACCGGAAGCCGCAGGATGCAGGGCGGGCCTCGCCCTCCTACCGCACATCGACGGCCCCGTCCGTGGCGCTAGGGTTGTCGGCGACAACCTAGCCGCCATACGGTGCGGCGCTGTGGCGGGACGCTACAGACGGCTCCACCTTGCACAACAGATGGATGACGCCCTGAGACAGGCGACCGACGGGGGCTGGTCGCTATCTTGGCAGGCCGTTCGGCGGCGGCTCATCCAACCCCCAGACCGACTCGCTGCCCTGGGCGTCTTCTGGGCCGATGCCCTGAGAGCGCCCGGGCACCGCGCTGTCCACGCCTTCGTCGCGTGGGCGACACATCCTCCCCCCCTGCCTGGGGGGGCCCCTTGTCCAGGCACGAATCTCTGTGACTTGGACAAAGTCCCCCTTGCCGCTACCGCCCTCGAAAGGCCCCCCCTTCCCCCCTCCGCCCTTGCCCCCAGACGCGCCTGTCCGCCGAGGTCGCTGGGGCCCCCCTTTCCTTCGCAGTCAGCGCAGCCGTTAGCTGCCACCTGGTATCCCTGGTATGCCGAACAACAAAGGGCCACTCAGAAGGTGGGCGCCCTGCCTCCCCTGCTCGGAAGACGGGCCGCCGCTGCGGGAGGGGCGGCGCGTCTTCCTGGCGAGATTCTGCCCCTGGACAAGGCGGGCGCACTTTGGCAGAATGTGGAGGTGGCACTGTGAGATATGCCAGAAAGGCATGTGACGACATAGACCACCTTCTCAGCGATGACCACGACTGGCAGGCCGAAAGGCAGTATGAGGCCGATGGCCAAACCCCAGCACCTTCACCTCCCCAGGTAACCTGTGGGCCATGACCTGGGGCTCAAATTGGGGCCGCGACCACAAATGCTACATGGGGAGGAAGGCCTGGGCAGGATGGGCACCAGCAAAGCCCATCAACGTCAACGGTGCTCGTTAGCTCACAGAGCTTGCTATCCCGGAGGACTGCTTCCACGTGCCCACATGCTGCCCGCTGGTGGACGATCCGTTGGGATACATTTACCCTGGAGGCACTCTGTTCGACCCTAATCAGGTGCGGCCCGCACACTTCGACAACGCCGAAGCGAAGAGGTGGTCGCGTATGAGGTCCGAGAAGGAGGAGATGGACGCCGCCCTGGCTAAGTCCACTTCGCCCCTGGACACCATGCCCTCGCAGCCTGGGGCCAGACCAGAGAGCGCCCCTGCGTCCAGCAGCGGACAGCAGCTGCCACAGACGCGACCAGCCAGCGTCGACGACCTCGGCGGCAGCTCGCCCGTGCCCGGCCCTGACAGCAGAGCCGTGCTCGAGTCCCGCCCCGACCGCAGCGCACGAAGTTCGTCGCATCTTCTCGGCCCCCAGCGGCCTCAGCAACGCCCGCGTGCACCCCGCCGTCCCGCTCGGGGAACTCACAGACGCTGCGCACCTCCCGCCCCAGTGGCCTTACGTCTGGCGGGGCCGCGGTTTCACGTTGAAGCGAATCGCTTGGATCGACGGACGTGTTTTTGGAAATGTCGGATGATGGTATTTTTAAGGTCAGAGATGAGCTCGCGAGGGAGGGCAACGTCGCCCTGGGGGTGCGGATCACCAAGCTAGACCACCGCAGCAGATGCGGTGACCTGGACCGGTTTGATCTGCGTGGCAGTTTATGGACGGGTGAGGGCAAGGAACTCCTCCTCGGGTGGTCACCCAAATTCCGCATCAGCATGAAGGGCGAAGGAGGGTCGCAAGACGCCACGAACCTGCTGGTCTCGGTGCAAGGCCCCACGTTCGACCAGGCAGCGGAGGTTACACTCTGGCGGCCGCCAGTCCTGGGGGGGGGGGGCGTTCCACAGCGCGAGCGCGAAGCCCCCAGGCCCCCCCCCGACACCAAGTACCCATCGAACAGGTGCATCGTGTTTTACAACCACGGGAAGTACGGCCCGTTCCACGAGGACACTTCAAGGGCGCCTCGCCCAGACCACGAGGGGGGCGCCTGGTACAGGGTGGACAGAGCCCCCCTCGGAGGTACAATACTGGAGGCAGGCAAGCGCCATCAGCGACAGCTACTTCCTGAACCAGCACCCTGGCGACCTATTCGGGCTCCCCCTACCCAGCGTCGCCTACGCACTCTCATTCTGCACTGCATCCAAGGGGGACAAGGCCGCCGCCAACGACGCGGCCAGGACCAGCAGGGTCGGGCACCACCTCAGGGCCAGCGCGTCCGCCACGCCCGATGGCCCCGCCCCAGACGCTGACATCGAAATCCTCCAGGCCCCGGGCACGGCTCTACACGCAGCCCTTCACTACCAGCGGCCACCGCCTTCTCGGACGAGGAGGTAAGCTCCGCCGTGGGCCGAGTCTTCCAAAGGGCAAGGACGAGACCTTCGCAGAAGACTCTGGAGCAAGGAGCAGACAGGCACGGTCTCAACGACGACGCCAGGCGGGCTCTGCGGGCCACCGCGGCGCACCACGTCACCGTTGTCCACGGCACCCCAGGCACAGGCAAGACCAAGCTGTCCACTGCGACGCTCGACATCTGGGGAGGCACTCTCATGAGCGGACAGGTGGTCGCGCTCGTCGCAGGGTCGAACGCAGCAGCCGACCAACCCGCCCTCGCCATGGCCGCCGCGCGCCGCGGGAACCAGCTGGACCCCGACACCTGCCTTCCTGCCAGCTTCGCACGGCTGGCCAGAAAGGAGAAGGTTGACGAGGAGCTGATCAACCTAACCCCAGAAGGACACTTCCAGAAGGCCACCGGGAGCTTCCCATACACACCGGAGGGCACCGCACCGGACTTCGCGCAAGTCCGCACCGACCTCATCAGCAAAGCAAAGGTGATCATCTCCACGCACGAAGCGGCGGAGGCACAAGGCGGGTTACGTTTGCTTTTATGGAAGCCTTGAAAAGTCGGAACAGTTTTCTTTTTTGGTGTTTAGCGGCCGATAGCGGCGAATAGGGGCTGATTGGTGGGCGGTTTGCGCGGGGCGCGTGTGCGCGGCATGCTTTAGTGGGGGCGCTCGCAAACGGTTGTGGCACTGGCAGGGCGCGGCATCCTTTTCGGCTCGGCGGCCGTACCGTGGCGTTCACATGCACATTGCGGCGATCCGTTGCTCGTGGATATTCCGCGCGGCGTGCAAGGGATGGGGATGGGGAGGAAACGGGGGGGACAAAGAATGGATACATTGAGAGAGCGAAGGGTCAGCTACCCCGATGCAGCGTTTTGTGGGGGTTTCCGTTTCGCGGCCTGGTTGCTTCCGCAAGGGGGCCCGCGGATATGGTAGCTTAGCGCTGCAGTTTCACTCCGTTTGTCCTGTTTTATTCCCTTTCGTTTCCTCGGCGTCCGTTCCCAGCGCTGAGGAAAAAGAAGCGTGGCGGGGGACTTGGGGGGGGATGGAGGGGGAGAAAGGGCAGATGATGATGATGAGGAGGAGGAGGTGGGGGAGACGGAACGGGGAGGAGGAGGAGGAGGAGGAGGAGGAGGAGGAGGAGGAGGAGGAGGAGGAGAAATATGAGGAGTAGGAGCAAGAGGGGGCGGAAGAGGAGGGAGGGTTAATTAGAGGAGGAGGAATAGGAGGAGGAGGGGGAGGAGGAGGAGCAGGACGAGGAGCAGCAGGAGGAGGAGGAGGCAGAGGAGGAGAAATATAAAAAGGAGGAGGAGAAGGATGCGGATATGCACAATCGGCATTCCAGATGCTCGTTGAGAACGGAAACACTGCATGCGCGAGTCTCTTCTCAGGGCAGCAGTGGAGACTGGGCCACCCGTGAGCGCTAGATCCCTTTCGGAATTTTTGAGCCCCCAGTCCCGGACGGGGCTTGGACCAGAGGATTAATTAATCATGGGGTTGGTACGCCATTGGGGAACCTTCAAAAATCCTGGGTGGAGAACGTGCGGGTCGGCGAGGGGGAGGAGGAGGAGGAGGAGGAACAGGAGGAGGAGGAGGAGGAGGAGGCGGAGGAGGAGGAGGAGGAGGAGGAGGAGGGCGTGACCGCCAGCCGGACGGCGACGGCCAAGCTGTCGGCGGCCGCGCTCCCATCAAACAGTGCTCCCGACAGTCTTGTAGGAGTAGGGCCCGTCGCTGCGGGGAGTCGTCCTCCTCCCACGCAGGCCTAGGCAGGTCCCAACAAGTACCGCCATGTTGAAAACGGGTCCTGAAGCTTTGCGCCGTTATCGGGTTCCCCAGGCCTTCGGGGGGGCACCGAAACCATCAAAGCGACGACGACGACGACGAAAACGGGCCTCAAACATCTCCGAAAGCGGTTTGGGTCCAAAGCCCGACTGCACGTCTGCCCACTGCGACGACGCCGACGCCGACGCCGACGACGCCGACGCCGACGCCGACGCCGACGCCGACGCCGACGCCGACGCCGACGACGACGACGACGACGACGACGACGACGACGACGACGACGACGACGGCGGCGGCGGCGGCGGCGGCGGCGAAGACGACGACGTCGACGAAAACTGGAACCGGTTGGGTCCACGGCCCGTGTGCGACGCCTGCCCAATGAGAGGGGCGCCGCACCCGGGGGGCCTTGCCCTCCCGTCCCGCCTCCGAGCATGCGGCCCGATGGCACGAACCAAATTTCAATGTGGATCGGTGGAACGCCAAGCAAAGCGACGACGAGGACGAATCAGGCCGAGGACGACGACGACGAAAACGAACCCCAAGCATCTCCGAAAACGGGTGGGTTCAGGGCCCGTGTGCGACGCCTGCCCACTGCGAGGGGCGCCGCACCCGGGGGGCCTTGCCCTCCTGTCCCCCCTACGCGTAACCACGCCAGCACTGTAGGAATAGGGGGAAGACTGTGGGTAGGACCACGACACGACAACGAGCAGGCAAAACAATTAAGAATGCGACTGCGAGGAGGCAGGCGATTACCATTGCTCGGTCGCACGTAGGACCACGACGGTGACAGGTAGGAGCGGGGCCAAGGTGGGAAGGGGTGCTCCCCCCCTCTCTCTCTTTCTTTCTCTTTCTCTCTCTCTCCCTCCTTTAGCCATTTTTGCCCAAATTCCTTTAGGGGTCAACGCTCCGCAATGTCTCTACAATCACAGGTCAACCACGTTTTCTGTCAGTTGCAGGCGCTCCAGCTGAGCATAGCCGAGGACGGAGGGGAATACAGCGCCACGCAGGCATCCATCGACCGGCTGTTGGTTTCATTTCAGCAAGAATTCGAAAGTCGTCGTCGGCAGTACTCCCGCAGAGATGGCGGGCAGGGCGTCGTCAAGCTGGTGAAAGAAAAAACACCGAAACAACTAGCCAAACGAGTGGTCAACGTCATAAGCCAGAAGAAACAATTAAAAGTCGCTTTGCATGGAACGTGGAGTGCGTTCAGGTATGCGTATTGCCGACGCCTGGTGCGTCAGGGTGATGCTCAGTGTTCCAACCGTGGCGACCGACACGCTTGTGTTATTTTGCTCTCAATTCCCCGTGGTCGCCACCAAAACCATATCGTCCACCTCTGTGTGCAGGGCAGGGTCCGCGACGCCATGGCGGCGAGTAAGAAGGCCCAGCGGTTGCTCCGGGAGTCCCTGCCGCACCCGGGGGCAGCGAGCGCCACTGACCATGTTCCGACCGTGCTGGTAGCCCATGCCCACGACGATGCGTACATGCGCATGCGGTCGTACGACCCCTCGCTGTCCGCCCACCCTGGCATGCGGATGCCCGCTGGCTGTGGCGTCATGCGCCGGGCAAAAGGATCCAAGATACAGAATCACGTCATGAACATATCATTCCCCAGTGGCAGGATGGATTGGTATACAGAGTTGATGGCCTTGTCCAAGAAGGACGCGGTCACCATGGCCACAACGCTCATACTAGCTTTCGAAGGCCTTCTCGAAAAGATGTTGAGTGGTTGTGCAGACGGGATATTGATCAGGGTAGTCCACCTGTGCACTGGTGATGCCGTCGGTACGAGCGAGGCTGCTTTGCGTCGGGTCCTGCACCACTTTATTCGGTCTTCTCGATTTGCCAGTGAGGTTCTGTGCATGTTGATCCAATGGAGATGCGCCAGTCACAAATCGAATCTGGTTACAATGACGACCATCTGTGGGCGCAATACCAAGCACCCAATCAGGTCTAACGAGCTCTGTGGGTCGCTGGTTCGGTACTACAAGTACCTCGTGCCCTCCTATTGTGACGACTTCGGATTGCGCCTCCGGGATTTCGTGATGCGCCGGTTGACGTGCGCGTTCGAAGCGCCGCCACCCGTGGAGGCTCGCAGCGACTATCACTTGCAGCGGCTTTACGGGCGGGATGTCTACCCCCCAGACCTTTGCGACTTCTTCAACAAAGGGGTGGGCATATGGCAGCGCGCTTGCCTTGCAGGGACCAGTGAGGCCGACGTGAAAGGTCGTGCGTTCTCTTTGTTATACCACGATCTCCGCGTGGAGGCGACCCCAGTCGTCACCCGGTTCTTTTTATTTGCATCGTGCGCATGTGGGCTCTCGCGTTGCAGATTATTGGGGCACCCAGCGACATTTTCAAGACGTTGGCGGCGCAGCCCCGTAAATGCAATTCCAAACGCAGCGAGGAGTTCCAGGCCTTCTATGTGTCGCTCGAGGGCGACAGGGACTTGCACCGCGCGTGCATCTGGTTCCGACTGACGGTGTGCGCCGTCAGCATATGCTCCAAGAAAGTCAGGGCGGACGGGCCCCCCCCGACGTTGATGCAGCTGGGGCGCAAGAGGGTTCAGACTGAGACAACGTCGCTCCTGGTGGAGCTAGTGCCCCTCTTGCAGCACGACGCGGGGTTGGACCTTGATGCGACGGTGGCGTCACTGCTGAGCACGCAAGCACAGATATACATGAGGTTCGATGAATACCAACAGTTTCCAGGAAAGCTCTGGACGTTTACGGAGAAATATAATTCGGGGCCTCATGACGCAGCTTGCCAGGCGTTTCTCCACGCGCCGGCGAGCTCCTTGGACGCGGGTTATTCGCTTCCCTTACAGCGGGGAGCCTGGGGGCGCGGGTCCTTCGCGGCCGCGCTGGCTTTCCTCCAGTCCCAGGGCGTGCAGGACGAACTCGCCCGCGTCTTCGAGGAATCGGATGCCACCAGCATGGGCGTGGAGCGCAAGCATCATAGTGACAAGCGGTCCCAGCAGCGCGCCAAGGTAATGTCCGTTGCCCGCGCCTCCCGGAATTCGGTGCTACAGGCGTTTCGCACGTGGCGGACGAGGCTCGGATCCAGGGCGACGGCCCAGGGGCGGGGCCGGCGCCGGCGGTGCTGAGTCTCGGGTACCGACGCCTTGGAAGCACCGGCGCTTTCCGGTTCCTGGGGCTTCGGCGGGCCCCACGGCCCTGGACTTATCCAAACCCCCACCCGCCCCTCCATCCCGCCCCGTGCCTGCGATTGGTAATTCTGGCTCAACGGCGCCGAGGCTGGCCTCCCCGAGACCCCTGGTGCCGCGTTGGATCCGCAGGGCCATGGGCGACCTCTACCAGAACAAAAAGTGTACTC
>CAUYUJ010002350.1:0-82500 GCA_963575745.1 Prorocentrum cordatum
CTCCTCCTCCTCCTCCTCCTTCTCCTCCTCCTCTTCCTACTCCTCCTCCTGCTCCTCCTCCTCCTCCTCCTCCTCGTATTCCTCCTCGTATTCCTCCTCCTCCTCCTCCTCCTCCACAGGGGGACCACGCTGCTGCTCTCATAGGCAAGCGCGTTCCACTACTCGCAAAGTAACAAACCTCGCAAATGGCTCGGATCCGCCGAGGAGGATTTGCGGTACCTTACGTCGAAGCGGGCGTTTGTTTTAGGACATTTTGCGAGTAGGCACTTTGCGAGTAGTGGAACGCGCTCGCTGCTCACAGGATGGCCCAGAATTGAATCGACTAGTCGGATCGGCGATGGGAACGAGTCGGATCGGCGGAAATCGGCAGCCGAGTCGGGAGAAGTCGAATCGGCGGAGATCGGCAGGCCAGTATGCCTCCAGCAAAAACTCGGAACCCCGATCGGAATCCCAAGTCGAATCGAATCGGAACCGGAAGCCATCGAAGTCGAATCGAATCGAATCGGAGGAATCGAAACGAGCACCGTGCTCGTGTCCAGCGGCCGAGGACAACGTTGCTCAGAACGCGCTGGCGCTACGAACGAAAGACAAAGAAACTGAGCCGAAAGTTGTGAAGCGAACGTTCAGAGCGAAGCAGGTGCCACACGAAAATGCCACCGCAACGAAGCACGATGGAACGACAACGAACACGATACAAAAAACAAACCAGGGTCCCAAACCGAGCCAAGCAGCGCTGTGCTCTGTCCCTGCTCTTGACTCGTGTCGCGGGCCCTGCCAGCCTCGCTGCGCGAGAAGAATATCACGCCTGGGCATCGTGTCCGCTGCGCTCCACACGCTGGCCGGTCCAGAAGGAGCGAGGGGGGCAGGTTGAAATCTTCCCTCCTCCGCCTCCTGCTCCTCCCCCTCCTCCTCCTCCTCCTCCTTCTCCTCCTCCTCTTGCTCAGGAGGAGAAGGAGGGGGAAGAGGAGGGGAGCGAAGGCTGGGCGTGCTTGTCTCGTGCCTCTGGCATCGGGCAACTATGCTATCGCCGTGCCTGGACTGCTGCTCGGGCACGCAGGAGCGATGGGGGAGAGGGGGAGCATCGCTTCACCAGTGCCCATCCCAACTGGCATGGCCTCGGCCCCAATGGCCGACCTGTCCTCCTGGGGACACGTAAAAAAATGGTCGGGATCCCGGGAAGAGGTCCAGACCTCCCTCCAGGGAGCGACGCCGCGAAAACGAAACACGACGTCGGATGTCTAGAGAAGAGCACTCTGCCAACATCGCGCAGAAAGGTGGCTGAGGGCGGGCGGAGGCGGAAGAGCGAGGAGAGGGATGCGGAGGAGACGGAGGATCCAAGGTCTGGGGGTAGTCGCGCAGGGAGGAGACGGGAGCATCGCGCGATCAACAGAACATCCCCCCCCGGGGGGGGAGAAGGAGGACACGGCTGAGGCTCGGTGGAGGACGAAGGAACAAGGGGATCCAAGACTTGTCGCAGCCGTCGGGGCCTCTGAAATAAGTCTCCAGTCTGGAGGCCTCCAGAACCTTCTCTGGAGAAGCCCGCAGACCTCAGGAGGAGGACGGGGGGAATGAGGGAGGAGAGAGGAGGACGGAGGACAAAAGAGGGGGGAGAAAGGAGGGATGAGAAGCGAGAGAGGAGGAAGGAGGAGGAGGAGGAGGAGCAGGAGGAGGAAGAGGAGCAGCAGCAGGAGGAGGAGGAGGAGAGGCAATTCTTCCGAAGCGATTCGCTCATATGTGTGAGTTGCCCCGCTGCCTGGAGTCTGCCCTGCTGACTGGAGCTGCGAGCGCCCACGCACCCCACCGACATGCTGTGTCAAGGTGGATGTGCGTGGAGTTGGCGCACGTGGCCACAAACACAAACTGTTTACCAGCCTCGACCGTATCCATATCCCTAAGATTGGCACGCCAAAAGGCGATGACAATCTTAGGAATCCGCCCTCAAAAAATAAGGGGATCCCTTTTTTTTTGAAGAGAGGGGGGGCAGAGAGAGAGGGCGCGAATATCCCAAGAACGTCGAGCCACCATTCGCCTTTTCGCGCCAGACTGGGCCCTACCTCGGCGGGGAAGCGGGGGAACTGGACTGCAGGTTTCCGCGTCCATTCCGTCGACACAACACGACGAGCAGGACGATGCTGCGCCACACGAGGAAGAGGAGGAGGAGGAGGAGGAGGAGGAGGAGGAACATCTTACTACAGAAGCCACCATACTGAATGATGGATTCCATCGTACGCGGTGTACAGAAAAATTAACATCGTCATAGATCAGACTAAATCAATAGGATCACACGACGAGGTCCACTAACATGAAACCTAGGCAGCCGCGGAGACACTGTCCACGGTGCGTGGTCGAACTCAAAGGATTAAGCCCCACATAAAGTAAGTCATTGCGATGTGTCGTGGAAACAACAAGGAAGACGGACAAGAGAGAGAGAGAGAAGGGGCGAGACAGAGAAGACGGAAGGAAAATGAAGCGCCGACCTTCCAACATGGCCGGTGGCTGAACTCGGCGGGGGCTCACGGAGCCCTGGCAGGAGCCCAGCGGCCAGCCAAGCGAGGAGGTGGACGCAATCTACTTGCACGCCTTGAACTCGGACTGCGTGGAGCCCTGTGCACTGTATTACTGTCGTGAGCTGGAGGAAGTGGTCCACCACGCCCCGGCCCGCTCGCATGCCCTCCGCACGGCATATCAGCGGCGGGCGGCGGATTCGAGGCCTGCCCCCCGGGCCGCAATGGAGCCACCGCTGCCTTGCCCGACTGGAATAAGTGCAACATGTATGGGTTGAAGAGGGCAAGATCACCATCGTACAGACTGAAAAACATCACCTGCGGGCCTTCAGCCTCCAAGGAAATCGCAGCCCAATCCACGAACGAGAAAGAAGAAACCCCCCTGTCGCCACCAACCGCCTTGGGCTTCTTCTGTTTCCTCCGATTGCGCTTTTGCTTGGCACCGCCCGCACCGCGGTCCACCAAAGCCTTGCCGTCGTGGATGCTGACCGCCTGGGTGGAATCCGATTCTGATTCATCCTTTTCGGGCCCTAACGTGGCATCAACACGCCAGCCTTCGCCAACGACGGGCTCCTCGACGGCCGTAGCCTCCGCAGCCTCCACCGACAGCGTCTCGACAGACAGAGCCTGCTGCTGCGTTGGTGAATGTGGCGGCAACTGCAAGTGCTGCTGTGGCGGGTCACCGGGCCCGCTGGCAGAAGCATCCTTTGAGCAAGCGGGCGCCTCTGAGGAGGGGGCGATGTGCGGCTGCAGTGTCTGTCCCTCGTCGTCCTCCTCCTCCTCGGCCTTTACCTGCAGATCAGTAGAGCCAGAACTGTGTAGGATTTCGTCCTCGAACTTGAAGCCGGCAGAGAGGAGCGTCCACCCTTCGACCTCGAGTGCTGAACCGTCTATCGTGGTGACGCTATAGACGTGCACGGGGTCGATACACAACCTCTCGGACCTGAAGATGGCCCCTGGCGCCGGGGCCGGCGGCGCCGACTGCTCTGGTGTTCGGCCGAGCTGCTGCAGGGCGCCAGCTGCTCGGGGGGTCGGCGCTGGCTCAGCCGGCCCGGCCGCAGGAAGCGCGGGCGAAGCGAGCGCCGTCGCTGCTGCGGCTCCGGCGGCGACAGTCGCTCCGCTGGGCGCCCCGGCGGCGTGAGCGCCTTCCTCGTTCCTCAGCTTCGCGCGCCGCCGGCGCGTCCCCTTGTCCACCGGCATGCCGTCGGCAGCGGGGCCGATCGCGGCTCAGCCGGCACAGCCAGCCGTCGCGGGCCGTGGGCCGCTGCGGGCCGGGCAGCGGGCCGCCGCGGGCCAGGCAGCGGGCCGCTGCGGGCCGGGCAGCGGGCCGCCGCGGGCCGGGCAGCTGGCCGCCGCGGGCCGGGCAGCGGGCGCCGCGGGCCGGGAGCGGGCCGCCGCGGGCTGGGCAGCGGGCCGCCGCGGGCCGGGCAGCGGGCGCGCGGAAGGCGGATCGCGCGCGCGCGCGCGGCGCGGGAGCTGGCCGGGGGCCTTGAGCGCGCGAGCGGCCCTGAGCCAGGGAGGGTCACCCTCAAGCGGGGCGGATTTTAGGGTGACCCTTCCAGCCCTTGAGCCAGAGCGCTTGAGCCAAAAAATAAGGGAATCCCTAAGATTGGCATCGTGATGAGGAGGTGCCCAGCACAGGGATAGGGATATGCTCCAGGCTGGTAACCTGTCGGAACTCCACGAGGATCCCTTGATCAGCGCTGGACGCCGCTCCCTGGCGCGCGGAGCGCCACACGGGGCGGCGCCCGAAGCGCCGCAGGCCCAAGCAGTCCGAGCGCATAGGGGGGGGCCCTGCGCCGATCCGCGCGGAGCTCCAAAAGCTTCGGGCCGTGCCCTTTTTCAAAGTAGCGCGCTTGCACTTTGAGATTCTGGCCTGAGATTATGGCCTGCGTTTCTGCAGAGGGCAGAAAATCCACCCCGATAATACAATCGGGGCGTTGACCTAAGGAACCCTACATGAGGAACGGGGCCCCTTTTTTTTCATAAGTTAAACTTCGATTTCCCATCGAAAACATGAGGAAAACCTCAGACAAGCTGCGAAACACATAAGGAACGCGGAGCCCCTCCCCAACGAAAAGGGTTCCTTCTTCAGGGCCCCGACTGTAGAGCGCTTGCACTTTGAGATTCTGGCTTGCGCTTCTGCAGAGGGCAGAAAAGCCACCCCGATAATCACCAGCCCGACACGCGAAGCCGTTCCGCAAACGCACCCACAGAAGGAATCAAGCAGGGCAGGGCTGTTTAGGAAACGCCCAACGCCGTTTAGTGAACACCCATTGTCCGGTCCGGGTGGTCTTTCCTCCCTTGATTCTGAAGAATTGAATGGGTCTGGCGGTAAGTCGGTCCTGCCCCCCATACAGGGGGATGTTCGACAAAAAACAAAAAATACAAACAACAACAACAACAACAACAACAAAAAAGTCCAACAATAATCTGGGGACTATTTTTGAAATATTTTTTGACCTTCTTGGGGCACTTCGGGGGCATTATTTATCTTTCGTCGAAAATCCCCCTGCAGGGGGAGAAAAGTCCAAAAATAATCTGGGGACAATATTTTTAATATTGTTTGACCTTCTTGGGGCATTTTGGGGGTACTTTTTACCTAACAGCGAAGACTGATAGGTTTCTAGTGGTCTAAAAAGAGAGCAGCACATTACTCCACAGGGGGGTCTGGGCAGCCGTTGGGGACGAGTTGGGGTTTGCCGGCGGGGATCGTTTTTCGCATACAGTCACACACAATTCGTGCTCTTCGACCTCCCAGAACTCCATTCCCGGGCCACATTCTGAATGCCCGGAGCCAACTGTACGCCACTTCGTGCTCTTCGATTTCCCAGAACTCCATTCCCGGGCCACATTTTGGATGCCCGGAGCCAACTGTAGGCCACTTCGTGCTCTTCGACTTCCCAGAACTCCATTCCCGGGCCACATTTTGGATGCCCGGAGCCAACTGTAGGCCACTTCGTGGTCTTCGAGTTCCCAGAACTCCATTCCCGGGCCACATTTTGAATGCCCGGAGCCAACTGTAGGCCACTTCGTGGTCTTCGAGTTCCCAGAACTCCATTCCTGGGCATGATTTTGAATGCCCGGAGCCAACTGTAGGCCACTTCGTGTTCTTCGAGTTCCCAGAACTCCATTCCCGGGCCACATTTTGAATGCTGAGGCAGGCTGATGCTGAGGCTGAGGCAGGCTGAGGCAGGCTGAGGCTGAGGCAGACGAGGCTGAAGGCAGACTGAGGCTGAGGCTGAAGCAGGCTGAGGCTGAGGCTGAGGCAGGCTGAGGCTGAGGCTGAGGCAGGCTGATGCTGAGGCAGGCTGAGGCTGAGGCTGAGGCTGATGATGCAGGCTGAGGCTGAGGCAGGCTGAGGCTGAGGCCAAGGCTGAAGGCAGACTGAGGCTGAGGCTGAAGCAGGCTGAGGCTGAGGCTGAGGCTGAGGCTGAGGCTGAGGCTGATGCTGAGGCAGGCTGAGGCTGAGGCTGAGGCTGATGCAGGCTGAGGCTGAGGCAGGCTGAGGCTGAGGCCGAGGCTGAAGGCAGACTGAGGCTGAGGCTGAAGCAGGCTGAGGCTGAGGCTGAGGCAGGCTGAGGCTGAGGCTGAGGCAGGCTGATGCTGAGGCAGGCTGAGGCTGAGGCTGAGGCTGATGCAGGCTGAGGCTGAGGCAGGCTGAGGCTGAGGCCGAGGCTGAAGGCAGACTGAGGCTGAGGCTGAAGCAGGCTGAGGCTGAGGCTGAGGCAGGCTGAGGCTGAGGCTGAGGCAGGCTGATGCTGAGGCAGGCTGAGGCTGAGGCTGAGGCTGATGCAGGCCGAGGCTGAGGCAGGCTGAGGCTGAGGCCGAGGCTGAAGGCAGACTGAGGCTGAGGCTGAAGCAGGCTGAGGCTGAGGCTGAGGCAGGCTGAGGCTGAGGCTGAGGCAGGCTGATGCTGAGGCAGGCTGAGGCTGAGGCTGAGGCTGATGCAGGCTGAGGCTGAGGCAGGCTGAGGCTGAGGCCGAGGCTGAGGCTGAGGCCGAGCTGAAGGCTGAGGCTGAGGCTGAAGGGCTGAGGCTGAGGCTGAGGCTGAGGCTGAGGCTGAGGCTGAGGCTGAGGCAGGCTGAGGCTGAGGCCGAGGCTGAGGCAGGAGCTGAGGCTGAAGCAGGCTGAGGCTGAGGCTGAGGCAGGCTGAGGCTGAGGCAGGCTGAGGCTGAGGCTGAGGCAGGCTGAGGCTGAGGCTGAGGCTGATGCAGGCTGAGGGTGAGGCAGGCTGAGGCTGAGGCCGAGGCCGACGGCAGACTGAGGCTGAGGCTGAAGCAGGCTGAGGCTGAGGCAGAGGCAGGCTGAGGCTGAGGCTGAGGCAGGCTGATGCTGAGGCAGGCTGAGGCTGAGGCTGAGGCTGATGCAGGCTGAGGCTGAGGCAGGCTGAGGCTGAGGCCGAGGCTGAAGGCAGACTGAGGCTGAGGCTGAAGCAGGCTGAGGCTGAGGCTGAGGCAGGCTGAGGCTGAGGCAGGCTGAGGCTGAGGCTGAGGCAGGCTGAGGCGAGGCTGAAGGCAGACTGATGTTGAGGCTGAAGCAGGCTGAGGGCGAGGCTGAGGCAGGCTGAGGCTGAGGCAGGCTGAGGCTGAGGCTGAGGCAGGCTGAGGCTGAGGCTGTGACTGCGACTGCTGTTGCCACTGCGACTGCCATCGCGAATGCGACCACGACTGCGAGAACAGCAGAATTCTACAACAGGATTCTTTTCTGAATCTTAAGGGGAATGCTTCCAGATATGCTCCTACACATCGCTGTTAGGTTGCTTTGCCGGGATAATTTTATCTGTCGTCGAAAATCTCCCTGCAGGGGGACACGCCCGGCATGAGTCTGGCGAGGCCTCGCAACGTGGCCGCCTCGCTGCCGCCTCGTGCGCCGAGTGGGTCCCGGCGAGGACCCGCCACCCGTTGCCGCCTCGTGGCCGCCTCGTGCGCTCGGCGGCGAGAGACTCCATCATTAGAGCCATGGAAATCCAGCCTCCGCGGTCAGGGCGCCAACGCCGTCTACGTCCTCGAGCCCCCCCCCCAAGCGGGCCCTTCGGGGATGGACAGACCTCCTTTTAGTAAAACGTGGTTTAGTGGAAACGACCTGAGGCCCAAACCTGGCGGGCGCAACCCTGGAAAATAACGGCCGCGGCGCCCTCTCGAGAACAGAAAACGGACAATTCACTAATCGACGTGTCACTGTTGGGGGTTCTGTCCACCCCCGAGCCCTCCCTTGGAGGGGGCACCTCGGCCGACAGCCTGCCCCTCCCCAACTCGACGGCGCGCCGAGGGGGGCACCGAGAGGGGCCAGGCCTCCTCGGAAGGCCGCGGGGCCCCTCAGAGGGCCTCCGGCCGCCCAGAAGCCCCCGCGGCCTCCCGAGAGCGGGGACCTGCCCCCCTCCCCTCGGAGGATCGGGGCGTGGGGGGAGGAGGAGGAGGAGGAGGAGGAGGAGGAGGAGGAGGAGGAGGAGGAGGAGGAGGAGGAGGAGGAGGAGGAGGAGGTCGGGGCGTGGGGGCGGGGGGGGCGGCGCTCCAGTAGCACAGGCAGGTCAGCAGGTGGATCAGGAAGACCACCTCGGCCATGACCTGCTGTGGGCTCGCTGGGGGGGCTGGGGGAGGCCAGGGGGCCTCCGAGGCGGAGGGAGCGAGGAACAGGAGGAGCGGGAAGGAGGGGGAGGAGCAGGAGGGGGATGCGGGGGGGGAGGGGAAGGAGGAGGAGGGGGGGAGGGAGGGGAGGGGGAGGAGCAGGAGGGGTATGAGGGGGAGAAAGGGAGGAGCAGAGGGGGGATGAGGGGGGAGGTGAAGGAGGGGGATGAGGGGGGGGAGGGGGAGGAGCAGGAGGGGGATGAAGGGGAAGGAAGCAGGGGACGGGAAGAGGGATGGAGAGGGGGAGGATGATCTCGGGCCACTCCGGGGCCCCAAAACTGACCGAAATCGGCACGTTCCACCAAAACGCCGACCGCGACTTTTCAGTCTGCATAGAGTCGGTCGGAATGGCTGCCATCGCCGACGTGTTCAGCACCACTCCTGGCCTGGGCACGACGGCACACGCACCGATCCTTGGCCCAGGGTTGGCCTGGCCAGGCAGGGCTGGACCTAAACGTTGTGTTTCGTGTTGTGCTTCGTTTTGCTCTACCTGTTTTCCTGTGCCTCCGTGCCAGAACGAGAAACACAACGCAGCCGAAGTCCAGCAGAACGGCGTGCAGGTCCAGCCCTGTGGCCAGGATCGGCGCAGCTGTGCGGGCGGCGCCCTCCGGCGAGGGACCAGCAGGCTCGCCCCCCCCCCCGAGAGGCGGAGCGGCGCCCTCTGCAAGCGCCGGGGCCCCGCCACACAGCGGCGCTGCCGCGCAGCAGTCCCCTTATTTTTATATATATATATATATATATATATATATATATATATATAAGAACAAAAAAGTGGCGGACGCGCGCGCGGCAGCGCGGGGTGATGATTTGGCCCCATGTCTGCAGAGCCAGCTCTGCTGAGAAACCTTGAGAACCAAGACAGCCACAGGCACCGATGGCGAGGAGGAGCAGGGTGGCGACCGAGAGCGGGGAGAAGGGCGACAGGGAAGGCGAGGCGAAAGGGGCTGAGGGAAAGCAGAGCTGAGGAGGACAACGATGAAGATGATGACGATGACGATGACGATGACGACGACGACGCCGACGACGACGATGATGGTGATGGTGATGGTGACGAGTGTGATGATGATGATGATGATGATGATAATGATGATGATGATGCTGCTGATGATGATGATGATGATGGTGATGATGATGATGATGACGATGCTGGTGCTGATGATGAGAATGCGAATGGAACCGGTGGTGATGATGATGGTCATGATGATGCGTATGATGATGCTGATGATGATGATGCTGATGATGCTGATGATAATGATGGTAATGATGGCCATACTGATGATGATGGTGAAGATGATGATGATGGACTCAAGCGTAATCGTCATTTCAGCAGTCTTCAGGGCGCTCTTGGAGCAATCTTGGGGTCCGTTCGGGGGTCGTCTTTCTTTGTAAACACCTCAGTAACATCACCAAAACGATGTGTGGAACATTCAAATCGTGTGAGGATGTCCCTAGCAAAATTGAACTCTTAGAAACAACGTCGAAGATACAGCTATGTTGGTCTGCGAAGTCCCTCCCAATGTTCTGAGGATGTCTCCAGCCAGAGCATCGTTTACAACACAAGAGGTAGAAAAACAACTCTTTCGACATCCTATGTGTTCGAGACGTCTCAGGCGAAACGCTCATGTTCGAAGACTCGTCAAATTTGCGATTTATCATGTTTGATGATGTCTCGGAGGAAACGCTTGAATGTGTAAAAGACGATGCTGCGAACACCTCAATGTTAGGAGGATGTTTCGAGCAAAACGCTCATGCCGGGTGATCCGCTGACGAACGACCCTGTGCGATCAGCCACCCCAAAGCGCTTAAAATCTTGATATGTTTTGTTGAATCTCAACAGTGCGGAAAATCATCCGCTTTCTCCTTCGAGTTCCTCAAAGTCGCTTCCCGTCATATGCCAGCGAGTTGCCCCGTGCAGCCCATATCCTTCAGGTAGAGAAAAATTGAAGATACCCACAGGTGCACGCCAGAAGCGCTTCCCGTCATCCGCCACCGTGCCGCTGCGCACGGAGTGAGCGTGTCCTCAGGTCCTTTTGGGGAAACCAAAAGGCACCGATACCGCTACTCCCCTGACCTCCTCTCCCGGGGCGCGTTCTGACCAGGATTTCGAGGCGAACCCAGCCATGGCGGGCCCAAAGAGGGGAAAACGCGCGAATGGTAGAGGTACTGGTACCTTTTCCTCCTCCGACCTTTGCCCGATCCTCTGAGCCTCAGTCCTCGATCCGAAGGGTGCTCGACGGGCCTGAGCCTCAAATTCTCAAATCTGCGCGGCTCCCGGCGCGCCCCCGGGGGATCCTCGCGGCTTGTCGCGTCACTGTCTCGGGCCCACGAGGGCTCCAAGAGGCCGCCTAAGACGGTCCCAGAGGGCCCCGAGACGCATGATCGCTACAAGACACTCAAGATGGCCCCCAGGCGGCCCAAGAGGCCTCCAAGGTGCCCCAAGAGGCCTCCAAGACGCCAAAATCACTGATCGTCCGAAATGGCTTGCAAAATGTTGGCGCTTTCGCCTGGTCGGCGTCCCGACGCTCCCAGACGGCCCTCGAGGCCCCAAAGATGGCCCCAAGACGGCCCAAGAGGCCTCCAAATGGGCCCCAAGACGGCCCAAGAGGGCCCAAAAGACGCTCAAGACGGCTACAGAGATCCCAAGCACAACTTCAAGAAGGGGCGAAGATGGAGGACCCGAACGGACATTCCGAGCCCTCGGCCCCGATGGGCCCCCGGGAGGCCCCAAGAGGCCCCCAGAGGCCCACAAGAGGCTCCCCAGAGGCCCCAAGAGACCCTCAGAAACCCCAAGAGGCTACCAAGAGGCTCCAAAAAGGCCCCAAAACTGCCCCTAAGAGGCCCCCGAGAGCGCTCCAAAGAGACCACAAGCAGCATTCTGAGGACTCCAACCCATAACCCAAGCACGGTGGCGGGATGGACCGAAGGCCATTAGATCCGCCGCCCCCTGCTTGCAGGGGTGCACGGCGTGCTGGACGAGCTGTTAGGTTTTGGTTTTGGTTCTTTTTCCAAAAGAACTCCCCAGTGGGCTCCGGCAGAACCCGCCACCGTGCGCAAAAACGGCCGTTTCGCTCGGGACATCCTCAAAAAATCGCGAAGATGGCCCAAGATGGCCTCCAAGTCCGCCCGAGATGGTCCAAGACGGCCTCCAAAACGGCCCAAGAGAGTCCAAGACGGCCCAAGACGGCCCAAGAGGCCCCCCAGAGGCCTCCCAGACGGCCCAAGAGGCCTCCAAGAGGTCCTCCAGGAGAGTCCGAAGAGGCCAAAATCATTGATTTTCCCTTGGTTTTTGAAGGATTTTGGCATTTGCGCCTTTTCGGCTCTCCGACGGCTCAAGACGGCCCAAGAAGCCCCCAAGATCGCCCAAGAGGCCCCCAAGAGAGCCCCCTGATGGCCCAAGTGGCCTCCAAGATGGCCCCTAGAGGGCCCCAAGACGGCCCAAGAGGCCTCCAACACGCCCAAGATGGCCTCCAAGACGCCCAAGATGGCCTCCAAGACGGCCCTGGAGCGCCCCAAGAGGGTCCCCCGTTGGCCCAGACAGGCCCCCAAAACGGCTCCCGACGGCGTCAGACGTGCCAGGAACCCACCAAGATGGCCGAAGTTGGCTCGAAGCTGGCCCAAAAGGGCCCAAGAGGCCCCCAAGAGGGCCTCCAGGAAGGCCAAAAGATGCCAAAATCACTGATTTTCCCAAGGTTTTTGATGGATTTGGGCATTTCCCTTCTTTCGGCCTTCCGACGGCCCGAGACGGCCCAAGAGCCCCCAAAGATCGCCGAAAGATCGCCCAAGAGGCCTCCAAGACGACGACGATGACCATCAAGACGCCCACGTGTTCCCCGAAGGCTTTCCAAACAGATTCGGGGAACACATGGTCCGATGGCTTGGCAGGTCTGGCCTCAACGTTCGGCCACATAGGCGCTTCCACAAAGGCAGGGGGCGGCGGTGATTCGCCGTAGGCGTCTTCGATATTGCTGGACACCTCTTTGAACTTCATGTTCACACGTTCGTGCGTTCCTTATTACTCGCTGGAAGGATGCAATGCAGTTAGTTCCTTTTCAAACGGGGCTCTCGCCTAGAAGGCAGGCCATAGGGTGCCAGTCGTCCAAAGGGGCGCTCCTCGAAGTGGAAAGGAAGGCCTGTAATAGGGAGTTCCTTTAAGGGGGCTTGGTACGGGAGGGTGTATTGCAGCATCGTTGATGCATCGTGGGCTTACTCTGGTCTCCCTCCTCCTACTCCCCCTAGGGGCCCGCAAGCAGTTCCTACATATCCTGACACGATTCCTTAGAGCCAGCCATTGGCATGCGAGGAGCAGGGGGGAGGAGGATGATGATGATGAAGATGATGATGATGATGAGGAGGAGGAGGAGGAGGAGGAGGAGGAGGAGGAGGACCCCCTCCTCCTCCTCTCCTCCCCTTCCTCCTCCTCCCCCCCGAGAGGGGGCCTTCAGCATGTTCAGGGTGTGCATGGCCAGGTGGCGCTCCAGCAGCTCTGTGAGCCGGCGGAGCCTGGAGGGGCGAAAAAGGCGGACGGACCCCCAGCCCTTCGGGCCGCGCGCCTTCCTGCGAGGTGTCACCACAGGCTCCCCCCTGAGGAGAAAACGAAGGATTTGTTTGGGGATTTTTGTTTTCCGTAGAAGGTGTTCTAATGCGTTCGAGCCGCCTGATTGCGGGCGCTAGAGATGTGGAGTGCCGACCACGCGATTGCTGTCTCCAGACGCCCTCAGGTGGGGGCTTGACGATCCTGCACCTCCTCTTTTGTGACAAAACCCCACAAAGAAGGTTGGACAATTCGCTACCTCGTGGGGCCCTCACGGGACCTAAGAACCGTCAAACAAATACGCAGGAAGTCAATCTGATCCCAGGGAAGGGACCCAGATTCGATGATCCTCAGAACATGTGCTAGCCCCAACGCGTGTTTGTCCATCGAGGCCCTTCGATACGACGCAGGCGAGGAAATGATTTACTGGCTGAGCTGAAGGGGGTAAACACACACACACATTGGGCTAATACACGTCCTGAGGATCATCGACAGATCTGCGAGGTTCCACGTCGTGAGAAAATCACGACGTCGGAGCTCCGGAATCACCACCGCCTGGGGGATCAATCTTTGGAGCGGCGCGCGGCGGAGGTGGACATATCTGCCCCCCCCCTCCCCGACACGGGCCCGAGTAGTTACCCATCGGTCGGCAAACGTGGGTGGAAAAATGCGTGATCGTCGTCGTCAGCAGCATCATCGTCGGAAGCAGAAGCAGCAGCCTCATCATCATCACAACCGCAGCAACCAGCAGCATCACCACCATCATCGTCATCATCCTGGTTACCACCATGATTCGCATTACATTCATCACCACCATCAGCACACCATTCTAATCATATCCAGCTACTGCATCGCCATCAGTATCCTCACCACCGCAAGCATCATCAACATCGTCAACACCTTCATCAGCATCATCGCCACCATCATCGACATCGACAGTGGAATCGATATCGACCTCATCGTCAGCATCGTCAACATCAGCACCATCTTCATCACCACCCCCCACCGTCGTCGTCATCAACAGCACCAGCATCATCAGCATCGTCGTCATCATGTTCCTCGCCATGATCGCACTAAGCGATATCATCATCGTGCTCATCATCATCACCGCCACTCATCATCATCGGCAGCATCATCAGCATCACAATCATCAGAGGCATCAGCATCAGCATCAGCATCATCCGGTAATAAAACTCATAATCTTGAACATCGTAATGCTGATCAGCATCACCATCACCATCACCATCGCCATCATCACGATCACGGCCACCACCAGCATCATCATCGCCGCCACCATCAACACCACCATGATCAAAATCATGAAACGTCCTCCTCCTGTCTAGGGTTTCCCGTGCTTTTCCTCCTCAGGCGGCAGCGTCAGACTGCTGAGTTCGAGCCTCCGCCGTCCGCCCATATCCCCGCTGAAGGTCAGGCCAGGAGGCCCAGAGAGGCCACGAACAAAAACGTGGCCCAAAAACCTTGCCGACCTTCCTCCGCCATCTTCCCCTCCTCCTCCTCTCCTCCTCTCCTCCTCTTGCCACTCCTCCTCCAACTCCTCCTCGGCCTCCTCCTCCTCCCACTGCTCCCCCTGCCCCTCCTGCTCGACCATCTTTCCTCCTGCCACTCCCCTCTATTCTGCTCATCTCTTCCTTCTCGTCCTTCTCCTCCTTCATTTCCTCCTCCTCCTCCTCCTCCTCCCCCTCCTCCTCCTCCTCCTCCCCCTCCTCCTCCTCCTCCTCCTGGATCTCGCCCTCCGCCTCCTTCCAGAGGAGCGGGCCGGTTGGCCGCGGGCGCTCTGTTTGGCCAGGAGCCGGCGCTCTCCCCCACCGTTCCTCAACAGGGAGACGGGTCTCCTGGGAGCGACGCACAAGCCGACCAGCCATAACTGGGGGAGCTGTGGTCCTTACCCCCCTGGGGGAACGCATCGCATCGACGATCCCTCGAGAGGGGTGTCGAAATCGATGGGTCCCCCAGGGAGTAAGGACCACAGCTCCCCCAGTTGTGGCTGGCCTGACAAGGCGGCCGCTCCCAGAGGGAGGGGGTGCGCCAGCCCGGGCCCGCAGTCCAGCGCTCCAGGCCGCCCCGCCTGACGCCGCCGCATTCGGCGCCTCCCGCCCGCAGCAGCGCCAGCCAGAGCCCTCCGCCCGCGCCCCGCCATCGCGTGCCCTGCCGTGGCCTGGTTGGCGCCGCCAGTCTGGCGCTTGGGCCTCCTCCTCTGCCTCCTCCTCCGTTCCTTGTCCTTCTGGATAACTCCTCCCTGTCGCACCCCGAAACGAGTTTTTGGAGCGGGCCGGGCGTTTCGCCTGAGGTGTCGTCACAACTCACAACTCTGAAATTAAAAAATATCAACAGCTTCACAGATGGAGGGCGAGTCGTTTTCAAAATGTGGCTCTCGCCTCAGCACCGCGCGCATTCGTTTTAGAAATTTGCAAGAGCTTCACGGATTGAGGGCGGGTGATTTTCAAAATGTGGATCACGCCTTAGCGCCGCGCACATTAGTTCTATAAATTTGCAAGAGCTTCACGGATTGAGGGCGGGTGGTTTTCAAAATGTGGCTCTCGCCTTAGCGCCGCGCACACTCTTTTCAAACATTTGCAAGAACTTCACGGATTGAGGGAGGCCTCTTTTCAAAATGTGGCTCTCGCCTTAGCGCCGCGCACAGTCGTTTGAAACATCTACAAGAGTTTCACGGATTCCCATGATCAACGTACCAGAAACGGTGTTTTGGAAGGATTCAGGATTATGCGGGCGCAACAGTTGTGTTGATCCGCTGTATTGAAATCCCAAAAATGGTGTTCTGGCAAGATTCTGGATCGTCAAGACGCAGCAGTCAGGATGATACGTAGCGTTGAAATCCCGAGAACAATACTCTGGCACGCTTCAGGATCTTCAAACTGTTGTCTTCCAACGACGAAGCTCCCTCCATGGAAATGAACCGTTGTAGGGGCCTATGAAGAGGGAGCTTGGAGAGGGAGGGTCGATTCCAACGTCGTTGATGACTCTTGGGTTTCCTCTGGTCCTCCTCCTCCTCCTCCTCCTCCCCCTCCTCCTCCTCCTCTTCCCCCTCCTCCTCCTCCTCCTCCTCCTCCTCCTCGTCCTCCTCCTCCTCCTCCTCCTCCTCCTCTCGTCCCCCACCACCCCGCCTTGCGCGAGGGAGTGATACCCCTGTAGAAGCGGGTGCTGGTGCCTGTTCCATCTCGGAGGCCTCGGCAGGGCCCCGGGAGTCCTCACGCTGCGAACAGCCTCCACGGCGCACCTCCTCCAGGACCATCAGAGCCATCCTCAGAGCCATCATCATCGTCACTTCCACAACCACCACCACCAGTACCATCACCACCACCACCACGACCCAACGTCACCACCACCACCAGCATCAGCATCATCATCATCAGCATCGTAACCGTCGTCGTGAGCATCCTCTTCCAACCATCATCCTCGTCATCATCCGCATCATAAGCATCAACCTCATCAGCATCTTCAGCAACAACAACAGCATCGTCATCACCAATATCGCATCAGCATCAGCAGTATCATCATCAGCAGCATCACAATCATCATTAGCATCATCAGCATCAGCATCAGCATCTGCCACATCATCATAATCATCATCAGTATCATCATCAGCAGCGGTATCATGGTCATCATCAACATCATCATCACCATCATCAGCTGCATCATCACGCTCACCATCACCGTCACCCGCACTAGCACCAGCACCAACACCGCCAGCACAAGCGACATTACCATAACCATAATCGTCATCATCACCATCATCGTCATCATCGTCATCAACAACGACGGCAACATCAGCATCAGCATCACCATCATCCTCATCATCAAAATCCTCATCATCAGCATCATCAGCATCATCGTTGGCATCATCAACAGCAGTATCATTATCGTCATCATCACCATTGTCGTCCCCACAATCATCCCACAATCACCACCACCACAATTGGTATGAACGCCATCAACATAAGCCATCATCTTCAGCAACACTATCACAATCATTATTACCGGTATTACAATCATTATCATCAATAGCATCCTCATCATTATCATCACTATCATCGTCGTCATCAACATCACCATCAGCACCAGCATCCAGCATCAGCATCGTCACCAGCATCAGAATCATCACCCCAGCATCATCATCATCATCGTCAGCATCATCATCGTCATCGGCATCACCATCAGCATCACCATCACATCAGCATCAGCATCAGCACCATCAACATCATCATCAGCAGCGGCATCATCCTTGTCGTCGTCGTCGTTCAGTCTTCCTCACCCTCGATCATCCTCATTGTACTCCTCCACCCGCTCCTGCTACTGCAACTCCTCCTGCTCCTGGTGTTTGTCTCACTTCCTCCGTCCTTCCTCCTGCCCCTCCCTCCTCCCTCCTCTCCTTCCCCCCTCTTACCCTCCTCCTGCTCAGCCCTCCTCAGTCCTCCTCCCCCTCCTCCTCCTCCTCCTCCTCCTCCTCCTCCTCATCCGCTCCTGCTCCTCCTACCCCTCCACTCTCGCCCTGGCGGCGTCGCCGCGTGGCGCGCGGCCAAAATCGGCGATCCCGACCAGCCACAACTGGGGGAGCTGTGGTCCTTACCCCCTGGGGGAACCCATCGCGTCGACAATCTCTCGAGAGGGGTGTCGAAATCGATGGGCCCTCCAGGGGGGTAAGGACCACAGCTCCCCCAGTTGTGGCTGGCCTGCGATCGGGGCGGGCGCCTGCCGAGGCGGGCCAGCTTGGCGAGGCGGAGCAGGCGCATCACCCGGAAGTCGTTGCCCCCCGCGGCGTGGTTCCTGCGCAGGGCCTCTCGCCGCGCTGCGCGCCGGGGGCCGCCGCCGCCGCTCGCCCTCCCTCGTCGGCGGAGGACGGCGGCGACGCGGCGACGGAGGCGACGCGGAGCGTGCTGACGAGGACGGCGACTATGATGATGATGCCGAGAAAGGCGGCGTCGACGCCGACGACGACGATGGTCATGATGATGATGATGATGATGATGATGATGATGAGGAGGAGGAGGAGGAAGAAGAAGAAGAAGACTCGGCCTTGCGCGTGGTCTGTGCCGATCCCTGACCGCGCGTGAACCCGTGCAATCAGAGCCCTACCTCGAACGATCATCGAGCGAGTGCGATGAGGTCGTGAGTAGCGCGCGCCGTGCAGCCTGTCGTACGTGCTCGTACCCAGGCAGTCGCAAATCGTGAGACCCCTCGAGGGCTGGGGGGGACACCCCACTGGCCTCCCAGTGCCGAGCCCACGTCGCTGCGGGCGACGGGCAGGCCTCCGAGGCACCCGCCCCGCCCCGAGGAGGGACCCACACTCCAGCAAGCGACGGACGAAAGGGGAGCGACGCGGGAGAGAGGCGACGAGGCGAGAGGGCGAGGCCAAAGCAGGAGAAGAGCAGAGGAAGCAGCGGAGGGGAGTGTGGGTCCCCGAATTCTGGAAGATAGCCACTCCGAGGATGAGGTGGAAAGAAAAAGGCGGCTCGGCGCGGCCTAGAGGAACGGGGCCTCGGGCATCGAGGTCACGTGGCAGTCAGGTACTCGGTGGTGGTCAGCGCGGGCGTGCACACAAAGCCGCGAATACACCACATAACATCATCAAAAAACGAGAGAGAGCGCGCAGACGCCGAAGTCGGGCGGCGGCATCAGGTACGTGGGTGCGAGGAGGACGTATGGACCAGCCCGTCTGAATGTGTAATGTCAAGTATCTGTAAAAAGTAAGTGTCCATCTGAGCCAACTGTGAGCAGTCAAGTAAGACGAGGGGTTCCGTCTCATAGACTTGAAGCACGAGTCGGCGGGAGTCCACAAACCTCAAATCCTCCGGTACACAACGCTCCTTCGGAAAGATAGTTCGTGAACTCAGAATATGGAGGTGCTGTCCACGTCCGTCATACAATGTCATTCTGCGAGAGTTCCCGTGCTCTGATGCGGGCAAAGATGGCAGCCCGACGAGCCTCCCACGGGGCGGGGCCCGAATCTGGCTGACTTACTTCGCGCCCTTGCCCTTGCTCTTTTGCTTCGTCTTGTCGAGGATGCGCTGCGCCATGGTCTCCAAGTGCCCCTGAGGGGCGGTCCCGAGCTTGAGCTTCGCGTCCTCCAGCTGGGCTAGCTTGATGATCGACTGCTCCACCTCCAGCTTGCTCAGATGACGCTCGGGCGAACCCCCTTGAGCGTCCGCCAGCTGCGCCGTGATGTCCCCGCCGATCGCGAACTGCAGTCGTGTGTACTCCTCGTTGTAGCACTTCTTCAAACGGAAGTGCCTGATCACTAATCCTAGCTCCGCGGCCGAGCTGATCGACACGAACTTCTCGTAAAAAAGGACCAGGGTTTGGTACGCCTGAGTCCCCAACTTCTGCAGCTTCTCTGAATCGACCATCGACTTGAACACGCCGCGCGCTATGTACAAATGTGGTGGCCCCAGGTGGGGCTTCGCTGCCGCGATGGCTGCCGCCTCCGCGTACATCTTGCCTGCTCCTCGCCCTGCGACCACCAGGAAGCTCAGCGTCGGGACGACCAGGCACACCCACTCCGACGCCGCCAGGTCCCTCAGCAGCTGCGCGTGCATGCACGCCATCTTGAGCAAAATCGATATGGCCTGCTGCATGTCTCGAGCCCGAAGGGCCCCCTCGACCTGCTGAAGACCGTCTTCTGCCTCGTCTGCAGCGTCCCCGAGGTTGGCCTTTTTCTTCCCCGAGGGTGCTCCTCCGAGGTCCTCGCCGTCGCCTGCCTTGCGCTTGTGCTTCTTGATCAGCAGCTCCAGGTCCATGGACTCCGCGCCTGGTTGCGACATGCCGCGGTCGAAGCCGAGGCCGAGGGAGAGTAGGAGCACCCAGGGCACAGTGTGTGCGTATGTGTACCTGCAGTTGTCGGAGATCTTGAGCCGTGAAGCTGCATGCGGGGCATTCGAGTGAAAAAGGTTGAACAACTTCTGCCGCCGTGTAGCTACTGCGTCCAAGAGCGCAGCGATTGTGGGCATAAGACCTCATAACATGTCGCTGAGCATTCTCCCGAGTGCTGAGAACCTGGAGGCACCTGAAACACTGGTTCGTGACCGTGAGAAGTGCTGCCTCGTTTCGAACTTTGTGAACTCTGCCTGCGTGCAATAAAAGAGCTTTCATGCTGGTGAAAGTGTCACCACACCGCTGCCCCTCTGAGTTCTTCAGATTGCAGACGAACTCGCCAGGGGCGTCCACCTCCTCCTCCACCTCCTCCTCCATCACGATACTCGGGGCCACCGAGGGCCCGCTAGGTGGTGCGATCGCATTAGAAAAATAGGTGGCCCTGATAACTGTGAGGTCAATCGAGGCCCAGTCGTCGAACTCCTTAGTGTAAAATAGACCCAAGAGAGGAAAATCTTCTGGAACTAAATCAGCGAACTCCTCAGACTGGCTTCTGGCAAACTGGAGGTCCTCAAGTACCTGACGGGCCCAGGGGTTAGCCTTTTCGTGGATGGTCCAGTCGTCGTTCATGCTAGGTATGTCATTGATCGTGCCTAGTATGCATGCCCGAACCTGCCTGTGGGCGCTAGGGTATTTAATCCAAGACTGATACCAGCGTAGCCTCCGAAGTCGCAGTTCGTCTGCCAAGGGAAGGATCTGCCAGTAGGCCCATACCCTATGAGAGCTCCACTTCCAGCGCACCCCGTCGTGGTCCTCAGTGCCCTTGACCCCGAGACCCCTACGCATCGCCCTCATCATGATCTTGTCACCCTCGACCGTGAAACTTTTATCTGGGACCCTCCCCTCCATCCCCGACAAGAGAGCACCTTGCACATACGAAAGGATGGCCATGCGCTTGATGCCGCGGGCAGCCTCGTGGACAAGAAAGTTAGAGATGATGCCGAGGCCAGTCCGTCCAGCCTGGAATCTTTTTCCTTTCTCAATCTGCAACGATCCCTGCACCGTCAGCCAACCGCCGAGGATGCGCATAAATCTGCCAAACTGCCCAGAGAGACGCAGAGTGCCTGCATGCAGGAGGCGGCGTTGGGCGATGCAGCCTTTCCCAAAAAGCCTAGCAAGTGTGACTCGCTTGCCCTCGTTGAGCCCCACGCCGATGCCGTCCAGGGAGGATGCTAACTTGCTGCTGCTAACCTGTGCCAGTGCGGTAAGGTGACGTGCCTCTCCTCCTCCTCCAAAGGGTTCAGGTCCTCTTCCTGGGATCACCGTCTTCGTGATATCGTCGGCGTACAGTGTGATGCCCGTGTCCGTGCGTGTGCCGTCCACCTCCTCCGCCTGTGAATACGTGTACGAGCTCGTCCCCGCCCTCCAGCTCAGAAAAGCCTCCAGGCCCTGAAGATAGAAATACGGGAAGCCTCTGGCAGGATTAGGGTGTCCCATGAGCTCTCCAGAGGTAGGCCTGAGGGAGATGGGCCTGTCGGGTCCCATGATCTGCATCGCCGTCTGCATCGTGCGAGAGTGCTGGAACCTAACGTCCTCGGGGAGGTAGAGGGACTCGAGGCAATTCAAGATCGTCTCTCGTGTCGTACTGGCGAAAGCGTTCGTGGCATCTTCATTGATGATGGCGTGTGATAGCGATAACTTCTGGAGCCTCCAGCTCAAGCAGTCCTGCACCGCGATGGCGTCTTCACGCCGGCGGCGACGAGCAAAGCCGTGACAAAAATACGGAAGTGGGTCACGGTGGCGACGAGCCCGATTCCAAAGATGGGCGTTCCACGCCTTGCCCATCGGGCAGAAGAGATGTATCCAACGTTGTCCGAGCGGTCCTGGCTTGCCATTGCCCTTGTCCAGGCCCACGATGTGAGAGATGTCGAAGACCAGTGGGGTGGAGGAAGTCCGCCGAAAGGATCCGATGATGTCGAGCATTCTTTCCCTGAAGGCCTGTGCCGTCGCAGGGGTAGGGCACGAACCCACTCCACCACGTTTGAACTTGTGCCACTGGTCGGGGTCGATCAGGATCAGCCAGAGCTCCGACGGCATACTCCACGCGGGTGTAGCTCGTCTCTTCGGTGCCCTGCGGAGCGCCCTGATGACGCCCGAAAGGTCCTGATCTGCCGTCTCTAAATCTACCATCTGCATCGTGTCGTAGCGCTGCTGGTCCGTGCGGTGAGCCTCGTCCCCCTCGTAGGTGCGGTCGAAGCGCTCCGTCAGCTCCGCCTGTAGGTCGCAGTCCACCGCCGAGAGTCCGCCCTGCTGAGCGGGCAAGCGTAAGAAGTCGGCGATGTCCTGTGGTTCGCAGTTCTCCTCTCGTGCCTTGAAGTACTTCCGATGTCGGGGCCCTCTGCCCTTGCGGGCCAGGCGCCGAAGCAGAGTCTGCACGGCGAAGTGGTCGTGCTCCCTCCAGGCGGAGTTGAGCTCACCGACCAGCAGGGAGTTGCGTTCCTTGGTGATCTGGCGTGACAGCTGCCTGAGCCTGAACGTGATCCTCGCCAGTTCCAGTTCGACGTCCGCACGTGCCTCCGAGTCTCGACCAATATGAAGTTCACGCAACCGTCGGCGACGTGCCAGGACCTCCGAACGCAGCCTCTCCAGAACCGACTTCTCAGCCGCCGCGGGTGAAGGGCGTAAAAACTCCGTCAGCGCCGCCTCCCTGAGCAGCACCGAAATAGAGTTCCACAGCTCGTCTGTCGTAGGCCGTGAGCAAAGCCGTACCCATTCATCTTCAGGGATGGTCAGGATGGCTTCGTGGACCCGTTCCACCGCAGAGGTGCACTCCTCCCCGCCGCGCAGGATGCGCAACATGGCATCGAAGTCCCAGCGCTGCCTCTGGGTAGAACTGGCCTCGAAGCGGTAGCTGCATTCCATGAAGACGGGGCGGTGGTCCCTGTCGTCCAGTGTATTCACGGGCTGGAGCCGCCTCCCCGCGGGTCGAAGAACACAGCAGACTCGGACGTGAGGAAGCAAGCCCGTCGGAGCGTGGATAAAATCTATCCGCGACGTGTGTCCCAGTGGCCCGTGAAACGTTGGCCCAGCTGGGTAGTGCGTGTTGATCGCGCTCAGCGCCGTGTCCCTCAGAACCTAGTGCCAATGCTTGCCAGCGAAGTGCTCCAACTCAGCACCACAAGGGCCCACGTGTGCGTCGGCTTCCCGTTCCCAGTCCCAATCAGCTCCGTGTGTACTGGTGCCCCGTGGGGCCGTGACGCACTCGCCGTCCAGCGTGTCGTCTGCGCAGAAGCCCAGTTGGTCATTCAAATCGATGCCGACAAACGGTGTGCACCTGGAGCCCACTCCGTTGATGACCGACTTCGCCCAGTTGCAAAGTCCCAGCACGACGTTCCGATACTGTGTACGTCCGCCGCGGAGCGACGGAGGAGTGGGGAAGTAGAGCACCATGAATAGGACGTCCGAGGTCTGTGATTTTAAACGTACTGCCCCGCCACGTCCACTTAAGAAACTGGGCGGCGTGAAAATCTTACGAATGAAGTTCCTCGGGAAGCGCCTCTGGTGGAGGAAGATCGACACCCCGCAACTCTTGTTGGAGGCCCTCGTCCACCCGAAACTCAGTTCCCAGTGATAAGGATGAAGGAAAAGTGAGTGTGTGTCCTCTGTCTGACGACGGGAGGTACCTGGCAGCATGATAGCTCCAATATTTTTGAATTCGTCAGAGACCTCCGATGCCCGCGTAGCCCCCGTCAGGAACATGGGATTATAGACGCACGTCCGAAGTGTGAATGTGTTGCCATCTTCAGCGTGGGGGCGGGTCCTCTCCATCACCAGGGCGCCAAGCACGCCCAGCTGCAGGAAGGCGAAGGCGCTCACGGCGAGGAGCCAGCGCCTCGCGCGAGGGGCCCGACCCCCTCTCTCACGGGCGAGGAGAGCCCCTCGAGGGAGAAGCCATGCCGCTGAAACACCTGACTTTGTAAGGAAGTGTACTGAAGTGCCGCGGGAAAGGGGGGTGGTCTGGGCCGCTGCAGCGGCTGGAGGAGGAGGAGGAGGAGGAGGAGGAGGAGGAGGAGGAGGGGGATGAGGATGATGCTCATGTTGATGATGATGCTGGTGGCGGGGCTGGTGATGGTGATGATGGCGATGCTGATGACGCCGATGATGGTGATTACGATGATGACGGTCATGGTGATGATGGTGCAAATGATGATGTAGATGATGATGGTGATGATGGCGACGACGATGCTGGTGGTAATGACGAGCATTGGCGACGGCGACGACAATAACACCAACTATCATCTTAAGACTGTGCGCTGTCACCTCCCCGCGTGCCATTCAACACGTTCAACACGTATATCCCAAACCCTCGATGCCCGCCCTCTTCGTCTTCGATCGTACTCCGTCGGGGATATATCTCCATTACCTGCCACGTCTATTTAGCGAAGCCCCTAGAACAGGGGAGAGGACGGATGGAAAACGAGGAAAGAGAAGGATGGAGCACGAGAGAGATCAGGAGGGGGGCTCGGAGCAGAAAACGCGTAGCAGAACCAAACGGGCAGATCGAGCGGGCAGACCCTAACGGGCGGGTCGGGGAGGCAGGCCCAGGCGGTCAGGTCGAGCAGGCGGGCTGCTGAAGCGTGAGTCCTGCATGAATCGCGAGGAGATCTCAAACGATAGCGCGACCCCCAGGTAAATCGAAAAGCTAGAATTAGATCGGGCACGTCCCCCTACAGGTGGATTCTTTGCGGAAAATCAGGGCTATTCAAAATAATTCGAAATAATCCAAATAGTCCAAAATAGTCCACAGAGTATGTTTGGGCTATTTCTGAATACTCCTCATGTAGAGGGACAGGCCCGACTTTCAAGCTAGAACGAGAGCGCGGTTCCTGAGGGTCGAGGGCGCGCCGTCCGAACGAATTGAGGGGAAAACCACGCGGGAGCGCGAGCCCTGCATACAGCATGAGGAAGTCCCGCGCGAGAGCGCGAATTGAAATAAACTGTCAGGGATCATCGGTCGTCAGCCGTACTTGTTGTTGTTCCCAACAATGCAGTCTGAGGAACAAGACTTCCCCTGCTTTTCGTTTTCAAAAAAAGTGGGCCGGCCGGGGACACACGCGGTGCGCTGGAGGGGTGGTAAAGAATAATTTCTATTTCGAACGCGACAACAACAACAGCAATAGAAACCACAACATCAACGACGACGACGACGACGGCGACGACTACGACATCAAAAACGAGAATACTCAACAACAACAACAACAACACCAACAACACCAACAACACCAACAACACCAACAACAACAACAACAACAACAACAACAACAACAACAACAACAACAACAACATAAACAACAGCAAACGCAGCAATTACAACAGCAGCCACACTTGCAATGCTAAGCCTGCTCGCTCTCATCTGATGAAGTGTGTTTCAACGTGTATTTTTCAACACCTCGAGACCTGCCCTCTTCGCCTTCGATCGTCCCCATTTTGGGGGGTATATACTTCTTCCCCGCAGGCCAGGCCCTGGCAAGCGGCGGGGCGGCCGCGGACCGTCGGCCTGGCCAGCTGCAGCGCCGAACGGCGGCAACACGACACCAAGAGGGACGGACACCGACGCCGACGCCGACGCCGACGCCGATGCCGACGGCGACGACGACGACAACGACGATGACGACGACGACGACGACGACGACGGCGAAAAGGACAAACACGACGACGACGACGACGACGAGCGAGCGAAAGCGAGAGCGAGAGCGAGAGCGAGAGCGACAGCGGGGCCACGAAGGGCAGGAAAGGGCAGCGGGCATATGGGGCCACGACGGGTGCGAACGAGCGGGGGCCACGAAGGCATATATGGGGCCACGAAGGGCTGCAACGTGGCCACGAAGGGCAGCGAGTGGGCCACGAAGGGCAGCGAGGGGGCCACGAAGGGCTGCAACGGTGCCACGAAAGGCAGCGAGAGGGGCCACGAAGGTCTGCAACTGGACCACGAAGGAAGGGCTACAACGGGGCCACGAAGGGCTGCAACGGGATATCCCCTCAAGCAGCACTGGTAAACTAAAACCTCTTGAGCCTAGCAGGCAGGGGCTCAAGAGGGGAGGAAGAGGGACGCACACGGCTCAGATGATGATGACGACCCTTTTGCCAAAGGGGCCGTGCTGCTCCTCTGCGCCGGCGCCCGGCGCCCCACGCGCCGGCGCCGTCTTCGGCCACGCGCAGCGGGCCGCGCCGCGCCGCCGAGGCACTATAGTGCCCGGCGGCGCTGTAAAAGTCCAGAAAAAGGGCGGGTAGGGAGCCCTGCGGGGCTCCCAGGGTGGGCCAGCTTGGCCTTGGAAAGGCTTGAGCCGCGGAGCGGCGGTGAAGAGAGAGGGAGAGAGAAAGGGCAAGCAAAGAGGCAGGGCAGGAGCAAGGGAACCGCAAGTGGAAGCCCGCGCCAGTTCTGGAAGCGGGGAGATCCATCAGTTTTACCAAACATCCTAGATATCCCCTCAAGCAGCACTGGTAAACTAAAACCTCTTGAGCCTAGTAGGCAGGGGCTCAAGAGGGGAGGAAGAGGGACGCACACGGCTCAGATGATGATGACGACCCTTTTGCCAAAGGGGCCGTGCTGCTCCTCTGCGCTGGCGCCCGGCGCTCCACGCGCCGGCGCCGTCTTCGGCCACGCGCAGCGGGCCACGCCGCCTCCTTCCCCCTGCGAGCGCGCCACCACGCCGAACTGGCTGTAGTGGGACGCGTAGCCGCCGACCTTGTCGGCGTAGAACAGTCCTGGCATCCGCGGCAGGCCGCCGCGTCTGCCCAGCAAGGTGGGTCCGCAGGCGCAGGGCGGCATGCCGCCGGCGCCCGCGGTGGTTCTTCGTGCGCCCTAGGCGGCAGCCCTGGCTGGGCTGGCTGCCGGCGCCCCACGTAGCCGCCACCGCCGCCCCCCATGACGGCACTGCCGGTTGCCGGGCCGGCGCGGCGCTCTTGCCCTCAGGCGCCAGCTGCCGCCGCGCCGCGCCCAGCTGCTCGCAAGCGCAAAGTTGAGCGCGGGCGCCAGGCTGAGCTCAGCCGGCGCCGCGCTGCCGCTCGCACGGCGCATGCCAGCGGCGGTGGTTCCCACGCGCCCCGCGCGGCAGCCCTGGCTGGGCTAGCCGCCGGCGCTCCTTCGAAGCCGCCACTGCTGCCCCCTTGGCGGCACTGCCGGGTGCCAGGCCGGCGCGGCGCCTGCCCACGGGCAGCGCGGCCGCGGCACGCGCCCAGCTCGTTCGCAAGTGCGAATCTGATGCGAGCGCCAGGCTGAACTCAGCCGGCGCCGCGTGGCCGCTCGCACGGCGGTTGCCGGCGGCGGTCCACTGCTGCCCGCTCGGCCGCTGGCCGGCGGCAGCCCGCGCCCTAGTCACGGCGCGGCCTCTGCCCCCCTCCACGGGGCCATTCCGGCGACCCGCGGTGCCCTGATGGGGCCATCTCCCGCGTCACCTCGTTGGCCCGGCGGAAGCCCTGGGTCTCGTGCACGTACCTCGCACCATTGTAGTGCACTGGGCCCATCACCCCTGAGTCGCAAAACGTCCTCTGCGGCTGCTTGGGAGGCTTATGCGCCTTGGGCGTCTGCTGCGTGGCGGCCTGCTGCACGGTTGGCTCCTGCTTACCCTCGTTCTCCTTGGCCGTCCCGCAGCAACAGCCACCAATCACCCCGATGCCTGCCGCAAGCAGCACTGCGATCGTGGCCACCACCTTCATCGCCGTCCCCACCGGGACAACGATCGCCACCGTGCCCATCTGCGGCTCCCAGCGAAGCATGGCCCCTTGGGCCTTGCCGTCAACTGTTGCCACTTCTCGGCTATGTATCTCCCCGGCTGCCGTCGTGAGCGCCGTCACCACCAGCGCTGCACACAGCATGCCTGCGCAGGGGACGCGGGCTCTGCAGCTGCTGCTGCGCCTGCGGGCCGCTCCTCTGCGCCTTCGCTGCTGCTCGCGCCGCCATGCAGCGCTCAGCAGCATGGCTGCCAGTAGTACCCCCGCTGCCATCGCCCAAGCTCCCAAGCCGACCGGGAGCGCGAGGATCAGCAGATTCTGGCTCTCCACCGGGTTGACCTTGAGCACGTAGCCGTCTGCGCTGCCAGCTGTGGCGGCGAGCGTCGTCACGGCCAGCACTGCTCTGGGCCAAAGCGGGGTCGGGCTCCTGCCTGCACCGCGCGCGCCCTCGGCCGCACGGGCCGGCGGCGCCGTGAGCTCAGACACATCCGTCGCCATGTTGGTCGAGATGCCGCGCATGGGCTCGTGGCTCTCCCACAGGTATCCGTGGAAGCTGTCGGAGGCCCAGCGCCCGAAGCGCATGACGCGCTGCAGGTCGTCCACGGCGTGGTACATCGCTGTCGCGCCCCCGATGCGGAGGCTGTGCGAGCCGATCTCCTCCTTCCTCAGCCCGGCGGCAAGCCCTGCGATCGTCAGATAGCGCTGCACCTCCTCGCGACGAATAGGTGCTCCGCTCGCCCAGCGGAAGAGTGGGAGCTCCTCCTCGCTTCCTCGCAGCCTCTGCGGGTAGTGCCGCTCCAGCTGGCGGAGGGCTGCCACGGGGCACAGTGACGTGCCCGTCTCGTACTGATTCCTTACGCACCTCACGTTTGTACTGGTCTGTCTTCGAGGAGGCGATGTGGAGCACCACCTCCACCGCGCCCTTGAAGGTGCAAGGCTGGTTGTCGCCATCGCGGCCCGTGACGTCCACTCCGCGCACAACGCGCTCTCGGCTCCATGTCTTCCCGGGCTGGATCAAGCACTCGGACGCCCCCAACATGAAGAAGAAGGCCACCGCCACGGCGGCCCGCAAGACTGCGGTGTCCATCTCGGGGAGGTCCGTCTGGTCCTTCAAGAAGCCCTGGAGCCACAGGAGCATACGGGGCGTCACCGGCCGCTTCCTCCCGCTCGGCCCCTGGCTTCTCCGGAGGCCGGCGAGCGTGGACCAGAGGCGGCCCCGGTGGAGTAGAGGGTCTGGGTACCCGACCACGAGGTGGGCGAAGCGCACCGCGAACAACTTCTGCTTGACCGTGCCCTCCGTGCGCTTCAGCACCTTAGCCAACACGACGACGAAGCCCAACAGTGCCTCCTCGTTAGCGTGTCGCTCCTCGCGGTCACGTCCCTCCAGCCAGGGCGACTCTCCTTGGGCTGCTCTGAAACTCTGCCACTGCTTCCAGCCGGTCTCGTAGCCGGCGCGGGTTCCCTCGGACAGCCGCAGCATCAGCGCCTCGCGCTTCTGCTCCTCGATCCACCTGCCGTAGTCTTCCCCTCCCAGCATCGGGTGGTCCTGCAGGGCGATGGAGGCACGAGCGCGGCCCAGGGCGACCGGCTTGACCAAACCCTGGGTCTCCACCTTCTTGCCACGGTTGGGGCTCCTCTTCCGTCGTTTCTTGGGAGTGTTGACGACTGCATTGAGGTCCACCTCCTCTGCGTCGGGGGGGGGCTCGGGGCCCCGCACGAGGTCCTCGTCGATGGCCTTGAAGCGGACGCCTTGACTCTTGCGCCTCGCCTTATGGACGTCGTCGCTCAGCACCCCAGCGTGTTGGTCGTCCTCGGGCCTGTCGGCCTTCACCCGGAGCTCGTTCCGTGCCCAGGCTCTGAGCCACCGCCGAGTTGTCTCCCAGGCGGCCGACTCCGCGGGATCGTGACAGCCGCCTGCCCGCTGGGTGGTCTGCGACAGCGCGTCCGCGGCAGCGCCTAGTACAGCTCTCGCCGTCTCTGGTGGCAGGGACCTCGCTGCTTCCCGCATCAAGGTGGTCTCGGTGTCGCCTCGGGCTCGCCGCTGCGCCCAAGTCGCCTCATCGCCTCCTTGCACGATCCAAACCTCCTCCGGTGACAGCGCCCTGATGCGCCCGCCACTGCGTCCTGGGACGTGGATCAGGGTTCCTCCCGGTCCGCCCGGGCCCTCGGCGGGCCAGCGAACCGTGCCGATCGGGCCGTCGATTGAGCAGACCAGATGCCTGGTGCCGGCGAGCTTGATGTGGCCGATGCCCTTGGGCAGTGTAGGGTCGGAGCCCCCTCGAGCTGCTGGGTCCCAGGTGACGCCCCCCTCGTCGTTGAGCCAGTGGTGACTGCCTTCGCTGAGCTGATCCTTCAACGCGTGCTTCACCCCATGGGGACAGCGGCGCGCCGGCGGCATACGCATGCTCGCCAGGCTGGCGCCCGCTGGCCCTCGACCTGCCACGATCAGGCTCCGAGCTCGAGCTGTCATGTCGCCGTAGTGGGCGCAGACGACCTCCAGGTCGTACGCGCGGTACCCCAGCTTGCGCAGCACTTTGACAACGCGGGTCAGGTCGAGCTTGCCGGGGGCATCGACTACGACGACCTGCGGCCTCGCCCGAGTGATGGAGGATGCCAACTTCCCGACTTCAAAGCCCTTCGGGTCCAGGGACAGCGTGCACATGATCCAGTCCACCCCTGTGGGGTCGCCCGTGGTCAGTTCACCGCCGAGCTGCTCCCAGGCGCGCCCGTAGGTCCCCAGTGGGCTCCCCAGCTCGAGGCCCCGGCGCCCTGCGAGGGCGAGGCTGCGTGGCACTGCTGCTGGGGTCCTCAGCGCCCGATGCCGGAGTGCCGACTCCGCAATGGGCCCGTCCTCTCCAGGCAACCGCAAGAGGTGCTCCTTTGCCTCGGCCAGCATCTTCCCCCACTCCTCGGGCGGCTCGATGCGGGTCCACCCCTTGCGCAGGAGCTCAGAGTGGACCTTCTTGGCCTCTTCTCGCGACAGCCAGTCCGCGATGTCGTTGTGGTAGGTGCGGATGTACAGTGCGGTCGTGCTGAACCCATGGCAAGCCTCCAGGCGCTGAACGAGGCGAATGAGATGCCGTGCAAGCGGGTGCTTGGGCCGCCTCTTGGAAATCCACGACCGCACGTTCATGTTGTCGGTGACGTAGAAGACCAGCTCGCCTTGCCACTCGCTACCCCTCGCGGCAGCTAGGGCCACAAATGCAAGCAGCTCCACGATGGCTATCGCCCAGTCCTTCTCGGCCCCTGGGTGGCTCAGCACGTCCTCCAACTGGCGGAGGAGCGGGGCGGCGTCCACGGCCATGTAGTGGGGTGGCACCGCTTTACTGCCGGCCACTGCTCGCCCCCAGTCGATGCTGCCGATGGTCGTCGTGGTTGCGTCGCCTCCAGTCCATCTTGTCCGGGCGGCGGCTCCTGGGAGTGCCAGGCGCTCGCGCGGCCCTAGACAGGAAATGAAGCTCGCCTCGAAGGTGGGCGCCCAGGCCTCGGGTGCGTCAAAGAGCACCCGCATCAGCTCGAGGGTCTGATCCCACTCGTCCCAGGCAAGGGCGATCTCCTCGGCGCTCCCTCGGGGTTCCGCCCATGCCGCTCCGAGCCCACCGCCGAGGAGGCGGTCGATGACCGGCAGCTCGGGCTTGATAGCCGGCTGCGTGGCCACCCAGAACTGGGCTGACCCCCTCAGCTCCTGGACGACTTTAATGGGGACTCGGCGGCATCCGTAGCGAAGCTCGTCAATCGCCAGGAGGTGGGCGGCTTTCACGCACTTGGGCTCTGGGAGCCTCGAGCGCTGCTTGTCCACGTCCAGGTAGAGGCCCCAGACCAGCTGTTCTGCCTGGAAGGTGCCCTCTTCCGCCATCTTGTCGACGTTGATCGCGTCGCCGCCCCAGACGCGCCGCATGCTTGCGTCGCAGTCGGCTGCGCTGAGCCAGGGCCTGAGGCCGACCAGTGGCTCGACCAAGACGCCGTCGTCCATCAGCCACTTGGACGACCAGCGCACCGTGTCGTTGACCGCTGGGTCCGGTGGGCGGCGCCGCTCGTGGTCCCACTTGGCACTCCAGGCGAACGCCATGTACTCGCCCGGCGACCCCGACCACCCGAAGACCATCACGCAGTGGATCATGATCACGCGCGTGGTCAGGCCCACAGCGTCGCCCGGGAGGGAGGTGCCGAACTCGGCCACGTCCTCGTCGCGCACCCAGTGCCACTTGAAGGCCCGCGACACGTCCCGCTTGGCTATTACCTGTGGCACACCCGGGTGGCGCGCGGACCAGAGTGACAGGCGCACAAGGGCTTCGTGCTTGGGCTGGAGCGCCGGCGGATGCAGCTCCTTGGGCGAGTCCCCATTGGCAACCCGCATATCGTGTATGGGGCGCCCTTCGCTGCTCACCGTGCGGTCGGGCAACATCTTAGGCACTCGCCCCGACGGGCTCTCGATGAGCTCTGAGGCGGACAAGGCGGCCTCGGCCTCCGGGGTGGCCCAGAGCACGGCGCCGTAGGACGTGTCCTTCCAGGCCTTGGCGTACATCTCCAGGGCATGGTCCCTCGCTGAAGCGTGGGGCTTGGCTATAGTACGACGCCTGGGCTGCTGCCTCCGAACGGGGACGCCCCTGCTCGCCATCTCCTGGAGGTGCCGCCGGTGGTCCTCCTCCAGAGCTTCGCCGAACTTGGGATCGAGTACTCCCCCGAGAGGATTCCCGAGGACGAGCTCCCGTTCCTCGCGGAGCCTCGCTGCGGCAGCCTCCACGCTCCCCGCGGCGAGGAGCAGGCGGTTCCCCAGGCTCGTCACTTCCTTTACCAGCTCAGGGGCAAACTCAGCATGCTCCAGGCACCAGCGCAAGTACTCCTTGGCCTCCGGGGCTCCAGGATGAGGCGCTGCCGGCGGCGTTCGACGCTCGTCCTGGCATGCCTCCACTCGGCTCCGTGGTGCGCGCCTTGGCTGGCATCTGCCGGCGGCATCTCGGGGCCTCCGCACCTGCGCCCTGGGTCCCTCGGATCGGGGGCAGAGCTGCGCCCTCGGCTCTCATCCGGGGGCGACCTCGCTCGCAGCCGGCCTCGGGTATCAGGGGCCATCGTCTCGGATGCAGATGACTCCGAGTCGCCGGGCGCGCCTCCGGAGGGCCTCGCTCCCCCAGAGGGGACTGCTCCCCCACTTCTCCTGCGGCTGCGGCTGCGGGCGCTAGGAACGTCTCGACCCTCGTACCCCTCGATGTAAGTCCTCTCGGTCGCGACGTAGATGGGTCCAGGACCCCACCCCCGGCCTGCTCGTCTCGCGGGATGCCGAGGCTCTTCATCTTGACCTTCAACGTCTCGTGCTCCTCTACGTAGCGCGCCAGGATCTCGCCAAGCTGGCGAGGCTCCGGCGGCAGGGACGGGTCCGTCGGGTCGGCCCCGGGGTATTCCTGCATCAGCACGTCGCTGATCTGCCCGATCCCGTTCAGGTACAGGATGTCCGCATGCTGAAGGTCGTAGCTCTTGCCGCCCCTCCGCACGTCGTTGAAGTTCTCGACGAATCGCCGAGCGGCGTTGCACTTGTGGACCCCCCCGCGGCAGGCTACGCCCGGGCGTGCCTCGGCAACCCGGCGTCCCATCTCCTCTGAGGTGGTCTCTGGGTCTTCCTCCGCCTCAGGCGGAGGGGGGGCCTCCGGGGGCGCCTGCGGGCTGTGGGGCTCTGGGGGTGCGCTGGTGGCCCTCTGGTCCTCGCGCTCCCGCCGGCGCGCCTCGCGCTCGAGCCGGGCAGCGCGGCGGGCCTGGACCTCGTTGCGCCTGATCTCCAGCTGCCCTACTACGCGCGCCGCGCTCAGCTCCTGGTCGCCGCCCTCGCTCGCTGCTCGAGCATGCTGCCCTTGAGCTTCGGCGAGCTGTTCCTCCACTCGCATTAGGGCACCTGAGCTCCTCGAGGTACCCCCGCTGGACGGAGGGACTGAGCTTGCTCGGATGCCACCCGCTGCTGCAGCCACCTCGCTGAACGTTGGGGCTGGTTGGCGGCCACTGCTGGCTGCTGAGCTCGCTGCGGCCCCGCTCGGCCCCGCTGCTGCTGCTGCTGCGGCTGCCCTGTCGGCGATCCTGGCCGTGACTCTCCGCTGACCCTCCTGGGCTGCAGCACCAGGTGCTGGTTGTTGGTCTCGGTTCCACCGGGGGCTCCAACTGGTCCATTCCTTCGGCGGCTTCAGCGTGGCCCACAGCAGCAACTTCTCGCCGGGGCGCACCGCCTCCTCGTCGTCGAGGGGTGGCCCATGTGCTCCTGCAGTATCATCATCCTCTGTGTACTCGAAGAGGTACAGCTGGTCTGCGTCGAAGAAGCCCCCGGATAGTGTCTCAGAGACCCTCAGCCTTGCCTTGACCTCTCCAGCTTCGAACGGCCCCCCCTTGAGCAGCACCCACTGGTCCCCCTGCTGCGGGACGAAAACCCGCACCGGGCTGGCCCGCGACGCCTCGTCCTCGGCCTCCCTTGCCTTCTTCTGGCGGCGGTTCTCCTCCTCTTCCTCCTCGGGGCTCTCGTCCCCGTCGCCATCATCATCGCCACCTCCGCCAGATCCGCCCCCTCCGCGAGCAGCAGCTTCGCGTGCTTCACGCTTGCGCGCCTTGTTGCGCTTCCAGCCTCCTCGCTTGCCACCTCGCTTGCCGCCCCGCTTCTCGTCGCCACCCCACACGATTATGGTCGGCTCGCCGTCGGTCTCCACCTCCGCCTCGTCCTCACCTCGGCCTTCGCCCTTTGAGCTCCTGCCGTCCTCCTCCGCCGCAGTCCTCTCCAGGTAGTCGTCCTTTGAACGACCGCCTCTCCGGGGGCCCTTTGAGCCCTCGTCAAACTCGACCTCCATTGAGCTTCTCCATATCGAGTGGGGCAGGCAGCAGGTGTTGGCGCTCTGCTTTAGGCTGCCGCACTTCACGCTGTGCTCGTTGATGGCCCCATTCTCGGTACTGTCGCCCTCTCCCGCGCAGGCCGGAGGCTGAAAAGAGGGGGGGGGTTCTTGTTCCAGGGCGTCTGAACGCCCGGCCCGCGCCACCATGCTCTCCAACTTCTCTTCCAAAGCCCGCGCCTCGGCGTCCATCGCCGCGATCTGTTGTTCCAGCTTCTCTGGGGCGGTGCCGGCAGCCGCTGCCTTAAGCGCGGCTGCCGAGGCAGCGCACAGCCGCGGTGCATACTGCCCCGCGTGCTGAGTCCCCCGCATGCCCCGTAGTCCCAATCCGAAGCCGGCGCTTCCCAGCTCCCCTTTCACCGCAGCGCTGAGCTGGGGGGTACCGCTGGGAACGCGTCCTCCACCTTCCAGGTTGGGCGGAGCTTGCGTGCCGAGGGCGAAGCGGAGCTCGCCCTCGGGGGTCTTCCCGAAGTAGGGGGCCCACTGGTTCTCAGGTAAAGCGGAGTAGTGCTGCTTGGTGCGGAAGTCGATCCTCGCCCAGTGGAAATTGTCTGGGGCGGCCCGCGCGATGAGCTGGTTCACGCGGATCAGCTTGTCGCCCGGGGGCAGCGTGACGGTGACACCGTCTCTGTCGAGGCCGTAGCACCCGCCGGCCTCGCCCAGCTTGGTGCTGAGGTTGATCAATTCGCTGGCCTCGGCCTTGCTGAGCCGCATGCGCGTGTCGAGGTTGTAGGCTTCCACCTGGGCGTCCGTCAGATCGTACGGTAAGCCGCCCTCCAACGTGCGATGCGCGTGCTGGCCTGTGCACCTCCTGGCCAAGATCAATGCATAGGGGTAGAGCCCGAGTGATGCCAACCACCAGGTCCGCTTCTGATACCGATGCTGTGGCTCATCCGGTGGTGCGAGTCCCCACTCACACATGTCTATGGCGAGAACTCGGGCTCCAGTCGTGCGCATCAGGGCTCGCATGCAGGGGCGGTCCCACAGCTTAGGGTGCCGCCCATCCCGTGCTGACGACTCGATGAGGAACTCGCGTCCCGCCTCGTAGCCCCGCTTCGCCCCTATGCACGCGAACTCCCCGAATACGTTGCCGTCGATCTCGATTTGCCGCTCCCCGGTTCCATCTGGGCACTCGAAAGTCCTCGTCCCTCCTGCTGCCAGCTGCCAGGGGCAGTGGCTCACGCAGGGCGGGGCGAACTGCAGCACGTTGGCTTCGTCGGGACCGGGAGGTGCGCTGAACTCTTGGCACAGGCGCTCCCGTACCAGCGGGTCGCGTATGTCGAACTGCGGCCTGGGGTCCTTGCCGAGCAACGGCTGCCCGAAGTACTCGACAGACTCGCTGGTGGCGATGCCCGCATCCCTCATGGCCTGCGTCCAACGCCCTGTACCGGCGAAAATCTCCCGAGTCCTGAGCCCCCACGCGAACGTGGGCCTCAATCGCAGAGGCTCCAAATCCCCGAAGTCTGGACACTCCACCTCGGTGGGGAGCTCGACCGCGGCGGTTGCCCCGCCGGCGGCTCTCCCACGCTGCTGCTGCTGTGCTGCAAGGGCTCTGCAGTGCTGGCACGGGGGGAGCTTACTGGCCACCGCCGGACTGCCATCCTCCTCCGAGGCGAGGTACGTCTCCCAGCCCATGGTGGGGAGCTCCTTGAGGTCCTTTCCGCTCGTGGCCCAGGTGCGGATGAGCTCGTCTGCTACTCGCCGGCCGTCGACTCCGGGCGGAGGGTGGAGGACACGCACATGCCCGCGATGGATAATCACGTGGCACTCCTGGTTGGGCTCCCCCACGGGGAGGACTGTATCGATATCCAGGTGACCCCAGTGATCCGCTCGCCATACTCTGAGTACCACCTCCTCCAATGCTTCGCACGGGAAGAGGGCGACGCACCGGAAGTCTTTGTCGTGGTCGCGATGCACTGCGTCATGAATGCGCATCCGGACCTCGGCCTCCCTGGGGGATATCCAGGGCGGAGCATCAGCGAGGCCCGCGGCCGCGTCGGTAGCCTTCTCCAGGAGGTCCCTGCGGATCTCAAGGGCCAGGTCCTTGACCTGCTGGGCGTCGGGTGGAGTCTCCAGCTGCACCCAAAGCTTGGCGGCCGCCAGGTGGAGTGGGAGGCGCTGCCGTTCCTCCGAAACACCGGCGGCCACCTGTAATCGCTTCGCGACGCACTCGTCCAAGGGCAGCTGGTCCTGGTAATCGAGGTAGCGCCAAGTATGGCCTTGTACTGTGACCGAGCCTTGGCCCACCGACTTCTCAGCGTCCCACCGCACTGGGGTTATGATGACGTCAGGGTCAGCCCCCAGGTTACCAGCCTTCGCCCCGAGGCGATCCAGAAGTTCGCTAGCTTCGGCGGCCAGAGTGGGTCCACCCTGGCGCGTCGCCTCAAGGAGCACCTGTTCGACTGAGAGCTCTTCCTCGCGCCCGCGGGCGCAGGCGAGACGTGCCAGGACATGCGACCGCATGTAGTCACTGGCATGGCTCACGGGGTCGAGTGCCCCGCTCTCCTGGACGGCCTCGAGCAGCTTCCGCTGGGCCAGGGCTCCTTCGTCTGTGCAGACACTTGTCCCAACCAGGGACGGGTTATCAGCGCGTGGGTCATCGAGCCAGGTCGTATCGGGCCCTTGAGCGGCTTCCCGAAGCTCCGACTCCAGCTCGGTGCACTGGACCTCGGCGTACTCGTCGGGCGGTGCCCAGCCTGTCTTAGTGGGTTGGCTCTCCGCTGCACCAGCGCCTGCGGCCCGTTTGCTGTCCGCCTCGGTCTTAGCTCTTAGCTTGGGCCCTCAGCTGTGCGATCCTTCCGTTGACCGAGGCTGGGTCGATCTTGGCAGCGTTGCGGAGCCCACCCCGCCTGAGGAGTTGGAAATGCACAGTCCAGTGCACGTCCTTCAGGCCCTTGATGAGCTCGTGCGAGTGTGAGCACCCTTGGGTCCCCTTCTTGCAGCCTATCCAGGTCGAATTGTCCCAGCAGAGCGGCTTGCCCTGCTTGTCGCAGGGCGCGTGCCGGACGGACAGCTTGATCTCCTGGGCGTTCAGCCGCTTGCCCGCAGGGTACGCGGCCCGTGCGGAGCTGGCTTTCGGCTGGGCCTTGGCCTTAGGCTTCTTCTTGGGTGTAGCTCCAGCTCGTTGTTCTTGAGGCTCCGTGGCTGGCTCATCTCCTTCTCCTCTGACCTCCCCAGCTTTGCCCGGGGCGCCACGCGCCCCGTGCATCGAGTCGTTGAGGACGGTCTGGAGGTAGCGCTGCTGCCGCGGGCGCACGACCTCCTGGCAGTAGCCTGTGGGGGACTCGAGGTCAAAGACGTTGGGAAAGACGAATGCTGGGCGTCCGTCCGACCGGGGGGCAAAGGCCACCATCTTGAGATCCTCCTTCCGAGGGTTGTCCGTCTGCAGCACACGCAGGAGGCCTCGCTTCTTTTCTCGAAGTCGCTCGCACCAGGTCGCCCACAGCTCCTCCCACAACTCGTAGACGAACTTGGGCGGGAAAGCGTGGTCGTCTTTCTCGCACTCCCGCGCGAGCGTCTCCAGGCAATCCATGCGCTCCTTAACATGCTCCCGTCCGAAGACGAGCCCAAATAACCTGGTCATGTTCTGGGCCTGCCGCTTCCACTGGTCGAAGACCACGGGGGCCCTGGGCCTAGGTTCCAGCTTGGTGTCATGCGGCGCACTGTACTTGTCGAATGCAACTGTCTTGCAGGTCGGGAAGTCCGCCACAGAGGCCGACCACGGGGCCAGGTTGTCCAGGCTGCTGCCGCCGAAGCTGAGCGAGGCGCACGCCATCGCGATCCGATTGGACTCCGTCGTGGGCGTCTCGACGGCGAGCATCAGGGCCTTGTTCTGCTCACAGGTCCCGCGCAGAGCGTAGAACAGCTCGCGCCCGAGGACCTCGTCGCAGACCTCCACGGTCAACTGGCCGCAGCCGCGCGCCAGGTAGACGTCCAACTCCTCGGCCCTGCCCAGTGCCGCCGCCGTCCCTCGCTGGGCTGCCTTGTCGCCCTGCCGGGCACTAGCGACCCCTTCCAAGGCGTGGAGCATCCTCGCGGCGTTCGCGTCCAGCGTTGCCCCGGGCTGCACGAGGCCGAACGGGTCGGTGCCCCCACTGTCCTCTCGGGCCCCAGCGGCGTAGCGCGCTGGCGCTGTGGTCAAACCTGGGGGTAGGCCCAAGTCGCTGACGTGCTGGTCGTAGCAGAACAGGGACCCGATGTTCGGAGCCTGTGGGCGGACGACCGGGCCCAACCCAGCTGTGGTAGCCGGGAGGCCGGCGCCCCGCTGTCCGACAGTGAAAGCTGGCGGGGCGACAGCTGGCGAGAGGGGCGGACGCGCTTCGAACAGGGGCACGCTGTCGGCCGGGGAGGCCGGCGGCCCCTGCGAGCGGTGGCGCTCGGGAGGGAGCTTGAGGAGCCCTTGGAGGCTGCTGGGCGCTGCCTCTGGGGTCTGCGGTCGCGAAGGCACTTGCTGGAGCACCTCCCAACTGCCGATGTGCCCATCAAGTCGTGAAAGTTCTTCGGGCTCGTTCGTCTGCTGCTTGAGGTATTGGGCGTAGCGGATGAGGCCGGCGAGCACCTGCTGGGCTTCTTCATCGAAGCCGGCAGCCACGCTCTGCACCGCTGCTGCGTCGCTCGACCCACGGGCCTTCTCCTCCAAGTAGCAGGCCATCATGTCCCCGCCCTCGTCTCCTTGATGACTCTCTCCCGATGCCGGTGCCTCGGAGCTAGCTGCCCGCCCGCCCTCGGCTGACGGCGAGCGAGAGCCCCGTCGTGTGGACCCTTGAGGGCGGCCTGGGTGAGCTGCTGCGATCGAGCCGCTGCCAGTGGCTACGCAACTTGGCGTCCGCCTCGGTGGCCTGCGCTTCGACGCTCGGGCTGGGCGCCACACCCCCCTCGGGGTGCCACTTGACTAGGTTGACCACCTTCTCCTTGAGCAGCCGCCAGCGAGCCTCGCTGAGTGGCCCAGCTCGCCCGCCTACGGGTAGGCCATGCCACGCCGCCAACTTGCGCCAGACTTTCTCGGGCACGTTGGTCGCCGAGACGCTGATGCCAAGCTCCTCGCATCCCAAGGGCGCGTGGTGGAGCATCTCCTCGATAAACCCTGCGGGCAGGCGCCCGGATGGTCCCGTGGACGGTGCCCGGATGACAACGTCAGGTTTCACGAGAAAGCGGATGGTGATGCCGGACGGGTCTGCCACTTCGAGCGCCAACGCGCCGTCGAAGTAATCGGCCGCTGTGCTGGCCGCAGCGGCGTCGACTGCCTTTCCTCTGAAAATCATCCACTGCGCTCCTTCTGGCCAATGTGCTCTCGCCCGTGTGATGAAGTGCTGCCCGAGGGGCATGGGTGGCGGAGTAGGCGGCTTGGGGAAGTCTGGAACCGGCGGCGCTTCGAAGCGCACGCTCGGTGGCCCAGCCGGCGCCGGGACGGGGTCGCCAGGGCTGGAGGGCGCCTCTAGAGCAGAGGTCGTTGGGGCGGAGCGCTCTGGAGTGCGACTCCGGGCCGGAGTGGCAGCCGCCCGCTCCGGCGTGCGACTCCGCGGTGCTGGGCTCCGCCGAGCTCGGCGCCGCAGTCCTGCGAAGAACCCGACTCCTGCCGGGCTGTCGTGGATCGCACGGGCTGCATCGCCCCCAAGGTGCTGCAGGCAGAGCGGGACCCCTGAGGCCATGCCCACCGCCTCCCGGAAGCACGTCACCTGAGAGCACTTCTCGCCATAGCGCAGGACCATGTAGATTTGCCGGTGACGCTCGCAGAGGCAAGCCGTTGCGCTCCCTTCGCTTGGGAGTGGGAGGTCCGAAGCCCGTCCATCTTCCACCAACAGCACAGTAGGGCCCCGCGCGCAGCGTCCCGACAGCCCTCGGGTGCTAGCGGACGCATCTTGCCCTTGATCATGAGCCCCACCTTCACCGCCTCGCAGGGGTTGTCCTCGGCGTCCACCTCGGACTCGGACCCCTGATCAAGTAGTCTTGCCACTGACCTCTGCACGCCAGGCTCCGCGTCGCCAGTCCAGCGACGGCGGCGGCGCCGGCGGCAGAGGCATGCACCGCAACATGAGAGCCACGAGAGGATGTACAGCAGCAACTTGTAGACAGGGCCCGTCCCCCTCCAGAGCCAGACGAAAATCCGGCATGGTGTGAACTTCGAGTAGTCACCGAGGTCCACAATAGCTTCATTGTCGAGAGCGGCGTACTCCTTGCAGTGCAGCTCGTTCTCGCGCCCCTTGCACCCGGCACAGCCGGAGGAACGGCGCAGGCGAAGCCAGCGAAGATCCCGCTGCTCCAACTCGCGCCGGAAACTCTTGTCGCTGGCACCCTTCACAGAGTCATACTCTACCCACAATCCTTGGCGATTGATACGTTCTGGAGACTTCATGTTGAGCTTGAGCCGGGCGACCCGGTAGTCCACCCTGATCATGAGGTCGTTCTGGCCGCGCTTGGAGCCCCGGCCTTCCTTGATGCTCTTGCGGTACCAGTCGGTCGTCGGGTCGGCACCCGTAGTCGGCCCGTGCCGCACCACATCGGTGAGTGGTGGCGCTGCCGGCGGGACCAGCTTGTCGAGCTTAGCCTCGCCAGGCGTCCGGCGCCTCGGACAGGGGCAGCACGCCAGCACCAGGCCACAGGTCCAAGCCGCCCAGCTGCAGGGTGCGAAGAGCGTCCTCAGGCTGCGGGCCAGGAGCGCGACCACCCCGGTGCCGGCGAAGACAACCACGAGCCCGGCGATCAGCGGCCACGCGGAGCCGAACAGGGAGAGGCCCATCTGGTCTGCCATGTACAGCACCCAGCCACCATCTGAGCTCAGCCAGCCTCCTGCCTCGCGGGTCGAGAAGGCCGACCTGAAACTCCCCACAGCCCGGAAGGTACCCCCACCCATCCCCTCGGCAAACCAGTGTGTGCGATTGCCGATGTCCTTCCAGCTGATGCCGAAAAGACCCCAACCTCTGATCCAGGACGATGGATCCCCATCGGGGGGGTCGGGGGGTGCGCGGGTCGGGTCCTGGGGGGGTGGGCCAGCCGGCGGCGCAGAGCGCTCGCGCGGCGGGCCCCCTCCACTGCTCCCTGCTGGAGCAGCACGCCCGCCGATGGAGTGGACCCCGACCGGCAGCGCGCCCACGTGCACGGAGGAGTCCATGGGCCCGTCGAGCCAGAACTCCTTCATGTCCACGCTCACCTCGTCGTCGTAGTAGACCTCGGCGTCGGGGGCCTGCCCGTGCGCGAGCTCGGCGCCGGCCACTCCCACCACCTCCAGGAAAACGACGAACCAGACGGGCCCCAGCGCGCATGCACGCTTCGCCGCCCTTGTCTGGGCCTGAGCGGGAGCCGGCGCTGACGCGCGCCCGGCTCCCTGCTCGGCGGCGGCGAGCTGCGCCCACGCCACGTGTGCTGCCCCGCCGCCCCCAGGTGCTCCGCGGCTAGCGTGAGCCAGTGCCGCTCGGCACCCGGGCTCACCACCGCCGCGCAGCTGCGCGACTCGGCCGCGCGGCGCCAGGCGCAGCTCCATGGCTGCGGGCGCCCCCTTCGTGCCCGGACTCGGGCGAAGGTCTTCCGGCCCCGTCCCCGGGGCCTGGCCTTAGGCCACCTGAGGCCGACCCCCAGCTTGGCCTTGGAAAGGCTTGAGCCGCGGAGCGGCGGTGAAGAGAAAGGGAGAGAGAAAGGGCAAGCAAAGAGGCAGGGCAGGAGCAAGGGAACCGCAAGTGGAAGCCCGCGCCAGTTCTGGAAGCGGGGAGATCCATCAGTTTTACCAAACATCCTAGATCAGGAAGAGCAGCGAGGGGACCACGAAACGCTACAACGGGGCCTCGAAGGGCAGCGAAGGGGCCACGAAGGGCTGCAACGGGGCCACGAAGGGCAGAGAGGGGCCACGAACGGCTGCAACGGGACCACGAAGGGCAGCGAAGGGGCCACGAAGGGATGCAACGGGGCCACGAAGGGCAGCGAGATCCCGATTCCTAAATAAGCTGCGAGGGAGTCCCAAGCGTGAGCGCGACTCCTGGGTGCCTGAGTACTGGGAGCGCGGCGCTTAAGTTGCGGGAATTTCCAACGCAAGAGCGCGACCCTCGAGTAAATTGCAAGCAAGTCTCCAGCGAGAGCGCGACTCCAGAGCGCCGAGAGAGCGATTCCTAAGTAAAACTTAAGAAGTCCCAAGCGAGAGCGCGACTCCTGGGCAACATGCGAGGAAATCTGAGGCGGGGGCAGGGGTTCCGGCTCAATTGTGAGGAAGTCTCATGAGGGAGCCGTCGTTGTTGTAATCTGGGTGCCAACAACCCAATTTGGGCCTAGTGACTTTGACTGATAAAAAACTGGGTGCGAGCCCCGGGGGAAGCACTACAGTTGAAAAACACAACGGTCACCGGAGGGAGGGATCAACAATACTCTTTTGTCGATAACGAGAGTTCACATTAACAACAGCAACAACAACGGTTATAATTTAGACTGTTCGCTCTTATCCTCTCGCGGGCCACTCAACACGTATAACCCAAAACCTCGATACTCGCCCTCTTCTACGTCGATCGCACCCCCTCAGAGGTATATATATCTTTCTTACCTGCAACGTGTTTCTCGGTACACCGCACGGCAGGGGAAGAGAGCACGGATGCAAGGAAGGGACAAGGTGGAGGGAGGAGGCTTGAGCACGGGATGAGCAGGAGGGGGGCTAGGAGCAGAAAGCACGTGGCATAAACAGACGGGCGAGTAGACCCTAACGGGCGGGCCCGAAGGCGGGCCCAAGCGGCGACGTCGAGCAGGCGGGCGAAGAAGTCTCGAGGATAGCGTGATTCACACATAAATCGTGATCGGGCGGGTAGACCTCACCGGGCGGGTCGGGAAGGCGGCTACGGCGGTCAGGTCGAGCAGGCGGGTTGCTGAAGCGTGCGTCCTGCGCGAATCGCGAGGAAGCCCCGAGCGATAGCGCGATTCCCAAATAAATCGCGAAGAACTCCACAGCGAGAGCGTGATTCCTGAGTGTCGAGGGCGCGACATCTAAGTAAAATTGCGACGAAGTCCCACGCGAGAGTGCGATTCCTGCAAAGATGTTGAAAAAAGCCCCGCGAAAACGCGAGTTGAGAATAACTTGTGAGAGAATGTCATGCGGGAGCCGCTGTTGTTGTACAAAACGCGGCAGAACCAGACGGGCAGATCGGGCGGGAGACCCTAACGGGCGGGTCGGGAAGGCAGGCCAAGGCGGCCATGTCGAGCAGGCGGGTGGATGGAGCGTGAGTCCTGCATGAATCGCAAGAAAGTCTCGCCCCCAGCACTACGAAAACTACCGAGCCTTCCTTTCCTCCTCCTCCTCCTTCTCCTCTTCCTCCTCCTCCTCTTCCTCCTCCTCCTGTTCCTGATCCTGTTCCTGTTCCTGTTCCTATTTCTCATCCTCCCTTGTGCCTCCATTCCTCCTCCTCCTTCTCCTCCTCCTCCTCCTCCAACTCCTCCTCCACCACCACCTCATCCTCCTCCTCCTCATCCTCCTCCTCCCTTGTGCCCCCTCCTTCCCTCCTCATTTTCTCGCGTCTTTCTCCCTCCCCCCATCAAGGCGGGGAGGCCTCGACGGTGTGGTCGATCGGGAGGACGGACACGACGTCGACCACAAAGAAACCTCGCAGGTACCTTGCGGCGTCTGCTGTCGGGGAGGACACGAGGGAGGAGTCGCAGGAGTAGTGGAGAGGACCATAGAGAAGCGGGGCGAGGGAGGAGGCGGGGAGGAGGGAGGAGGCGGAGTGGAGGGAGAAGGCGAAGGTTGGAAAGGGAGATGAGGATGGGAGGAGGAGGAGGAGGAGAGGGAGGAGGAGGAGGAGGAGGAGGAGGAGGAGGAGGACGAGGACGGAGGAGGAGGAGGAGGAGCGGCGTCGGCTCGGCGGCCTGGCGGTCGAGGCAAGTTTCCTGGCACTGGAGGCCTGCGCGGGGGGCCCGCGGCGCCTCCGGCTCCGGCGGCGGCACCAGAGGCAGCCCACGTCTGGAATGAAGTCGGGCATGTCCCTCGACAGGAGGAATATCCGAAACAGTCTGGGGACGACACTTCGACTATTTCTCACTGGTCTGAAGATGTTTGGGGTATTCTTGATTTCTCGCCCAGAATCCGCCTGTAGGAGGACACGCCCGACCGAAGTCTCGAAGGAGGCGCTCCCAATTGGCGGCCCTGGTGGCGGCGGCCGAGGCGACCGCGGGATGGGGCGGCACGAAATGGGCTGCCGATCTCCTGGTCCCCGTCGAGGCTCAGGACGCATCTACTCCCGCAAACATCTGGAAGCACATGCCCGCCACGTCCTGGCTGCCTTCCACCTGGTGCCTCCGTCCCGGCAGAGGTGGACCACCCATACCGGGGCTGCTTCCAGGGTTCTCCGCAGCCGGGGGCCGGTGCCGCTGCGCACGGCCGTGAGCACGGGAGAGCCTGCCCGTGACGGGGCAGGCCTCTGGGCCCTCCGGTCGAGCTCCAGGCAGAAAGGGCAACCCTTCGCTTTCCAGGCGAGCATCATCAGGGGGCAAACAAACCTACCTCGCTTTTGACCACCCTCGCTTCCAAAAGATACCAAGCGGTGCCAAACTACGGCCTGTACTGGTCAGGCCGCTTGACGAGGAGGCGCGTGGTATGACTTGGTTTTGCCTGGAAGCGAAAGCGGGGTACGTAATGCACGCTCTGAATCGTGAGGGGGCCCTGGGACACAGAAATCAATGCACACAAATGAAAGGATTCCCCATATTTTCCCATCTGTTCTGGGTTTCTGCCTTCCCCCCCACTGCCCATACTTTCCCATATGTTCTGGGGAATCGGCGATTGGTTGTGTCTGTGTGCTTTCTTCCCTCCTGACAGCAGTCCCGGAAGACGAGGCCCCATGCCGAGCCTGCGGTGGACACCGGGGACGGGGCGCAATCCCCAGCCGGCGACCGCAGGGAGGAGGGCGAAGGCCATCAAGGCCGCGCAGCTGGCGAATACCTGGGCGGTCCAGGCTTCGGCGCGCCCACACCTCTTCCCCCACAGCGAAGTGGAGGGCCTCGCCCGCGTGGCCCAGCGTCCACCCGATGGGGTTGGTTAGCACGGCGGCCCTCACCTCGAGCATGACCTCCCGTCGGCGTCTCGCGAACCGCATTGCTTTCCCACCACCCTGTCTCCTCGGCAGCAGGCGGCGGCTTGGCTGGGTCTTCCGGCTGGGTCCGGTAAAGCCAGGACCAAGGGGGCCCTCTTCTCCCGTGGCCCCCTCGGTAGTTTCCGAGAGGCGCTCGGCAGGGCCTGGCGTGAGGACGGGGATGGGAGGCGGAAGCGGGGCGTCGACCGGGGGGAGGTTCGCCGCTCGCCCAGCGGTGGCGGGGAAGAGGACGCCGGCCTCGCGTTCGCCTCCGGGTTGTCCGAGGATCCGACGGCCTCATCAAAGGGGCGGACTATAATTACCAGCCTGGAACATATACCTATCCCTAAGCTGGGCATCGCCTCAACACAATGCCAATCTTAGGGATTCCCTCAGTTTTTCAGGGCGCATCCCTAAGATTGTCATCGCCTTTTGGCGTGTCAATCTTAAGGATAGGGATACGTTCGAGGCTGGTGATATCAGGGCCCCCAGTCTTCCCTGTCTGGGGGCCGGCCCCCCCCCGCGGGGCTGCCAGCGGGAGGACCTCCGCCGCTCGGGCGGGAGGCCTTCCGCTGGCGCGCGCCCTTCCCTCCCGCGGGGACTGGCGGCGCAAACTTGCCCGGCGGGCCCTGAGGTTCCTTACCGCGCCCCTTCCTTTGAAGGGGCCCCATGACACACTAATAAATACACACAAACTGGGTTTCTGTCTTCCGCCCCACCTCCCATATTTTCCCATATTTTCTGGGGCATCGACGATTAATTGTGTCTGTGTGTTTCTTTTCCTCCTGATCCTTGAAGACGGCGGACCCCTGGGCTTGCCGGGTGGGGCGACGGTGACGGGGTTCCCTTGGGTACCCGACGGCGGCTCCCCTCTCTTTGCGGGAGCCATCCTGGGGTCGCCCGGTGCTTCCTTCTCGTCTCGCTTACCGGCAGCAGCGCGGGAGGGGGCTGAGATGGAGTGTGCCATCAAGCTGAGTTTGGCCGTTCTCCTCCCCCGCTGGACAGGTGGGGAGGCCTGGGGAGATGCCCCACGCAACTCGGGGCGAGGGGTCAGCCCAGCAGAACACCGCGGCCCCCGCTTCCGCTCCTCTCGCGATCGGCGTCCCCCATTGACCTAGCGGGGGCCGAATTCTGAAAACGCAAGCCCCCCCAGAGTGGCCAGCGCCCGAAAGGGCGGGTACGAGACTGCAGGTGAGGAGGAAGACCATGGGTTCTGGGGGGGGGGCTGTCCCCCAAGCGTGTAATTTTCGCTCGAGCCCAAATGGTGGTTTCGGCGAGAAACGGCAGGAGAGAAAGGGTGAGAGGAGCGGGCGACAGAAGGCAGAATCCCAAAGTGATTGGCCTGACCAAAAAAAACTAACACAATGTTCCGAAATGTTGGGTTGTTTTATTGATCCGTTTATAGTGAGACTCTCTTGGGAGGAAAGGGGGAGAGCTGGGGGAACGAGAGGCGATCAAGAAACGAGCCGTCACACGAGCGTGAGCGAATGCAAAAAGCTTGCGATGAGCTTGGCACACCACGGATAGGTATGGAACCGAACTCACAAGCAGGCGTCTGTGACCCCAAAACCTGGACCACCACGGATCACGGAAAACAACGGAACCCAGTGGACTCTGCCCGAAGCCGCTGGCCGAAGTGAGAAAACTCGCGGGGGTAAGCGGCGAACAGGGAGGAAGCAGAGGATAAAAGCGAGGGAGAGGGGAGACGAGGGCGCGGGAGATTTAAGATCCTGACAATGTTAGATGCCAAGTGAACAAGCTCTCAGCGTATGGTTGTGCAGCTTGCTCCAAGCGGAGGGACGGCCGCGTAGAGTCCAGTCGGAGGCGCGGTACCCCTTCGGGGGGAGAGATCGCCCTGTGCCCTCTCAGAGCAACTCCCTGGAGCAGCTCCGCCATCACGGGACCCGTGCGGCCCTCCTGCTTCGTTGGTGACGGCGGAGCCCTGTTTAGACTCCCTCCTCCTGATCCTCCCTTTTGTTCCTCCCTTCCTCCTCCTCCTCCTCCTTCTCCTCCTTCTCCTCCCCCCACCTCATCCTCCCCCTCCTCCTCCTCCTCCTCCTCCTCCTCCTCCTCCCCACTTCCTCGCACACGGGCGCTGTCATGTGGGACTTGTCCAACTACTACGAGCACGTGTCTCCAGATGTTCTCTTTGCCAAGGCCAAGAAGCACAACTTCAACACGCACATCTTGGCTGTGATTCTAAACCAGCTCAAGTCCCAGCGCCTGGTCTCGTATGCTACGCTTGTCGCCCACGCAGGGTTTCCACAAGGGGACTGCCTGCTGGGGACAGTGTTGCTACGTTCCTCATCCACGTTTACTGTGTTGACGACCTTTCGGCTTGGCAACTAAGCGTCTTCATCGACGACTTCCTTGAGCAAAGCCAGAGCCAATATATGTTCACGGTCTTGCATGCTATGACGGACGCCGCCCAAGAGTTAGGGGATCTGATTGTCGACAAGTTGCAACGCAGCATCGCAGAACACAAGTCTGTCGTCCTAGCGTCGTCGGACACACGGAAGCAGAAGTTAGCTAAAACCTTGGGGCCCCAAGGAGGCCAGCCGAGAATTTCAGCCCCAAATCTCGGCATTGATTATTTTGTAAGCCAGAAGCGCAATATGAAAAAAGCACCAGCCCAAGGCCATAGACTAGGTCGACTCGCGTCGCTCAGAGCAGGGGAAGCCAATATCAGCAAGCTGTATGCAGGAGCACTCCAGCAGGCAGGGTACTATGGCACTGAGGTTTTTGGAGCTGATGACAATGGAAGCCGTGGGCCCGCGATGCTCCACTAGATCTCGCTCCCTCAGTCTTCTCCTCATCAATGATCCCACTTGGAGGGTGGGAGCTGGCCGGTGTTTAACCTGGGCCAAGATCGCGTGGAGAGCTGCCACTGCACGAGACCGAGGAAACACCGTGCCCCAATTTACGGATTTAGTTACCCCAATTGTGGCTGCTCCCCCCACGAGGTGGCTTGACTCCAGGGGCCCCTTCGGAGCGTGCCTTCTCACGCTCAGCAGACTTGGTTGTAAGACGGTCAGTGCGTTCGAGTTTTCGGACAGGGATGGCTCACTCTTTCCCCTCACCTCGGTCTCGCCCGCCTTCCTCTCCGCCGCGCTGCAGAAGTCATGGCGGGACAGGCTGGTGGAGCAAGCGAGCGAGCGACTGGGGTGGGTGGAGGATCAGGTTTGCGTTTCTGCTGCCCTCAGCGACCTCAACTCCCCTTCTCGCTCCCCCCCCGGGAGCGTTATATCCTCCTCGCCTTCCTCTCCCAGAGAATATGGACCAAATTTGGTCTTCGAGCATGACAGCATGTATCACAGACTGTTCGAATGCGTCCTTTCGGCGGCCGGGCGTTCTGAGCATTTCAGCTTTGAAGACATCGATGCTCTCATGGATGCGAACTGGACTCATCTTCAGGCAGATCTGGACGTCAGGGTTCAGTTTGACGTCCATGCCCCAGCAGGGCTTGGTCTCGAGAATGCGAAGTGGGCGTTGGACCCAAACACCACTCTAGCCCAAGCCCTGCAGGTCAACTTGTACCTAGACGGATCGTGATTTAAAGTAGGTCCTAAATGTTATCACCGAGCAGGATGGGCTGTTGTAGTCATTGACCCTGTCACGGGTGAAGCCGTGGCTGTGTTGGCGGGTCCTGTTGGTCGAGCTTTGCCCTCAGACCTCACCCGCGGCAGAATTCTTAGCTGCATACGCCGCGGTCAAATTCGAAGGTAATACCCCGGCCGTGATTGCCGACTACACTGGCACATGCAAGCTGCATGCTCCAGGTCTATCCCCTAAATGTTTTTATTCCAGCCTTAAGCTGCTCATTCAAGGTTGTGCCAGCTGGAGTCAGGACATCGACCTGATTAAAGTCAAGTTGCATCAAAAGCTCTTCGAATTAGAGCCCCACGCAGAAGAATTGCGGCATGCTTCTGGAAACGCCGAGGCCGATCGGTGGGCGAAGTGGACGGCCAACGAACTGTTGCAACCCTCCCCTGCCGACTGTCAACAGAAAGAGTCGCGATTCAAGTTGTTGCCGCGATGTCTACATTATGCTTGTAAGGTCTTGCCAAAGTGGTCGTTGCTTCCAAGCCTGGGAGCAAATCATTGGCCAAACCTAATAACAAATCGAATAATCCCCCTGTCGGGGCTGCGTCCGCCCCTGGCTCCAATCTTGTGTCTCCTCCTCCCCGCCTCCCTGTGTTGTCAGGGGGGCTCGTTTGGTGCATGATTGGACTTGGAGCCTGGGGGGAGTGGTTTGCAAGCAGTGCAAGGCGAGGGCGCTTTCTGAGGCGAGGAAAGAAGCCAGGCTCAACGAGAAGTGCAATGGCAATTCCCCTCTTAAAACCCTCGCTGCTGACAGTCACGGCCACGCGCTGGCGGTGGCCGATTATGAGACAGGCGAGAGTTTCAGTATTGCTTGTCAGACTCGTGGAGCTCATGCGGTCTCGAATCCACGTAAAATTTGCGCAGCGTTTGTCCCAGGCGTTTTTTTCGGACGCTCAGAAGCGTGGATCCCAGTATGCATGGAATGAGATTTGTCAATGAAGGCACGCCAATACGCCCAGGGTGCAGCTTCGCCCCTTCATCCTCCTGGCCCAACTCCTGGCAGCTTTAGCCCAGGAGCAGCACGAGCAGGAGAGGGAGGAGGGCAGGTAGGGCTGGAGCGGGGAGCGTGCGCGGGAGGGAGAGAGACCCCCTTGCGCGCAGCCCGATCTCGCCAACCAGATCTTCCAGGTGCGCCCCGCGCCTCCGCGCCGCTGCGCGTTTGTAGCCAAGACGGCAGAACCCCTTTTCAGGATACGTGCTGGTCCTCCTCACTTCCTCTTCGTCTCCTTCCTCATCCTCCTCATCATCATAATACCTCCTCCTTCTCCTCAGCTCCCATCATCCTCCTCCTCCTCTGCAGTCGAGCTGGACCCAGTGTGGTCCGAAGCGGGCACAACGAGGCGGACAAATGGCGAAAAGCCTCCTCGACCCTCCACCTCGACGACGATGCCGACGCCGACGTGGACGCCGACGCCGACGCCGACGCCGAAGCCGATGCCGACGACGACGACGACGACGAGGACGACGACGACGACGACAACGACGATGACGACGACGACGACGACGACGACGACGACGACGACGACAACGACGACGACGACGACGACGGCGGCGGCGGCGGCGGCGGCGGCGGCGGCGGCGGCGGCGGCGGCGGCGGCGACCGCGGCGGCGGCGGCGGCGACGACGACGACGACGCGGCGGCGGCGGTGGCAGGTGCAGCGGCGGCGGTTGACGCAAAAGACAGCACGCGGGCCGCCCGACCGCTCCCCAGGGGGCGCCGGAGGGCGATGTCCCTACGGTTGGTAACGTAGACCTCCACGGGCCGAAGGCAGGCTCTGTTGGGCCTCCTCGTCCTCTCCATCCTCCTCCACCGCCTCCTCCTCCTCTTCCGCCCCCTCCTCGTCCGCCTCCTCCTCCTCCTCCCCCCCTCCTCCTCCTCCTCCTCCTCCTCCTCCTCCTCCTCCTGCCCTCCTCCTCCTCCTCCTCCTCCTCCTCCTCCTCCTCCTCCTCCTCCTCCTCCTCCTCCTCCTCCTCCTCCTCCTCCTCCTCCTCCTCCTCCTCCTCCTCCTCCTCCCTCCTCCTCCTCCTCCTCCTCCTCCTCCTCTCCTCCTCCTCCTCCTCCTCCTCCTCCCCCTCCCCTCCCCCTCGCCCCCGCCCCCCCCCTCCCCCTCCTCCCTCCTCCTCCTCCCTCCTCCTCCTCCTCCTCCTCTCCTCCTCCTCCTCCTCCTCCTCCTCCTCCTCCTCCTCCTCCTCCTCCTCTTCCTCCTCCGCCTCCTCCTCCTCCTCCTCCTCCTCCTCCTCCTCCTCCTCCTCCTCCTCCTCCCTCCCCCCTCTCCCCTCCCCCTCTTTCCCTCCCTCCTATCCCTCCTCCTCCTGATCCTCCTCCTCCTCCTCCTCCTCCTCCTCCTCCTCCTCCTCCTCCTCCTCCTCCTCCTCCTCCTCCTCCCCTCCTCCTCCTCCCTCCTCCTCCCCCTCCCCCCCTCCTCCCCCTCCCCCCTCCGCCCCCCCTCCTATCCTTCCTCCTCCTGATCTCCTCCTGATCCTCCTCCTCCTCCTCCTCCTCCTCTCCTCCTCCCCTCCTCCTCCTCCTCCTCCTCCTCCTCCTCCTCCCCTCCTTCCTCCCCTCCTCCTCCTCCTCCTCCTCCTCCTCCTCCTCTCCTCCTCCTCCTCCTCCTCCTCCTCCTCCTCCCCTCCTCCTCCTCCTCCTCCCTCCTCCTCCGCTCCCCCCCTCCTCCCCCTCATCCTCCTCTCGTCGTCGTCCTCCGCCTCTCCCCCCTCCCCTTCCCCCCCCTCCTCCTCCCCCCCCATCCCTCCCCCCTCCTCCTATCCTCCTCCTCTCCTCCTCCTCCCCCTCCTCCTCCCCCGCCCCTCCTCCTCTTCCTCCTCTTCTTTTTTTGCCGCCTGCGGCTATGCTTCAGGAATGCTCTGAACCGGGCAGAGCGAGACGCCCCTGCCAGGCCGACTTCAAAACTCGAATCGCTCGAAAACCGAGACCGCGGACCTGACGGGGGAGCCTCGTCTTCTATGAGAGCGGGCCCCCTCCCAGAAAACAAAAACCCAAACGCTTCCTCCTCCGCCCCCAAATCCTCCGCACCAGCGCGGGCCCCGCCTTGCGGGGCACGCTGGACAGGGGCCTGGGGGCCGCCTGAACCTGCCCCTGCTCGCGGGGGCATGTCGGGCGGAGGGGGCGGGAGGGGAGGCTCGAAAGGGGGGGGGTCCGGGGCGAGCCGACCGAGGGAGGCCGAGACAGGCAGACTGCACGCCGTCTCAACCACAACCCGGGGCTTGTCAGGGTGGCTGCCCTCCTGAATCTTCCTCCAATTTCTATGGCCCGTTATAGTGGGCGGTTGGCAAGACTGGCCCAGCTTCTTGACCTGGGCCCCTGAACTATAACACCTGCAGTGCAAGCGCGTGAACACAAACGAATTGTCGGAACAGGCGCGCGCAATGACCTTATGACCTAACCTATCGAGCACCGCCGAGTCCAGCCAGGAGTGGCCCCTGCACCCCCTAGGCTCAGGCTTGGACTGCGACAGCGAGCCCTGAAGGCACACTCTGCATCTCCAAACAGTGCTGATGAGCCCCCATAGGTGCTGCAGCCGAGGCACGGCAGGAGCAGGAGGAACACGCTCCACCCCAAGAAACTCCACCCGAGGCCAGAGGGGGAGGAGAGCAGCACTGAGAGCCATCACAGTCTTGGAAACTTGAATTGTCCAGTCGAGTTCCCCAGAGAGCTGAGGGTCAAAGGGGGGTTGCTACCGCTCGCTTGGCTCCAGCATCAGCTAGCTCGTTGCCCTTCCTCAGCAACCTCTCCCAAGGGGATAAACCATCCTCTTCGGGGTCGAGGTGGGCAGCGGCTTTGGCCAGAGAGCGAAGCTTCCCCTTCCCCAGAGCAAGACCCTGCAACATGAGCCCAGAGTAAACCCTCTTGGGAGACTTACACACATCGAGGCCCAGGGAGTACTGCTTAACAACGTTGGCACAATCGCTACATGCGTCAACCCTGCCTCCAACGCAGACACCTATACCGCAGGAAGCCGGATTCTCAGCGGCCTGGGGCGACTGAGCAAACGGGGGCCGCGCAGGGGCAGAAACTTCACGGAGCAAATTGGCATCGGGGTCCACCATGGCAACGCGCCGAGCGCTCCTGCACAATTCAGACACAGGGTGGCGGATGCACGAGCCATCTATCAAGAGGGGCCCCAAGACACCTAATCCGGGAGAGGTGGGAGTGGGCCCCAGGGACCCAGGGGGAGAGACCTCAGGAACCATCCAGTGCACCAAGACTTCTCCATTACTCTCAGGCCGAGGGAACTAATCGCCAGGGTGCCGAAAAGCCCCGTAGGCCCAGAGAGGGAACTCGTAGTCCTCAGCCCCTGCGCCGAGAGCACGCGCCAGCACGTCTGCATCAGCGATTTCTTGCCTCTCGGACGCGCGCGATGGGCACTCCCAGATGCGGTGCCACAACGTGCCCACCGATCCATGGCACAACTGGCAGAGATCGCTGATCTGGTAGCCAGCCAGCTTCGCGGAGCTGGCCGTCCAAATAGCATTACATGCGAGGGCTCTCATCGTGGAACGGCCCCTCGGGCTGGAGCGTTTCGACTTGATTTGGGACCTGACAATGCCCCAACAAAGTCCGCGGTCCACCCCCAGCTTCTCCCCCGAAGACCGCCCAAGCCCCCTCAGCGCAGCAGCGCGGCACAACACCCCCACTAGCTTCGGAGACAAGAGGAGAAGCTGGAGGGTCTCACCTAGACCATTGATAGTGGTGCAGAAATTGGGCACATGCCATCCTAACCGGTACAATGACATTCTCAGCGCCGAGCCAGGACCCCTCACTTTGGCCCAGGACCAGTCACCCCTGCTGAAGGTGACCCCCAAAGCAGCACGTAAAGCCGCGAAAAGGAGAGCCCCATCAAAGGCACGCGTTTGAACTAGCCATGACTCGTTGCACCAACGGATGACGGGCGCAACGAGCCCTCCAAGGGGGATCACCCTCCAGGAGGGAGAGAATGGTGAGGGAGCGGTGCTGAGACTTGGGGGAGATCGCGGCCATGCTCTTGCCCCTGAGCACGTGAAGTTCTCGGCCCGAGACACCCCAGATTTCGGGCCCATGAGAAACGCCCGCCAGCGGGCCAGAAGCGAAGTTTTTTAACCGAGGCTCTACCAAGAACTTGCTTGTGCTTATCCAGGCGCCTGCGCTGACGAAAAAACTTGGCCTGGCGAGCCTTGAGTTTAGACGCTTTGCCCTTTTTGGAGCCTGGGGTAGTGGGGCGTTATGAGCGGCCTGCCGCGTAGTCAACGCCTAAGTTCACCGCCGAGGCCGAGGGCTTGCCGCGCAACTCTCCCAGACGCTCCTCGAGCTGAAACGCAATGGACTTGCGGCTGCACACGCAGCCGACCTTGTCGAGGGCCAGCGTGCATCCAAGCTCCTGGGTGACCGCCATGTGCAAACTCACCGAGGAAGACGCGAGCGCCTCAACCACTCCGGGAACCGTGCCCGTGCGCGAGAGTCAAGTATCATCCATGTAGGCGCCGGGGTCAGTGCTTAAAGCCAAGCCTGCACTCAAATGATAAAATGCCTTGAGGCCGAACACTCTGATGAACGATGCCGCCATAGAACATCCTGCAACTACTCCAGACTCGACCCATAACGGGCCTTCGATGATGCCTCCTAGACTCAAAAACACGCACGAACGATACGAAGCCAACGCGACTCTGGCGATGACAATGGGGAACTCTAGGCTGTGGCACTGACTTTCGAGGTACTCGAGCGAGATGCTCTCGTAGAACTTCTGAAGATCATAGAGCACCGAGCCTGCTGCGAGGCCTTTTGAGGCGCCCGCCTCGGCCTGGAAACTCTGCCTCCAGACTGCATCGGTGGCTCCACTGTCGGCCCCAGAGCCGATGCCACGAAACAAAAACACCGATGGGCCTGAAGCCCCCCACAGGCTCGGGCAAAAAGGGCCAAAAACACGACCATCATTAACTCGGGGGGCCGACCCGTAGCTTCAACGACCAAGAGAAGCCCCGAGAGCGCGGCAAGGGCGGCGTCACTCAACACCGAATAGTGTCTGAGGTGAAAGCCGCCCACTGAGACAGCACTCTGCTTGCGGTAGGACTTGCTGACTTGCCTGATGTCCTCTGGGGGCAACCTGGGCAGAAGGGTGGCCAACTTAGCGGGGCCCACGGGAGGGCCAGCTCCGAAACCCCACCATTTCTGAAAACGCTTCCCTTCGGCAGCCAAGAGAGGGGCAGGGTCTCTAAGGACTTGATGAGCCCTGCGGCCCCTTTATCCAGCCCCTCTTGGAGCCATGGGCGCCATCTAGCCTTGTTTTCCTTCGCGAAATCCTCAGCAGCGCCATCGAGGAGCGGGGCGACGACGGAAAGCAGCTGATTCATATCAGCCACAAAATCGGAGAGCGCGGGCGGAACCCGAACGATCAGATCCGCCTTTTCCCGACCAAGATAATCGAGCGCGACGGGCAAAACGCGGGGAGGAGGAGTGGCCCCAGTAGGGGCCGACTTAACCGCCAGGCACGAGAGGCCAGCCAATCGATCAGCGCAGGACGCTGCTAAGCTGGCGGCTCGGCGGAAAATTCCAGCATAGCTCCCCCCCCCTGTCGTGCCCGAGCACGGCGGAGGCGAGCACAAGGCCTTGATGCATTGTCGTGGAACTCGATGCGTCAATACTTCCGATCAAGGCCTTGAGCTGAGGCCCCAACCAATTCAGACCTCGCATAACAGGCTCCTTGGGGGATGGCTCGCCTGACAAATGGGCCCCCAAAAGGTTTCAATGGTTTTGCCCCTGGACCCATAGACAGGCCGGCCCCGAGAATCTTAGAAGTCGAGTTCAGCTCCGTTAGCCCAGAGACCGTAACCTTCCGAAAGCAGGGGAGCAGCCCCGTCGCCGCCCCCTGAAGACACTTCGCCCACCGCAGCGTTGACAAGGTCCAACACAAGATCACAATCATCGCTGCACTCCCGCGGCCGAGAGCCGAGCGGGGGGCCAACAGGTAGGGGCGGCGGCTTGCGGAAGGCGAGAGCCTTCAAGGAAAGAACCCTGGGGTGAAAAAACCGGCGACACAGGGCGGTGGGGGTTGAGAGTCGCGCCCAGACGAACGCTGGCCCCCCTGAGGCCCTTGGCGAGGGGGGGGGGCAAAAAAAAGTCGAACTTGGAGGGGGTGCCATTGGGGGGCAGCGAGTACAATCAGGAGTAGAGACGAGAAGCCCCCCAGCGGCTTTCGCGAAACCCATGCCTTCCAAACTATCAGGGCCAAAGTTGAAGCCCCCCCCGATGATGTATTCTGCCGACTGACTGCCCACAAACTCCCCCGAGTCGCTGAGGATGTCCCCGTTGGAAGGGCCGAGCCCCACGGAGTGGTGAAGATGCAGCGACGCCAGCAGCAGCGCGGGGCTGTCTGGGGCGCGACACTTGCAGGCTAGGCAGCGGCCCCGAGCAATGGCTGGGGAAGGCACGGAGTAGAGCCGAAGCCATGACCTTGCACAAATCGCTACGCCTGCACTGTCGCCGCCCCGCGGCCCTGGGACAGCCGCCAGCCAAATAGATCCCCGGCCAGCACGGAGGGCCGAGACAGAGGCGCGATCAATAGCCTCTGGGTCCCTGAGTCGATGCTCTTGGCAGAGAACGATGCGTGCCGAGCAGTTCGGATCCTCCAAGAAGTCCTTCATCGCATCCCACGTGTTACAGTTGACGGCCCATACTTCTAACGCCACACTGACAACGCCCCCTGAGCACCCCCCGGGCCCTGGGTCCTGGAGGCCAGAGCGGGGGAAAAAGAAAGAGTTGGCCTTGCCCTTAGGCCACAGCAAAATCTTCTGCGCCTCGAAGGCCGAGGATTCCTAGAACGGGCAATACTCCCGCGCCAGCCTCCTGCTGGTGGCAGGCGTGCAAAACCTCCTGGGGGCCGCGCTGGGAAGGCACATCCAGGCGTGAACCTCCAAGATAAAATTGTCAAGCTCGGCAAAACTTCGAAACAAGAGAGGCCTGGCGCCTCTCACGCCCTGGAACTCACTTACCCCCCTCCCTCCCCAGGGAGGGGGCATGGATTTGAAAGCTCAGCTGCAACCTGCACGCGAATGTCGGGCTCAGAAGGCTCAGCCTGCGAAGCTGATGCTGTAGACCCCGGCGACGCCGCCCCAGCTGCCTGACCAGCGCCTTCAGCGCCTCCAAAATCTTCGCCCTCGAGCGTAGCTGCGTCCGAGACGTTGCCGACTCCAGTCTTGCGTTGTTGTGCCGAGCCTCTCGAGATGCTCGGCGCGCTGCTCCTTGGCTTCTTTGATCTTCGCCAGGGCATCTTCGAACAAAGATCTGGGAGCCTCGCGAACCTTGCCCGCCAACTCATCCTTGCGCTGTCGTGTATCCCCTGCGATCCTGCTCCTCGAGCTCATATGCGTCATTGGCGACCTCGAGCACATCTGTGGAGATGATCTTGTCGATGGACACTGACCCGCCCACCAGCTGCTCGAGTGTGATTTGGGCCACCGCAGCAGGAGCTGGCTCAGAAGGCACCTGCTGCTGTAGCTCCAGCACGACCTTTTTGTAATTCGCATCAGCCCCGCCCAGCTCAGCATGAAGCTCCGCCACCTTCTTGCGCTGCCCCTCGAGCTCCGCCCTCCACTTGTTGAGCTTGGCGAACTCGACCTGCAGGACACGCTCTTTGCGACAAACAGCGGCGTGGGCTGACTGAACCTGCTGCTGGAGGGACGGAGCAGGGGCCCTCTCAGCCTTGCCCAACGAGGCCGCGATGGCACGGTACCTAGCGGCAAGCTGCTCTTCCCCCCCCTTGGCGTGCAACTCGGCAAGATGCTTGGCCTCCGTGGCGGACAGGCGAGGAACAAGGCCAGGTGGTAAAGCTCCCGACTGCTCTCCAGGGAGAGCCGCTGCCAGTTTACCTTTGCCGTCCCCAGCGAACACAGAACCCTTGCCTTCCCCAGTCTTGCCCTTGCCCTTGCGCCCTTTGCCAATGTAGTCTCCAAGCACCATGGCGTCGACCTCTTCGTCGACTGACGAGTAACCACGAGACCACGCTCCAGAGGCAGGCTGTGCGGGGGCGGCCTGGACCTTCGGGAGAACGGCGAGGCAGTGTTTGCACCACTTGAAGTGAGGCAAATTGCGGCGACATCCGCAATGCGGGCATGCACTCTTCGAAGGCGGGGTGTGATGCGAGGGCTCACCTCCTCCCCCTTGCTGAACCCATGGGCTGTGAAGAAACACCCTGAGCCATCGCACACGGGTGCGGGGAATGCCTGAAACGAACGTGATGGAAAGAAAGTTGGGGCAAAGCCCCAGTAAGAGTATCAGACAAGCTCTGAAGATCGAGGGTGGGGCCGCGACTCCCCAATGCCCCAAAAAACTCAAAGTCCCCTGAGCCACCGCTACGGACTTGAGCCAAAATGGCTACGGAAAATTCCTCCTCCTCCTCCTCCTCCTCTTCCTCCTGCTCCTCTTCTTCTTCCTCCTCCATATTTTGCGCCGATTCACGCAGGTTCCATCCTAGGCGATCCTGGCTTGCCCCCACCATGCCCGAAATCTGCTGATCCGATGTGTGAAGGAACCTCAGCATGAACTTCAGCTCTGAGCCTAAACAAGAGCTTCAGCTCTGCTTGGGGGGGGTCGCCAGGGTGGCTCCGCCAAGGAAGGGGGGAGGGGGGAAGCAGTCCCCCATCTGGCGTTTTCTGGATGATCTGCGCATCCCCAAAATGTTTCGGGGGGTCACAGAGACCCCCCTTCAGATCTAGCCGCTACCGCCCCCAGGACCCTCCCCTCGGAACCCTCCCTGAACCCCCCTCTGGACCCCCCCCCCAAGGGAAGAGAGGGAGGGGGGGGGGGGAACGGTCTCCCATATGGCGTTTTCTTAATGCATTGCGCATCCCCAAAATGTTTCGGAGGGTCCCAGCGGCCCCACTCAGATCTAGCCGCTCATGCCCCTCGGAACCTTCCCCGGACCCCCCCTGTGCCGCTCCAGGCCCCCCCCCAGAGGGCACATCAGCTCCAAAAAGCATCCCCGACGACTACACGAACGCCTTCCCTCCCAAACAAAGCACGTCGTCTTCGTCGTCGTTTTCCTCCTCTCCTCCTCCGCCGTCGTTGTCGTCGTCGTCGCCGTCGTCGTCGTCGTCGTCGTCGCCCTCTTCCTCATGCGGCGCGGGCAGAGCTCCCCTGCACCCCCACCCTCGCGCGCGCGAGCGGGAACGAGGACGAGCGAGGACGGAGAGGAGAGCGAGCATGCGAAGCAAAAGGGGTCAGCAGGAGGCAGAGGATAACGAGAACTAGGGGGAAGGAAGAGGACCGAAGAATCGAGGAGGGAGGAGGCCACAGAGCCGCGAAGATCACCGAATCTGGAGCCCCCCGGATCGGCGGCACTGGCCGGAGGCCATTACAATAACTGTCTCTGGCCTCGGCTGAAGGGCACGTCAAGTCGTGGATGTGTTTCCTTTGCGAGCCGTGAGGCAGGACCAGAAAGAGCAACAATTAATCACACAATGGAGGTCGCGCATTGTGAGCGATCTCCCTGAAACAAACATGAGCCCGCCGATGTTCATCGGACAACGCGGCGGGCAACTGGCTCATCCCAGGCCGCGGGCGACCAGAGGGCGAGGGATACAGAGGTCAAAAGATGACCTGCCCCCTCTTCCTCCTCCTCCTCCTCCTCCTCCTCCTCCTCCTCACCACCACCACCACCACCACCACCACCACCACCACCACCACCACCACCACCACCACCACCACACCCACCACCGTCATCGACGAGGCGGCGGCGGCGTCGGCGTCGTCTCACCGTCGTCCTCATCCTCCTCCTCCTCCTCATCCTCCTCCTCTTCCTCCTCCTCACCCTCCTCCGCCTCCTCCTCCTTCTCCTCCTCCTCCTCCTCCTCCTCATCATCATCATCATCATCATCGTCATCGTCATCGTCATCATCATCAGCATCAGCATCAGCATCAGCATCATCATCATCATCATCATCATCATCATCATAATCATCATCGTCATCATCATCATCATCATCCTCCTCCTCCTCCTCCTCCTCCTCCTCATCATCATCATCATCATCATAAACACCATCATAAGCAGCAGCATCACCATCATCATCGGTATCATTAGCAACAGCATCAGCATCATCAGCAGAACCAGCCGCAGCAGCATCACCGCCATCATCATCAGCATCATCAGCATCATCAGCATCATCATCATCATCAGCATCATCATCATCATCAGCATCATCATCAGCATCAGCATCAGCATCATCATCATCATCATCCTCATCATCAGCATTATCAGCATCATCATGTTCAGCAGAATCGGCAGCATTAAACTCGTCATCATCATCATCATCAGCAGCAGCATCATCACCATCATCATCATCATCATCAGCATCATCAGCGTCATCATGATCAGCAGATTCATCCTCTTCATCATCATCAGCATCGTCATCATCATCAGAATCATCATCCCCCTCATCATCATCATCACCATCATCATCTGCATCATTATCATCAGCATCATCATCAGCATCAGCATCATCATCATCGTCCACATCATCAGCATAAGCATCACGAGGATCACCAGCAGCATCAAACTCATCATCAGCAGCATCAGCGGCATCAGCATGGTCATCATCATCATCATCAGCATCGCCATCATCATAATCATCATCATGATCATTATCATCAGCATCATCAAACTCATCATAATCATCAGCAGCAGCAACATCATCATCAACATCATCCCCATCACCAGCATCATCGTTAGCATCGTCGTCATCGTCATCATCATCACCACCCTCCGAATCATCATCATCATCAGCATCATCATCATCATCATCATCAGCAGCAGCATATTCATCATCAGCATCAGCATCGTCGTCAGCATCCTCATAAGCAGCATCATCAGCATCAGCATCATCATCAGCAACATCAGCATCATCATCCTCATCCTCATCCGCAGCTTCGTCCTCATCCTGATCCGCCTCATCATCACTATCAATCATCATCACAGTCATCATCACCATCTTTACCATCACAATATTCAGCATTGACATCAGCATCAGCATCAGCATCATCATCATGAGCATCATCAACATCAACCGCATCATCGTCATCATCGTCAGTATAACCCTCCCAATCATCATCAGCAGCAGCAGCAGAATCAGCATCAGCATCAGTGAGACCATCATTAGCTTCATCCTCATATGCAACAAAATCCTAACCAGTATGTCAATGGCAGCATCAGCATCATCACCGCCACGACCACCATCACATTAGTCATCGTCGTCATCATCAGGATCGTCGGCATCATCATCATCAGCAGCAGCATCAGCATCATCAGCATCATCATCATCATCGTCATCGTCATCGCCGCCGTCGCCAACAAGACCCGCAGCGGCATCATCATCAGCATCACCACCACCACAAGCACCACTACCATCACCTCCATCATCACCTCATCATGATCATCAGCATCATCATTATCAGCATCAGCATCATCATCATCATCATCATCATCATCATCATCATCATCATCATCATCATCATTAGCATCATCATCATCTCATGTCCATCATCGCCTCAACCACCATCACAGCATCATCATCAGCATCATCATCAGATGAAGCAGCTGCAGCAGCAGCAGCATCAGCAGCAGTCGAACCATTACCATCATCAACCACACCATCGGTATTATTACACTAGGAGCATCAACACCGTCAGCAGCAGCAGCATCAACATCAGCAGCAGTACCATCAACATTACAATCACCATCACCATCATTAACACCAGTATCATCATCATCACCATCATCAAAAACCTCAGCATCATCAACATCATCATCAGCATCATCAACCTCAGCATCAACATCAGCATCGTCATCATCATCAGCATCATCAGCAGCAGCATCATCATGGGCATCATCATCAGCATCATCATCATCCCTGGAGGCCCGCGCAGGAACCAAGAAGAACAAGCGGCCCAAAAAGCCCCCCAAGTCTCCATGCCTCCTCCTCCTGCTCTTCCTCCTCCTGCTTGTCACCCTCATCCTCCATCCTCCCCATCCCCCTCCTCCTCCTCCCCCTCCTCCCCGTTCTCCTCCTGCTGCTAGCTCCCCCATCTGCTCCTCATCTTGACTCATCTTCCTCATCCTGCTAACTGCTAGCTGCCCCATCTCCCTCCTCCGCCCCATCCACCACCTCCTCCTCCTCCTCCTCATCCTGATAGCTCCCAAACCTCCCGCCACCGCCTCATCCACCGCTTCCCCTGCCTTCCCCCGGGGGCTCCACCCCCCCTCCCGTCGGCCCGGACGGCCTCGCACTCGTTGTGGTAGCCTGTGAAGAACGTCAGGAAAATGTCCTCGGCCCCGAGGCCCGCAGATTCGGCACCCGGTGCCCATCCGAAGAAGTCTGCCCAGAGGGAACAGGGAACGACACCAGCGCAGAGGCACCTCTAGGGGGCCACATGCGAACCTTACCCCACCCTCCCCCTCAGAAATCGTGGGGGGTAGGAGTAGGGTTCGCATGTGGCCCCCTAACCTCTCGCCCTCCGACGGCTGAACCCGATGCCCCACCCCGGCCCCCCGGCGACGCCTCACTACTCGGAGGCCTCGAACGGGCAGGCCTCATGGGAGGCCAGGGGAAGGCGTGGCCTCCCAGGGGCCCCCAGGGTTGTGGATGCCATGACGATGGACACCCCAGCAATCCCATCATTGAATCAAAGAGCTTCTTAAAATGTCGGAAGCATGTTCTCAAAATGTTCGAGACGCGATATGCTGTAAATGCTTAAGACATGCTTTTACAATAAGTGTGTAGACGCCTGGAAATCGTTTGGCAATCAATATGCTTCCTCTCCACTGATCGTCGTCCACAACCGGAAGGCCGCCCCTCCCGCGCGCCCCGCAGAGGCCCTGAGCAAGAAGACCACACGAGCAGCAAAGCTCTGGGCGCCCGGCGCCGCTGCTGGCGGCATGCCGCCCGCGGGCTCCGCCCGAAAGCTCTGCGAACCTCGGCCCGCTCGTGGCAGCCTTCGTACGGAGGGCGAAGCGAGGAAGGCATCATCGCAGCTGGGCGGCAACCGCGCGGGCACCCGCCCAGACAGGCCCAAGCCGGCTCGAGTCCCAAAACATCGTCAGGTGCTCATTCTGGAGACCTTCCTGGAGCCACTCGCTTTACTCGTGCGCCGAAGCTGCGTCGAATCCGAGTCGAACCTGAGTCGAGCCTGAGTCGAACCTGAGTCGAACCTGAGTCGAACAGATCCGTTAGGTGGGCCCCAGGAAGGTCCCCAAAACGAGCATTGAAACATCGTATCGCCAACGAGTGGGATCTCCAGCGAAACGCCCCGAAACGGATCGAGATCGGACCGCCGCGCCTGGCTCGGGAGGGACGAAGGGTAGGAAAGCCAAGGGTAGGGTAGAGAATCAGCTCGCGTAGCTGGTTTTCCTGGCGCCTCCTGGCGCTGGGAGGCGCCCACGTCGGGGATCCACTGGCCCAGGTCAATCCAGACCCAGGGCAGTCAAGCTTGGCAAGACTCTGCATAGGATCCTGCCCCCAGACCCGGCTCAGTGCGCACCTGGCCCTGCAGGATCCTGCAAGACCTGGCGCTCTGGCTGACCCCCGTTTGCACTGAACCCCATCTGTTGAGCCCCGACCATGTATCGAGCAATGGGGCTGGCGGCGGGGCCGAAACCAGCTGCACGCAGCAGAATTCGCACCCCCCCTTTCCCTCTGCTTAAGTCGGGCGTGCCCCCCTACAGAGGTATCTTCGACGAAAAATTAAACCCGAAAAATATACCAAAAAGGTCAAAATGCTAAAACAAAAAAAAAATGAACCCCAGAGTATGTTTGGACTATTTTTTTGATTATTATGTTGGGTATTTTTTTGTCGTCGAAAATATTCCTGTAGGGGGACACGCCCGACATAACCCTATGCCCCCCCCTGTCGTTCACTTCGCTCCCCAGCCGAGGCCCGTGAACCGCCCCGGATCGAACAGTCAACGCAAAGGCAACACAAAAGGAGGGCGCCGGCGTTCGCCCCGGGGGGGGGGGGGGGGGGCGGCCCTCTGAGATTACGTCGGGCGTGTCCCCCTACAGGGGGAGCCTCGACGAAACAAAAAAAAAATACCCCCAAAATACACCAAAAAGGTCAAAAAATTGTCCCCTGACTATTTTTGGACTATGTTTTGATTATGTTTGGGGTATATTTCTTTTTTGTCGAAAATCCCTCTGTAGGGGGACAGGCCCGACTTAACTTTAAGAGCTCGGCGGGGGCACCCGAGCGCCGAAAATCAGATGTCGTAGAACACAACTGCTTTAGAATCCGGAATTCGCATCATTGGCCCCATGATGGAATTCATCATCCAGATCAGTTCGATAACGGGACTTTGCGCAAAGAAGGGGACATTTGCCTCACATGCGATTGTACGATACTACCCGTCACCTCGGCCACAGCTTCTCACATTCAACAAAATCGTCGGTCTTGCTCGACGGGTATGCGATCTCACTGCGAAACGTGCTGCATACTCTCCACCAAAGACAGTAGCGATGCATAAAGTCATAGCGCTGCTCCAATTCATCCCTGGATAATGTCGTGCGGCTTCGGTTTGGAAGTGTCAATATGTTATCCACAATGTGGTTGCCAAATGTTTCCAACACCAGATCTATGTAACTTGTTTCGTCATTACCATCGATGAACAAACCGATGTGACTGAACACTCGCTAGAAGCTATAAGACCGTCGATTGTGGCCTCTGCTTCCTTGATCGTTGCATCTTTGCTAGAAACGCGACTAGCCTCCCAACGGGTGTCATCTCGGCTCAGCGCGTCACGGCTGACGTTGTCACGAGCGTTCGGCATGCGTCCTAACTGTGCCACGACCTTTTCCACAAGGACAACCTTGGGAACTTCGACGATTTTATCGACGTACTCGTAGGTCGGGCGTGTCCTCCTACAGGCGGATTATGTAAATACTCGAAAACACAATTCGAAGCAAGCATCAAACATACTCGAAAAAACGTTCCAAAACTAGTTGTGTAAAATACTTTGGGATATCCAACACGCCCGATTTAAACGTACTCAAACCTGGGTACCTCAGCCGGCGAGCCAGATCGCCCTGCACCGGGCCGAAGCGGCGGCCCCGCGAGGGCCATCGAGGGGGTCGGATCGGCCACGCGCAGGAGCGACCCCCGGGACCCAGACGAGAGTGACCTGTGGTGCGTCACCTTCGGGGCCGCACCCGAGCGCGCGAGCCGCTGCCATCACTCCTCCTCCTCATCCTCCTCCTCCTCCTCCTCCTCCTCCTCCTCCTCTTCCTCCGCCTCTTCCTACTCCTCCTCCTCCTCCGCCTCTTCCTCCTGCTGCTGCCGCGACCCCAGCACCCGTCCACCTTTAGGACGGGTGTCCACTGGCGTCAGGCGTGTGAGGACAGTCCATGCGCGCCAGGCCGAGCAAATTAACCACAGTGCTCTCCAAAACCCTCACTCCACGGGTGTGTGTCCATCAGGTTTTTTTTTCGGCGCCCGGGCGGGGGGCGACAGCCCGCCTGGACGCCGGCGACAGGACACACCCCGGAACAAAAACGGCCCGGGGGAGGGAGGAGGGAGGAGGGGGCAGGAGGGAACCGGAAGGCGGAGGAGACGGACGCGCGGCGGGGAGGTGTGAGCCACCAGACCCCCCCCTTAGGCGCTCGCGCTCCGCTCCGTCCCTCCCTCCCTCCTCCTCCTCCTCCTTTCCTCCTCCTCCTCCTCCTCCTCCTCCTCCTCCCTCCTCCTCCGCCTCTTCCTCCTCCTCTCCGCCTCTTCCTCCTCTTCCTCCTCCTCCTCCTCCTCCTCCTCCTCTCCTGCTCCGCCTCCGCCTCCACTTCCTCCTCCGCCTCCGCCCCCTCCTCCTCCTCCTCCTCCGCCTCCTCCTCCTCCGCCTCCTCCTCCTACTCCTCCTCGTCCTCCTCCTCTACCATGTGGGACCTGCTCTAGAACAGGAGCGTACCCCTTCTCCGACCTTGCACCGCGCCGAACGCAACGGCCACGTTGTCATAGACGCATCCACCCCGAAAATGTCTCTATGGACGTCACGGCACCCACTGTGTCCGTAGCCGCTCTTGGCTGGGACGTGAGAACGGTATTTGGCATCGGCCCCAGATGTTGGTCTTCTAGCAGCAGGTCTAGGCTTGGCCCTCCAAGAAATCACGTCGCACTCAGCAACCTGCGGACCCCAGTATTAGGGGGGCGAACAATGCCACAAACACAAAAATTCAGAGGTCCGCGCGGATCTCTCGGATCGGCGCCGGAAGCGCCGCCAGGGCTCCAGCACCGGTCCGACGAATCCGCGCGGACCTCCGGGTGTTTATGCTTGTGTCATTGCTCGCCCCCCTAGAGATCCCTCCAGCGAACTAGGCTCAGAGACCCGAATCATCAGGGGTAACTTGGGTCAGGGCTAACTCGGGTTAGTTTTTCGGGAATCCGAACCCGAGTTACCCCGGGCCCGAGTTACCCCGGATAACTCGGGCGTCCAGAGCACCGGATCATCAGGGATAATTCGGGTCAGGGCTAACTCGGGTTCCTTTTTCGGGAATCCAAACCCGAGTTACCCCAGGCCCGAGTTACCCCGGATAACTCGGGCGCCCAAAAGGCCGCTCTCGCGGTGCTGGGCCGCGCGGCGAAGGCGAGAGGCCGCGGCGCCGCGGAGAGCGGCCGGCGGGCCGCGGGCCTGCCCGGGGAACCTCGCGTCGGGCACAGGCAGGGGGCAAGAGAGCCCAGGATGGAATCGACGAGTCGGACCGTGACTACCTACCAGACCACCCCAACCCAACCCGAAGACCCGAATTTCGGGTTGGGGGGGGTAAGGGTTCCACATGTGTTGTTTCGCTGTTTCCCGACACCACCCCCACTGGAAATCGAGGGTAAATCTCAGCCTTCGGGTTGGGTTGGGGTGCTTTGGTGGGTGGTGAGACCGGCAATCGACGCGAAGCGCATCGGCGGAGGAATCGGCGGCAGGATCGGGAGAGAGGTGGGGTCGCGGGGACATCGGCAGGCTGTTGGGCCCCCAGGGAGGAATCGGATCCCAGCTCGGAATCCCAGGTCGACCTCGGAACGAAACCGAAATCGAACTCGGAATCGAAATCGAATCGAATCGAAATCGGAAGCCACCGAAATCGAAGCGAATCGCATCGGAGGAGGCGAAAGGAGCCCCTAGGTGAAGGGGCCCTGGGCCACACAAACAAATACACACAAATCCCAGGATGTCCCCATATGTTCACGCATCTTGAAGATTTCCGTCTTCCCCCCACTTCCCGTATTTTCCCGCATTTCCTTTGGATCCACGAATAATTGGGTCTGTGTGCTTTTCCCCTCCTGGTGAGGGTTGAGCATGGACCGACCGTCCCAGCATTCCTATAGGCCTACCGACACATGTTCTTAGAACCCCCAAAAAAACTTAGAACAAAAACCATGTTATCATAACATATTCCCGATGTGTGATAAGAAACCAGTCCCAGCCAGAAACGTTATGATAACATCTCGCGCGCACGACACAAGGTTCCTAGAATATTATTCGTTGGGCTTATAGGGAAGCCAGGACGCTTCGCCACTGCATGATGAGTGGGGCTGGGGCGTCGAGCAAGCCCTGGCCGTCAGCACGCGCCGGCAGCGTGTTTGGACGTCCGAAGTGGGCACGGAAAGAATGGGTACAATGCCCAACAGCAAATGTTGACCCGAACAAACAGCGGCCGCTGCTGGGCAGGCGGCCTCCTGTCTCAAGTGGACACGGGCCGCGGCGGCGCGGACAGCGAGCCCTGTTCAAAATGAACAAGAACTGCGGTTGGGGACCGTACCCATTCGTTCCGTGCCCACCTCGTTCGTGCAGATAATAACACTTCGCGCACACGACACAAGGGTTCCTAGAACACTGTTCGGTGGGCCTGTAGGGAAGCCAGGACGCTTCGCCCCTGCTTGATGAGGGCGGGCTGGGGCGTCGGGCAAGCCCTGGCCGTCAGCACGCGCCGGCGGCGTGGGGCCGGCAGCGACAATCCCGGGCAGGTCGAGCCACCGCACAAGACGTCGGTGCGTGCCAAGGTGCCCAGGGGCACCCAGGAGATGCAGTGGAGGCCAGCCCGCAGGAGACCTTCCACGAGAGACCCGGCCCTGAGACCCCAGGACGCCCAGGGGTTTTGGGCGTGAGAGCGTCGCGCTTCCCATAGCAAAACCATCGAAACCCAAGAAACCCAGCCCTGAGACCCCAGGAGGCCCAGGGTTTTTTTGCGTGAGAACGTCACGCTTCCCACAGCAAAACCATCGAAACACAAGAAATCCAGTGCACCCCGGGGGCACGCAGGGTGTTTCTTGGCATGGGCCTCCACTGTACACACCAATCTCCGGATTCCTCATTTCATTGGTTCCGCATCTTCTGGATCTTCGCCTTCCCCCCCCCTTGCCATGTGTTCCCAGTTTCACGGGAATCGATTACTCACCGTGTCTGCTCCCCCCTGAGCATGCACTCTCTTGGCCATGCGCCGATCATGGTCCCACGGTGGACCTTGGCCCGGACCGTCGTGGGTGGGCATAGCCGGCATCCCCCGAGGCTCCACTTTGCCCTGTCGCGCTGCCCGATGCTCTGCGCACAGCCACGACGCTTCGAGAGAAAAGGGCTGCTGGTGGCGGCGGCGAGGGCAAGTTCTCAGGGGGCAGCTTCTTTGCTGCTGCGTCGGTGTGGGACCTGCCACATACCGCTCACGCTGGGCGTAAGCCAAACCCGACGACAGGGATCGAGTCTCTCTGAGAAAGGAGCGATGCACTTTTATTGGACCTGGCCGACGGCGAATCCCAACCTGTGACGGACGTGGAATTACCAGTGCCACGCGCCTCCTCTCAAGACAGGGCCGCCGCCGTCTGATCAACTGTACTGGAGACGTCAGTGCTAGAGGCACAGAGAAAGGCATGAGCGTAAACTGTCAGAGGCTCGGACGGATTTCTTGGATCGGCGACGGCCCCCCCTCCCTGGCGCGCGGGGAGGGCCAGCGCAGATCCACGAAATCCGCAAGGGGCTTCGAAAGTGCATCTGTTCATGCCGTCGTGTCTTCTTCGATTCGCACCTCAGGCGCCGCGCCAGCCTCCTCTACCAGCCTGGAATCTATCCCTATCCCTAAGCTGGGCATCGCCTCGTCACAATGCCAATCTTAGGGCGTCCCTTAGTTTTTCAGGGCGCATCCCTAAGACTGGCACCGCCCTTTGGCGTGTCAATCTTGGGGATGGGGATGCGTTCGAGGCTGGTGACTCCTCTGGGGGAGGCCGCCGGCGGTCACAGGGGCACGGAAGACAGGCTCAGCGCGTTGGGCATCACGTCCGCCTCCCTCAGCGTCCGCCTCTCCGCGCCCTCGGCCCCCTCCTCCGCGCTGCGCCACCCGACCTCTGGCTTGGAGCCCCGAAGCGGTGCGGTGACGGACCGTGCGGTGACCTCGAACTCCCCCAGGACCTCACCGCGCGGTCCGTCACCGCACGGCCTTGGGACCCCGGAGGCCCCTGTCGCCCGAGACATCCTCGGAGAGGGCCTCGAGTCCCAAAACCGTGCGGTGACCCCGAATCCCCACCGACTCACAGCACGGTGTGGTCACCACCGGGACCCCCGATCTGGGCAGGATCATCCAGCATCGAACCAGGAGATCGGATCGAATCGAGTTGTGCGTGGGATCGGGCCGCATCGGCACGGAGTCGAAACCGAATCGGATCGCCTCGCCAAGATGCACGACAACGCCGCGTAAGCATCGGGCCGCATCGGGCGGTCAAACATCAGAGAGAGAATGCGTTATTGCGCACCTTGACTGGCAGAAACTGTCAAAATCTTCGTTCAACGAAGCCAGGGGGACCCTCCCCCCTCAAAATCCCCCTTCCCCCTTTCCTACAACCCCCTCCCCCCCTCCCCTCGCAGGGGAACCCCCGCCCCTCCCCCCCACTCCCCTCTTCGGATTCCACAAAGTAGGGGAGGGGCGGGAGGGGAGAGTTTCAAAACCCCTTCCCCCCCACCCACCCACAAGCCGCCGGCAAATGACAACGACGAGCGTCGAAGCCAAACGACGGCGACAACGACGAGCGCCAGCGCCGAACGACAGGTTCGAACCAGCCCACCCACCCCCTCCGCGAAATGCAAGTGTACTGCAACTGCAATGCAAATGCAACGCAGTGCAAAGCAATGCAACGCAACAGGATGCAACGCAACGCAACAGGATGCAACGCAACGCAACGCAACGCAACGCAATGCAATGCAATGCAACGCTATGCCTGCAATGCAATGCGCTGCAATGCAATGTGTGCCTCGTCACGTGGCAACGCCGCGGGACCGAAAAGCGTACTTTCCGCTCCACTCGCCACGTGGCAACGCCTTGGCGAGCGATAAAGTACTGTTTCTACTCGGAACGTCGCAGCGCCGCGGGGGCTGAGAAAAATTGATTCCACTCAGTTCGCCACGCGGTACCGCCTGGGGGGGCGAAAAAACGTACTATTCCACAATATTCGTCACGAGGCAATGCCGCTTGGGGCCGAAAAGATACCCACTCCACTTGCCACGTGGCAACCTGGAGGCGCGAAGAAACAGCATTCAATCCACTCTACTTGTCACGTGGCAGCGCCGCGGGGGTCGAAACAACAAACTATTACACTCCATTCGTCACATGGCAACGCCGCGGGGGCCGAAAAAAATGATATGCCATTTCACTCGCCACGTGGCAACGCCTGTAGGCACGAAAAAATCGTATTCCATTATAGTCGTCACGTGGCAGCTCCGCGGGAGCAAACATTATGCCACGAGGACGGCGACGAGGACGACGACGAGAACGACGACGATGATGATGACGACGGCGATGACGAGGGCAAAGGCAGCGAACAACAGTTCTATCATATATCCTCCTCCTCGTCCTTCTCCCTCCCCCTTTCCTCCCTTCTGCATCCTCCCTCATCCTTCCTTCCTCCCCCTTCCTCCCTCCTCCCCATCCCCTCCTCCCCCCCTCCTCCATCAACACTCCTCCTTCTTCCTTCCCTCCTCTCTACCCTCCTCCCTTCTCCTCCCTTCTGCCCTCCCCCTCGACCGCAATTTACTACAATGCAATGCAAATGCAACGCAGTGCAACGCATGCAACGCAACAGGATCGTTGGTTGACCCGTTGGTTGGCTGGTGACTGGTCGGTCGGTAGGTAGGTTGGTTGGTTGGCTGGTTGCCTGGGCGGCTGCCACGTGGCAACGCCACTCTACTCGTTACGTGGCAACGCCGCGGGGGTCGGAACAAGTACTATTCCACTCCATTCGCCACGTGGCACCGCCTGGCGGGGGCCGACACAATACTACTCCACGACGCGTCTCGTGAGAACGCCGCGGGGCCCAACAGCAAACACTGAGCCACTCCACGCGCCACCTGCCCACGCGTGGGGGCGCGAGGAAGCAGCATTCCGTCCACTCGACTCGTCACGTGGCAGCGCCACCGGGGCCGGGAAGAAAAAACAGCGATGCCACTCCATCGGTCACGTGGCAACGCTGCGGGGGCCGACCAAAAATGCTAGGCCACTCCACTCGCCACGCGGCAACGCCTGCAGGCGCGCAGCAAAAACATATTCGGTTGTAGCCGTCACGTGGCAGCGCCGCGTGGACCGAAAAAACGAGTGTGCCACGACGACGGCGACGAGGACGACGACACGATGACCAGGGCCAGGGAGGCGAACAACAACTCTATCCTATTCTCCTCGTCCTTCTTCCTCCCCCCCTCCCTTCCTCCTCCATCCTCCCTCTTCCCTCCTTCCTCCTGCTTCCTCCCTCCTCCCCCTCCCCTCCTCCCCCCTCCTGACCTCCTCCTCCTCACTCCTCCTTCCTCCCCCTCTCTAACGACTTCATGAATGCGCTTGGCGACGTCGGTGCCGATCGATTTAGAAAGACGGGTAGATAGACGGAGAGTGAGACCAGTATGAAGGGGCCCTGGGACACACACACACACACACAAATACACACAAATAATAGGATTCTCTCAATTTCCCAATATTTTCTGGGTTCCTCCCATATTTTCCCATATTTTCGGGAGAGTCGACGATTAATTGTGTCTGTGTGTTTTTTCCTCTCCTGAAAGTGATAGGTACTTGTCCGATGGTTGTCCCGCCGATGGTCCCCACGGTTCTCCCGATGCTTACCCCGATTGCTGTCCCGTCGGTTGGAGGGGTAAGGGGGTCTAGGTTTCCCCGCCCTACTTCCTGGAATCCCCAGGGAGGGGGGGGGGTCGAACCCCACCCCCGCCCCTCGACTTTCCGAAGGGGGAGGTGAAACACACCCACCCCCTTCACTTTCTCCCAGCTGCGTCAGAAGACGCTCTATCGAACATCGGAATCGAGTCGGGTCGGGCTGGCCGAAATCGATGTCGGATCGGATCCATCGCGTCGAGATGGGCCCCGCCTTCGGGTCCGCGTGCTTCACCACGAAGACGGCGACCGTCGCGTCCGCGCTGCCGAGCTCGACCCGACCCACGTCCCGGGTGCCCTTCGTGTTACGTCGGGCGTGTCCCCCTACAGGGGGAGCTTCGACGAAAAATAACAAATACCCTAAAATTACACCAAAAAGGTGTGTATGGATATACATACATATATATATCTATACATATATATATATATAAGAAAAATCCCCATACTATGTTTGGAATGTTTCCATGGTATTTTCTATTTTTCGTCGAGAGTCCTCCTGTAGGGGGACAGGCCCGACTTAACCTTCGTGGTCTTCTGCACGAGCCGCGGCCGGAAGTGGACCTCCGCCCCCCAGAAGTCCGCCCCGAGGTCCAGCGAGTCCTCCCTCTGCTGACCGTCGGCGGCGCGCCAGAGAGGGGAAGGCAGAGGGGGGGCAGGCGCCTCCTCAGAGGGCTCGGAGGGCCTCCAGCACGCAGAAAGCATCTATGTATAAATATATATAGATATATACACATATATCTATATATACACTAGAACCACGCGCGCGCTTCGCGCGCGCTTAGGTTCTAGCGCAGACGCTGGCGACTGCAATGTCGAATGGTCTGAGCCTTCTTGGCCGTCTTGGGGCCGTCCTGAGGGTCTCTTGGGTGGTCTTGGGGCGGTCTTGGGAGGCTCTTCGGCGCTCTTGGACCGTTGGAAGCTCGAAAACGCGAGAAGCCAAAAACATTGAAATTACCATTGAACATATACGACTTTGGCCTCTTCGGGCCGCACCGTGATACCTATCAGACTTCTTGGGGTCTCTTGGAGGCCACCTGGGAGCCTCGAGAGCCGTCGGAAGGCTGACTTGGGCTGCTCGGGAGCGTCTTGGGCCATCCTTTCGCATTCTGGGGGCTCCTGGGGGGCGTCTTGGGCCCTCCTGGAGCGCTGTGGAGGCTGCCCAGAAAGGCTGGGGGAGCGGTGCCGGGAGCGTCCCCGAGATGTGGCCATATCTTTTCAGCGCGTTCCGGGAGCATCTTCCCGGAACGCGCTCGTGGCAGGGCGCCCACGTCCGAAGACGTTGGCATGGGAAACCGCAGCGCGTGATCATTCCAGCGCGTTCCGGCGAAGACCGTCCAGAACGTGATTGGGCAAGCGCTGGGTTTGGGGAAGGCGAGTGGGGAAGTCGAGGCTCCCAGGTGGCCTCCAAGAGACCCCAAGAAGTCTGATAGGTATCACGGTGCGGCCCGAAGAGGCCAAAGTCGTATATGTTCAATGGTAATTTCAATGTTTTTGGCTTCTCGCGTTTTCGAGCTTCCAACGGTCCAAGAGCGCCGAAGAGCCTCCCAAGACCGCCCCAAGACCACTCAAGAGACCCCCAGGACGGCCCCAAGACGGGTCAAGAAGGCTCCAAGACTGCCGAAGAGGCGCCCAGCACAGCCCCAGACCATACCAGAACAGGCCCAAGATGGGCCCAAGAGCGGGAGCAGGAGGCTTCCAGAGGCCTCCGGGAGGCCTCGGAGACCCCCAAGAGGCCCCCAACACGCCCCCCATCCTTGAGAGGCCCCAAAGAGACCCCGACGAGGCTCCAAGAACAGCCCAAGAGAGCTGCGAGAGCCGTCCCGAGAGAGCCCAGAGGGTAAAATCGTTGATTTCCAACGGTTTGTCCTATGTTTTTCGCCTTTTCACGTTTTCCCGCTTCCAGCCCTCAAAGATCGAGGATTTGGGAAACAAGAGAGGGAATTCCAAGAATTCTATTTTTCATCAAAGTGGAACTCCTACTCGGGGGTGCTACATATCCCCTGACATCTGGCCGGTACCGCGCCTCCCGGCTTCTTAACGTTTTCGCGGAGTCTCCGAAGGCTCCAAGGAATCGGGGAATTGTTGATTTGGGTTAGCATCCATTCAGGACTCAGGACAGTATGCCCGGGCCCGGGCGTACTGTCCAGGCCACCCTGAGCGCGCGCCCAGGTTCTAGCCCAGGCCGGGGGGGCGCTGGACAATCTTGGACAACGCTATCAAGCACAGGCGCGCGACGGCATCTGAGGAGCTTCTGGGGTGTTCTGCATGCTTCGTCAACTGGCTGTTGGAGGCACCTCTTGGCTGCTTCTTGGGGGGGCGTCTGAGGGTCCCTGGGGGCATCCGTTCTGCAATCTGAAGCCGTCATTGGCCGTCTTGGCTGCGTGGAGGCCCGACTTGAGGCCACCTGCGGCCAGATTGAGGCAATCCGGAAGCCTCCCGGGGGCCTCCTGGAAGCAGTTTTGACGTATCGAGGGCACTCTTGGGCTATTTGAAAGCCTCTTGGACGTCTCCTAGGGGCCTTTAGGCCCTCGGGAAGCTTTTGGGGTCCTCGTCGGACCACTTGGGGGCCTCTTGCGGCCTCCTGTGGGCCTTTTGGGGGAACGCTCTGCTGTTGGGTCGCGTTCCCCTTCTTGGGCCTCTCTTGGGGCTCTTGGGGCCCTCTCGGGCCGTCTTGGGCGCCTCAATCACCGTCCTGAGGCCCTCGCGGGCCGTCTTGGGGCCCTCTTGGAGGCCTCTTCCTCTATATAGGAACGGTATTGGAAGCCTCTTGGGACGTCTTGGAGCATCGGGATGCCAAAAGGCAGAGAAAAAAAAAACCGTCAAAACCCAATCGTAATTCAATGAGTTGTGCCTCTTGGGGCCACCTTGGGAGATCTCTTGGAACCTCGTCGGCCCTCTTGGGAGCTTCTTGGGGGCCTCTTGGATCCGATCGGGGGCCTCTTGGGACTTCCCGAGAACCTCTCGGGGTAGAAAGCTCGGATTCTCGGTTCCTGTTTCCCTTCTTGGGCCTCTCTTGGGGCCGTCTTGGGGCCCTCTCGGGCCGTCTTGGGCGCCTCAGGCACCGCCTTAGGGCTTCCAAGAGGGCCCTGGGCGGCCCACCAGGGCCTCTTGGAGCTGTCTTGGAGGCCTCTTCCTCCTCCTCGTCCCCTCCTCCTCCTCCTCCTCCCACTCCAGCTCTCTCTCTGCTCCTGATATTCCTCCTCCTCCTGCAGCGTGTTACGGAAGACTCCCGCCGGAACATGCTGTGCACAAGTGCTGTCACTGCTCCCGCCACCGTGCCCTGGGCGGTGGGTCAGAGGCCTCATGGGTGTTGGTTTGGATCTCGTGGTTGGCCTGTCGGGGACGTCGTGAAGGCAGTTTCGCAGCTTCTCGGTAGCCGTTTTGGGACCGTTGTGGGGCCTCCTCGGGGCTGTTTTGTGGCCTCTTTAGGCCTCGTTTGGGCCTCCTGGGTGCCTCTTGGAGGCCTCCTGGGGCCTCTTGGGGGCTCCTTGGGGCCTCATGGGGCACTCTTCAAGCGGGAGGGTCGAATTTTGGAGTCGTGGTCCCCCTCTTGGGCGCATCTTGGGGCCGTCTTAGGGCTCTGTTGGGCTGTCTTGGGCGACTCTGGGGCCGTCTTGGGGGCCTCTTGGGCCGTCTTGGGGCGCTCTTGGGGGCCTATTGAGCCGCCTTGGAACGTCGGACAGCCGAAAAGGCTGAAGGCCAAAATCGTTCGAAAACCTTCGTAAAATTAACGATTTCGGCCTCTTGAAACGCTCTGGAGAGGCGTCTTGAAGCGTCGTGGAGTGCCTTGGGGGACCTCTCGGGCCGTCTTGGGCCTATCTTGGGCGTCCTGGAGCGGTCTTTCCGCGACTCGGGGCCCGCTTGGGCCGTCATGGTAGCTCTGGAGGCCCTCCTGGACTATGTTGGACCTCCCTGGCCGCCCCGTCCTCCCATGGGGGGTCGGAGGCGGCGGCCTCCGAGGCCCAGGACGCGGAAACCCTGCAAAAACACACGGAAAATGAGCCCCAGTCCTCCCATGGAGGGTCGAGGCAGCTGTTTTCGGGCCCCGGGCCTGCTCCCCCGGGATATATATATATATATATATATATATATATGTGTGTATATATATGTATATATACACATATATATATATATATATATATATATACATACACACAGACATACATACATACATACATACATACATACATGCATACATGCATGCATACATACGTACGTACGCACGCACGTACGTACGTACGGACGTAGGTACGTACGTACATACATACATATGTACATATATACATACATACATACATACATACATACATGCATGCATGCATGCATGCATACATACATACATACATATACATATACATATACATATACATATACATATACATATACATATACATATACATATACATATACGTATACATATATGCAAACATACACACATACATACATACATACATACATACATACATACATACATACATACATACATACATACATACATACATACACACATACATGCATACATACATACACACATACATAGATAGATGCATGCATGCATGCATGCATGCATGCATACATACATACATACACACACATGCATACATATATACATACACACATACATACATACATACATACATACACACACATACATACATACATACATACATACATACATACATACATACATACATACATACATAACTATACATATGCATACATACATACATACATACATACACACACATACATGCATGCATGCATGCCTGCATGCATGCATGCATACATACATACATACATACCTACATACATACATACATACATACATACATACACACACATATATATGTACATATAGACATATATATATATATATATATATATGTATACACACCACCGTGCCAGGCCAGGGCCATCCTGACCCTGGCGTGGTGTAGAGGCCCTCCTGGCCTCGGCCAGGAGGGTCTATACTATACACCATCCTGTGGCACAGGACGGCCCTGGCCTGGCACGGCAGTGGTGTACAGATGCCTTCGCCGGATCCAGCCTTCTTAGCAGCTTTCTGAGCCTTCCCCGAAGACAGAGGGAGGGCTTCTCATATGGCCGGAAGGCTTCTGAGAAGCCCCCCACCTCCTCCTGAGAAGGCCTGCACCGTCCTCAGACCCCGACGTCATGAGTTGTTCATAAAGACGACCCCAGAAGGTATCGATCCACTCCCTTAGGGGGCCACATGCGAACCCCTACCCCTACCCCTACCCCCCACGATTTCTGAGGGGGAGGGTGGGGTTCACTTCGCTCGGGAGCTCCCAGACGAAGTGAACCCCACCCTCCCCCTCAGAAATCGGGTAGGGTTCGCGTGCGGCCCCCTATCCCTGGGGCCAGCTCTGCTCCCGAGTCCCTTGCTGACGGCCCCGGGCCAAGCGGGGGCGGCCCCCAGAGGCCGGAGATGCCAGGAAAGCTCCCGACGTCATTTAAGGGGCCCTGGGACACACAAATAAACACACACAAATCAAAGAACTCCCCATATTTTCCCACATGTTCTGGGTTTCTGTCTTCCCCCCCACTTCCAATATTTTCCCATATTTCCCCATATTTTCAAGAGGAGGAGGAGGAGGAGGAGGAGGAGGAGGAGGAGCAGGAGGAACAGGAGGAGGAGGAGGAGGATCGCCCCTCGGCGAGCCGCCGAGATAGGCTCTCTCCAGTCTCCTGGCAATCTCCAGCGGATACGGCTTCGGGTGCCCGTGGTGCGGGTCCACCGTGAGCCACCAGACCCTGCGAGGAGGGCGGAGCGGCGCGGCAGCCGGACGGCGCGCACAGGGAGGTCGCGCGAGGGGGTGGCCTTGTGAGGAGGCGGGGGCTTCTGAGAAGGGCCCTGTGAAGCTTCAAAGAAGGCGTCTTAGAAGCCGGGGGGCTTCTAAGAAGGGCCCTGCCTGCTGAGAAGCCCCACGCCCTCTTAGAAGGCCAACCCCCCTCGCGGTAACCCCTTGTGCGCGCCGATAACCAAACGAAAACATTATGTTTCAATACGGTGTCCACGGAAATCTCGAGCCCTTCCCAAGGACTCGACGTTCGCCACGAGTCGTTGTTTGACAGTCCAGGGGACCCGGCGAGAGCCCCCGGAAGTCGAAAACTTCAAAAAAACCTCCGTGCTGATGTTGTTCAGTACTCTGGAGTTCTGGGGGACATCCCACAGAAAACCGCACCAACATGTAAACTTTCGGAGGCCCCCAAACGCATCTCTTGGGCCCCCAGAGAGTTTCACGCACCAGCCCGACACGCACGTCAACTGAATCCCACCAGCCTTTTAGGGCGCCGGTGGTTTAGAGAGCTCATGAATGTTATGATGTTTAATGCTACTGATGTTGGTTCGTCTTGTAATAATGTGTACTCGTATCAGCCGTGTCCTTATTCGTGTCAATGGTGTAAATCATTAATCGTATTAGCATTCTTCTTCTTAGTGATGATAAGAAAACATGTATCCGCCATCGTGCCGCGAGGCGCGAAGTGAAGTTTTCGCAAGGCTCTCTTGTGTCCGCTGTCCTCTGTATTCAGGACTGTGAGATTATAGTATTCTAAAAGCTGGGACCACACAATTCTCAAAATTCCAAGGCGTTCCTGGGCCCCAGTAAGCACAGCGGCGCTCTAGTAATAGCCTCAAAGCATACGCACTCGCTGCTCCCCCCCTCATTAGCAGAGCGCCAATCTGCTACTCAGCCTCAAAGCTCAGGCTCTGATGAGCAAAGCGCCGCTCTGCTCATATTGCCCTCAGAGCATGCGCGCGTTCACTGCTCCTCCTCTCATTAGCAGAGCGCCGTGCTGCAAATCCCACCAGCCCTTCAGGGCGTAAGGTGGTCTACAGCGTTTCCTGTTCCAATCCTCTTTTTCCCCTTCGGGGAGGGGCTTACCCCTCCCCCTACCCCATCCCATGAACCTGGACGGGGCCGGTCGCGAGCGGTCAGGGCGCCCAAAACGGCCTCGACGAGGCCAACATCATTGGCTTCACCACGGTTTGGGCACCATTTTGGCGTTTTTCGGGGGGCGACCGTAATTGAGGAACCCCTCTTTTTGGATCGATGTTTTTCATGATGGCCCCAAAGAGGCGCCCACGAGGCCCCAACTGGCCCCAAGATGGCCCCAAGATGGCCCCAAGAAGCCCCGAAAAGGCCCCCGGGAGGCCCCCCAAAGGACCCCGAGCGGCCCAAAAAGGCCCCCCCGAGGCACCGAAGACGCCCACGCACCCCCCAGGACCGCCAAGACCCCCATGACGTCCTAAAGGGCCACCAAGGAGTGCACAAGAGATATCCCAAGAGGTTCCGAGTGGCATCCAAGAGAGCTCTGGCCCTTTTGCATATGGATTGTCTTCCTCCTCTTCCTCCTCCTCCTCCTCCTCCTCCTCATCATCATCAGCATCACCATCACCATCATCAGCATCATCAGCATCACCATCATCAGCATCGCCATCATCATCCTCATCATTCTCATCATATTGACGATCAGCATCATCACCACCACCATCATCCGATTAATCCCCCCCTCCCCCCCCCATCCATCCATCCAGTTTCCTCCGTTTCTTCCTCCCTCCTTCGCACAGTTCGGCCGTCCCCCTCTTTGCCCCATCACGCCCCTGATCACCTCAACTCGCCAGGCTAGGCTGGTAGGGGATATTTTTTTGTCAGCGGCCGCGGGCGAGCGCGCCAGCGGCGAGCCAGGTCCAAGCGGGCTACGCAAAGACCAATCAGGCAGAGGCGACACGCAAGGCAACAGCTACGCGTCTCACGCAGCCTCACGCAGCGGCCCGCGGCAGGTGGATGGCGGGAGGAACTGAAGCTGAGTGGAACTGCCAGCGTGCAAAGATGCAAGTCCGTCGAAGGCGCCAAAAGTCGGGAGATAGACGACGACCAGGGACAACACAGCTGGTGGGGATACGCGAAGCTTCTTGAATTTCACTCAGAGCACGCGCGTTCGCTGCTCATGCTCTATATACCCGAAAGGTGGCCTGCGACTTGCTCCGTAGGCCAGAACGCCCCAAGACAGGACAAGACGGCCCCCGAACGCGCCCCAAAGGGCCCACGGGGCCTCCACGACAGCCCAAGAGGGCTCCAAGACGCCCAAGATTGTCCCAAGACGGCCCAAGAGGCCCCAGGGAAGCCCAAAGAGCGCTCCAAGAGGACTTACAAAGAAGACTTTCTAGATGACTTCCCAGAGGCTCCTCGTGCTTTCCAATGTTTTTGCGTTCTCGCGCTGTCGGGCTTCCGACGCTCCAAAATGGCCCTAGAGGCCTCCTAGACCTCGTCGAAGCGATTGGCATTCCAAAATGGAGTTCGTTACGTTGCTGGGACGGCCTTGGGCACACAGCTGTTAAAGGCACGCGCTCCCATGTCGTCGCCAAACGCGTCGGGATTAGCTTTGCACATCTGCCAGAAGCATTTCTCCACGCTCATCATACGAATGTTTGTGCGCGTCGCAAATGACCGCCATCTCTGCCGTCGGCCGCTGTCATCGCAGCCACGCGCGCACCCCCAGCCCCACCTGCCCACGCATGTATATATATATATATATATATGTATATATATAACGGATATATATATATATATACACTAGAACCATCGCGCGCGCTCAAGTTCTAGCTAGGCTTGATCGGCTAAATCATGTAATCTCATGTTGGTCGCTTCTTGCGTCCAGGGACTCCATTTGAGGCCCTGCGCAAGCCTCGGAATCGTATAGAAGGGGAAGTGCGGAAACGCAGAAATCATGAATTCCCTTTAGGTATTCAACGATTTGGGGCCCTCAAAGGCTTCCTGGGTTCTTTTGTGGGAGGTGAGGGGGGTCTGAATTGTGGTCTGTTGTGCAAGAGTAGACCGGGGGCCAAACTTGAAAAAAAAGGAATTGTGGGATTCCCATGTCTTTCTAGTTCCTCGGCGATGTTCGGCGCTGTTTTCTGTTTGTGCCTCGCGGGTTTTGTTAGCCGGGCCCCTTAGGGGTGTGAGATCTTCCGGACCCCCTGGGGGTTCTGGAGGCCTCCTGGAGGCCTAGAGAGCCGTCGGAAGGGTGTCTCGGGCTGCGCGCGAGCGTGTTGGGCCGTTCTTTACGTTCTGGGGGCTCCTTGGGGTCGCCTTGGGCTGTCCTTGGGGGCCCCCGGGAGGCGCGGTACCGGCCAGGTGTCAGGGGATGTGTGGAATCTCCGAGTAGGAGTCACACTTTGAAAAAAAGGGAACTCTGGGAATTCTCTTTTTTCCGAAATCCTCGATCCTCGAGGGTTGGAAGCGGAAAAACGGACGTGAGAAGGCGAAAAACAGCAGAAAAACCATTGGGAATCAACCATATTACCCTCTTTGCCGTCCCGGGACGCCTCTCGGACCTCTCTTGGGGTCTCTTGGAGGCCACCTGGGAGCCTCGTGAGCCGTCGGAAGACTGACTTGGGCTGCTTGGGAGCGTCTTGGACCATCCTTTCGCAATCTGGGGGCAAAGGCCGGGGGAGCAGTACCGGGAGCGTTCCCGAGATGTTCTGGGGAGGTGTGGGACCCAGGGCTGGAGAGGGGGCGGTGTTTATTTATTTATGTGTGCATGTATCTATTTTTGTATATACATACATACATACAGACATGCATACAAACAAACATGCATACATACATACTCATATACATACATACATGCATACATACATACAGGCAGACAGTCAGACATACATACATACATACATACATGCATGCATGCATGCATACATGCATACCTACATACATACATACATACATGCATGCATGCATGCATGCATGCATACATACATACATACATACATACATACATACATACATGCATGCATGCATGCATGCATACATACATACATACATGCATGCATACATACATGCATACATATATATATATATATATATATATATACATATATATATACATATATATATATGTATACATACATATATATATACATACATACATACATACATACATACATACATACATGCATGCATGCATGCATGCATGCATGCATGCATGCATGCATATATGCATACATACACACATAATTACATACATGCATACATACATACATACATACATCCATCCATGCATGCATGCATGCATACATACATACATACATACATACATACATACATACATACATACATATAAGGACCACCCTTCCAGCTCTTTTTGCGGAGTCTTCTCCTTGGAAAGCCTCCTGGGGGCCTCGCGCAAGTTTTCAGGGCTTTTGGGGGGTCTTCCGGAGGCCTCCTGGGCACCTGCTGGGGGCCTCTTGGGGCTTTCTCGGGCCACCCTGCCTCCAACCGCGGTCTCCCTAAACGACCGGGTCACGCTTTAGAATGCTTCGGGGGGCGTATAAGGGGCCATCTTGGGCCGTCATGGGGCTCTCTCCAGGCCATCTTGGGGCCCTGTTGGGCCGTCTTGGGGCTCTCTTGGTGCCTGGGAACCCTTTCGAAGAGTTTTGGGGCGATGCTCGGCGGTCTCGGATGCCCGGGAGACCGAAGAACAGAGCATCCTCCAAACCGCATGAGGAAGAACACGTGGGAAACAATTGTTCTCTGGCATTTCGAAAACCTCTTGGGGGTCTCTTCGGGTCATCTTCGGGCGTCTGGTAGGTGTCTG
>CAUYUJ010002350.1:85000-90766 GCA_963575745.1 Prorocentrum cordatum
AAACGTGCGACGTTCTGGTCTGTTCAAGACGCGGCCCCCAGAAGTACTGACCGTTTCCTTCGAGAAGCCCAAAGTAAGAGGGCCCCAAGAAAGAGGCCCCCAAGAGGCTCCCGAGACGCCCCAGGGGGCACCCAAAGAGCCCCCAGAGGGGGCACCAAAGACACCCTACGAGGCCCCCAAGAGCCCCCCAGGAGACGTGCCAAGCGACTCCGAGGGGCATCCAAGAGGCCTCTAGTTCACTCAGGCTCCCCGAGGCATCAAATGATCACACGCTCCCCCGATCAGGGCAGCTCCACTAAGCCTCGTTCTTGAATGGGGCTGATGGGGATATGCGAATCGTTCATCGGTGATGGTTCTTACGCACACAAACGCACTCCCAACACGATACTGCGCAAACGGGTATGGTCGGCGCGTGGTGTGACAAGCCGCCTCTATGGCAGAAAGCCAACCCGCGTGGTGGGGTGCAGGGAAGCTGAAAAAATGAAAGTTTGAAATTCCGTCAGAATGGAAGTGGCCAGGGTTGGAACACATGTTGGGGGCGAGACGAGCCCGAAACAGTTGGGATGAGGTCGCAAGGGCTGGGCAAGCTACAGGGAAATCAGCCAGGACTGAGAGAGTGAAAAGGCTGGCCCCAGCCACTTCCCAAAGGTTCCCTGAAGATGTGTGGGCCCCAGGCTCTCTGCTCTCTGGCCTCCAGAAAGCCCGAGGAGGAGCCAGAAACACCCAGAGCGCTCCGAAAACATCGATCCTCCACCACAGCGGAAGAACAACTGCCCGAGCATAAACTTTCGGAGGTCCGCGCGGATTCCGTGCTACGGCGCTGGACCCTCCTCCCGCCGCCGCCAGGGTTCAGCGCCGATCAAATCACTCCGCGCAGACCTCTGAAAGCTGATGGCTGTCTGTGTGAGCCGTGTCCTTATTAGTATTAGTATCGTGTGCTTTATAATGTTTAGCAAATTTCTCTTTTTTATTACTACTGCTGGTAGCCGTATTATTCGTTATTAGTCGCATTACTATTGTCATACGTGTGTTTATTATTGTTAGTAATGTGCTTACAGGGCAGTTTTTTCCATACATATGATATATATATATATATATATATATATATATATATATATATGTATATATATATACGTATATATAGTGATGTGCAATACATGTTTAATGTATGAATACATGTATACATGAACTCGTCGTTGTTTGTAATGCTGAATCCCTGCATTTGTTATACATGTTCCGCACGCGGAACATGTATTAAAAACGGCACTGTACGGTTATCCTCATTCGTTCCATTATTGTGAATCCTCTTCTTCTCTGGCGGGGCGCTCACCGGAGCCGGACCGTCCCCGAGCCAGACCGCTCCGTCGCTGCCCCCGGGGAGCGCCCGAGGAGGAGCCCGGAGACGCCCAGATCGTTCGAGCACCTCGCTCCTCGATCTCCTCCCCGCTCACCACCCATTGAAGGGGGAACTGGGACACACAAATAAATAGACACAAATAACAGGATTCCCCATATTTTCCAATATTTTCTTGGTTGTTGTCTTCCCCCCCACTTCCCATAGTTTCCCATATTTTCCCATATTTTCTGGGGAATCGACATTAATTGAGTCTGTGTGTTTTTGTTCCCCTCCTGACCCATCCCCCTCCCTCCTCGTTCCTCCCTCCCCGTCCCTCCTCCCTCGCTCCGCCTGGGGTCGCGGCGGGGGAGGTCGCGACGGGGGGGCTCGCGACCGGGGGGGGGGCGCGACGGGGGGCTCGCGACGGCGGGGGGTGCGACGGGGGTGGTTTGCGACGGGGGGGGTCGCAGGGTCGCGACGGGAGGGGTCGCGACGGGGAGGATTGCGACGGGGAGGATTGCGACGGGGAGGGTCGCGACGGGGAGGGTGGCGACGGGGGAGGGGTCGCGACGGGGGGGGTCGCGACTAGGGGGCGGTCCCCCTCCTCCCTCCTCCCTCCTGTCACCTGCCGCATGCCCCACCTCCCTCCTCGCTCCTCCCCCTTCCTCCCTCGTCCCTCTGCTCGGCACGCGGCAGCGCCTGCGGGGCGTAAGCTGAAAAACTATTCCACTGCACTCGCCACGTGATCCTTGGCTACCGTTCGGTCGGGCACGTCCCCCTACAGGCTTATGTTGGACGACTGTTTAAACAAGACATGGAGAAAAAACATACATAGATATTGATATACATATGTGTATATAAGTTATTGTCACCTTTCACTGGACAAAATATCCCCAAACTACTTTCGTACTATCTGTGAATATTCCTCCTGCTGTAGAGGGAGCCCGAGCTAAGGCCAACTGCCAAACTGCCCCCCCCCGAGCCCCGGGTCGCCCGTCGGGCCTGCGAGGCTTCCCAGCGGCCCCCACGAACTTCCCAAGAGGCCCCAAAACTACACCCAGGAGGCCCCCGAGAGCGCTCGTCGTCGTCTTCGTCGCCATTCAGGCTCGGCGGCGCCGGCCGTAAGGCCTTCGCAATAGACACACAGAAGAAACCGCACATGCGAGGCGGAGATGCGTCAATCACCACCGCCCGGGGGATCGACCTTCGTGGCCCTCGGCAGGCGCTGGGTATCTCTATCCCCCTAGGGCCCAGATGTATCCATAAGCACCGCCTGCCGAGGTCCTGAAGCTCGATTCCCCCCGTCGGTGGTCATGGATAAAGTCCCGCTTCGGAGCATTCGCCAACCAGAAAGGTCAGTGTCCGTCAGGAGAGCTCAGAATCGAATCGACAAGCCGGGTAGGCAGTCAAAACGAATCGCATCGGCGGCAATCGGCATTCAAATCGGGAGAATAGTCGAATCTGGGGCCTTCGGCAGGCCATGAGGCCTCCAGTGAGAAATCGGAACTCACACCAAAAACTCAAGTCGAACCGTAGCGGAATCGGAAACCATCGAAATCGACTCGAATCGGAGGAGTCGAAATGAGCCCTGTCCGTGGCCCAGGTGTGCGTCCTGGCCAGGATCTCGAAGCGAGCCGAGCGGCGGCGACGAGGGCCTGCCAGAAGTATGGGTTCCTCGTCCTCCTCTGAGTGCTGGCCCCTTTGGCTCGCCCGGGCTCCAGCGCGCCGCCCCGGGCGCAGGCGGCCGTGCGGCGGGCGCTGGCGCGGGCGCCGGCCCGTCGTCCCACGGGGTGCGCGGCGGCGGCCGAAAGCCCTCCACCTCGGAGGGCGACGACGACGACGACGACGACGACGACGACGACGACGACGACGACGACGACGGCGACGACGACGGCGGCGGCGGCGGCGGCGGCGGCGGCGGCGGCCTCCACCTCGGAGGCTGGCGACCCAGAGGTCAAGCAGAGGGCCCAAGGCTGCTAACGGTCTGCGGCGGTCTGCGGGCGGGCGGTCAGCCTGGTGGCGGGCGTCTGGCGGTCTGCGGCGGTCTGATGGCGGTCTGCTGACGGTCTTCTGCGGTGTTCGATGGACTTTGGCGGCTTCTGGACGTTTTTTTTTTGCGCAACTATTTTGGAGAGGGGGAGGGAGGGCAGAGGAGAGGACGCGAACCAACAATCAGCAATGCACCACCCGTCTCTCGGAGCAGTCTGCGACTACTGGCTGAAAACGATCAAACCGACATGAAACATGCGGAAAAAGCTATACAACTGAAATGGCAGATTTCCACAATCGTCGCGCGGTTTCTGGATGTCTGCGTGGGCTTCCAGCGGTCTTCGGCGCGAACGCTGGGCGGTCGCGTTGAACAAGGGGTCCATGATCGAAAGCCTGGTCCAAGGTATGGGAAATGATCATGGCGAGAGGCCCAACCATGTGCTGGTGAGAGTGCCGCAAGGCAGGCGGGATGAAGGAGGGGGGAACTCCACATGGGGCCACGACACGACATGCCTGGGGAGGCATGCGGGCCCTGCCACTGGGACTTTCGGTGGAGCACCCTCTGGGGCCACAATACGTGTGAGGGGCATTCCGACATGGGCCTGGGGACGCATGCGGGCCCTTCCGCTGGGACCTTCGGAGGAGCTCCAAATGGGGCCAAGAAACGTGTGCTGGAGTGTGCCGAAATTGGCCTGGGGACGCATGCGAGCCCTGCCGCTGGAACATTGACTGCCATGAAACACTACGGGTGTGCCGAAATTGGCCTGGGGACGCATGCGGGTCCTGCCGCTGGGGCCTTCGATGGAGCTCCCTATGGAGCCACGAAACGGGTGGGTGTGTGTGTGTGTGTGCCGAAATGGGCCTGGGGACGCATGCGGGCCCTGTCGCTGGAGCTTTCGGTGGAGCTCCTTATGGGGGGCCACGAAGCGCGTGAGGGGAGTGCCGAAATGGGTCTGGGAACGCATGCGGACACTGCCGCTGGAGCCTTCGGTGGAGCTCCCTTCGGGGCCCCGAAGCGTCTGTTGATTGTGCCGACATTGGCATGTGGATCTACCTGTGGGGCCACGAAACGTGTGAGAGGAATTTCGGGGTTGTGCAGGGATCGGTCTGGTAACGCATGCGGGCCCTGCCGATGGGGCCCTCGGTGGAGCTACCCATAGAGCCACGACACGTGTGGAGGGGTGTAGCGAAATTGGCATGGGGGCGCATGCGGGCCCTGCCGCTGGGGTCTTCGGTGGAGCTCCGTGTGAGGCCACGACATGTATAAGAGGCGTGCCGACATGGGCTGGGGCCTTCGGTGGAGCTCCCCACGGAGCCACGAAACGTGTGGACAGGTGTGGCGAAATTTGCCTTGTGACCCATGCGGGCCCTGCCTCTGGAGTCTTCGGTGTAACTCCCCGTGAAGCCACGAAACGTGTGAAAGGTGTGCCGAAGTGCCACAGGAAGCATGCGGGTCCTGCCGCTGGAGTCGTCGGCGAAGCTCCCTCTGGGGCCAAATGAGGGCTGGGCCAAAAGTCGCCTCGGGATGCACGCGAGCCCTGCCACTGGGGCTGCCAGTGGAATTCCCCATTGGGCCACGAAACGCGTGGAGGGGTGTGCCGAAATAGGCCTTGTGAAGCTCGCGGGCCCTGCCGCTGGGGCCTTCTGGGGAGCTCCTGCGGGCCCTGCCGCTGGGGCTTTCTGCGGAGCACCTCTTGGGGCCACGAAACGCGTGAGGGTTTTTCCGAAATGGACAGCGGAGGAGGGCAGAGGCAAGGATCAGAGCAGGGGGAAGGGGGAGCGGGAGGAGATGAAAAACGGGGCGCTACCTCTTCGAAACGAGGACCCAAAACCACTGGGTGCTGGTTTGGGGAACAAGCGGAGGATGTCCTGCGGTTTCGGCCTCTGGCTCGCGGGGCCCCGGGGCCGCCAACAAAAACAACTCGGGACAGAAAGCTAGCCAGCGGGAAGAGGTCGAGATATCCGGGGACCCCGCATTCGGATCTCTGGGCTCGTCGTCGTCGCCGCCGCCTGGGCCCGACGTCCTGCGGTGTGAGGGTCCTATATCCGCCACCGTGCCGCTGGGCACGGAGTGGGCGTGTCCTCAGGTCCTCTGCCTCAGGTCCGTTGCCTAATCCTCGGAGCCTCGCTCCTCACTCCTGCGGCTTCCGAACCCTCTGAGCCTCGCTCCCCACTCCCGCGGACTTCGAACCCTCTGAGCCTCGCTCCCCACCCCCGCGGACTTCGAACCCTCTCTGAGCCTCGCTCCCCACCCCCGCGGACTTCGAACCCCCTCGGAGCCTCGCTCCTCGCTCCTGCGGACTTCGAGCCCTCGGAGCCTCGCTCCCGACCCCCGCGGATGCTTCGAACCCTCGGAGCCTCGCTCCCCACCCCCGCGGATGCTTTGAAGGGGGCCCGGAGGGCCCCTCGCTCGCAAGTCTCCCGGGCCGGGAGGGAGGGAG
>CAUYUJ010002351.1:5000-47500 GCA_963575745.1 Prorocentrum cordatum
ATATATATATATATATGTGTGTGTGTGTGTGCCTGTACAGTGGAGACCCATGCCAAGAAACACCCTGCTTGCCTCCAGGGTGCCCTGGGTTTCTTGGGTTTCGCTGGCCTTGCTATGGAGCGCGTCACGTTCCCACACCAAAAAATCCATGGACGTCCTGGCGTCTCATGGTTGGGTTTCTCGCGGAAGGTTTCTTGTGGTCGCGCTCCTACTGTATGCACGTGTGTGCGCGTGCCCCCAAGTGCCTGCACCGGCTCGATACACCAGGCGTTCGATCTGCAAGCACAAGTCGGGAGTTGCCAGAAGGGATTGTTGGACACTGTTGCTTTCGGGCATGCGGGTCTGCCTCCCAAACTGGCCGCTCACCCCGAATTACCGCTGGTTCGCCAGACGATGTGATCACCAGACTGTTAGGGGACCCCTGAGGCCTGTGCATTCGACAAAGAGAAGTTACTGGGGAGGGGGAGGGGAGAACTGAACGCGAACACTTGAAAAACAACTTCATGATACACCCCTGAGGAGTAAGACCAGAAGGAAGAGGCGATGGAGCGAGCGAGGGGGTGGAGTGAGGGGGGACGGGAGGGAGAAGAGGAGGAGACCCCCCCCAGGATCGGCTGCCTGCCCGCCCCCAGCTTTGTGCCTCCCCGCGACCCCACCAGGAGGTCCCCCCCGCCTACTTCTCGAGCCGGCCGCTGATACTGACGCTCGGCCAGTACTCCACAGGGACCCGCGGCCCCCGCGGGCACGCTTCGGCCCGCCGCTGCCCCGAGGGAGAGGCTCAGACCTCCCGGCGAATCGAGAGGACCGCGCCGGAGGTGCTTTGCGCTATCGTCGGCGTCCGGACCGGAGGCCATTTCGGGGCCTCCCAAGTTCGGGTTGACCCAAAAGGGGGGTCAGCGACAAGGGGGTGCAATAGATTTGGTGCTCTATGTATATGTGGGGTTGCAATACATATGGGGCGTGCAATACATTTCGGGGCGCAGATGTATTGCTGTACTTTCGCGTGCAACACAGTACTTGCAATACAATGCAAAACAATTATCTGGCGCAATACATTGGTAACACAGTTGCCCCAAAGCTATTGCACCACCCCCTTACAGTTGAGTCCGGCCTGTCCCCCGACATGGGGTGCCGACGAAAAATAAAATAATCAAAAAATAATCAAAAAATAACAATAAATAGTCTGGTGACTATTTTTTGAAAATTGTTTGACCTTTTGGGGGCATTTTTTCCCAACCATCCTGTGGTGTTGGGTCCTCGTTTTGAAGAGACGTCGCCCCGCGTTCCTCCTTCCTCCTCCTTCCTCCTCCTCCCCTTCCTCCCCCTCCCACACCCATTCTGGCACACCCCTCACACGTTTCGTGGCCCCATAGGGAGCTCCACCGAAGGCCCCAGTGGCTGCGCCCGCATGCGGTTCCACCCCCCATTCTGGCACACCCCTCACACGCTTCGTGGCCCCATAGGGAGCTCCACCGAAGGCCCCAGTGGCTGCGCCCGTATGCGGTTCCACCCCATTCTGGCACACCCCTCGCACGCTTTGTGGCCCCATAGGGAGCTCCACCGAAGGCCCCAGTGGCTGCGCCCGCATGCGGTTCCACCCCCCATTCTGGCACACCCCTCACACGTTTCGTGGCCCCATAGGGAGCTCCACCGAAGGCCCCAGTGGCTGCGCACGCATGCGGTTCCACCCCCCCATTTCGGCACACCCCTCACTCGTTTCGTGGCCCCTTAGGGTGCTCCAACGATGGCGGGGGGGGGGGAGGGAGTGGTGGGGGGGGCCCAGTGACTGCGCCCGCATGCGGTGCCACCCCCATTCTGGCACACCCTTCACACGCTTCGTGGCCCCATAGGGAGCTCCACCGAAGGCCCCAGTGGCTGCGCCCGCATGCGGTTCCACCCTCCATTCTGGCACACCCCTCACACGTTTCGTGGCCCCATAGGGAGCTCCACCGAAGGCCCCAGTGGCTGCGCCCGCATGCGGTTCCACCCCCCATTCTGGCACACCCCTCACACGTTTCGTGGCCCCATAGGGAGCTCCACCGAAGGCCCCAGTGGCTGCGCCCGCATGCGGTTCCACCCCCATTCTGGCACACCCCTCACACGTTTCGTGGCCCCATAGGGAGCTCCACCGAAGGCCCCAGTGGCTGCGCCCGCATGCGGTTACACCCCCCATTCTGGCACACCCCTCACACGTTTCGTGGCCCCATAGGGAGCTCCACCGAAGGCCCCAGTGGCTGCGCCCGCATGCGGTTCCACCCACCATTCTGGCTCACCCCTCACACGTTTCGTGGCCCCATAGGGAGCTCCACCGAAGGCCCCAGTGGCTGCGCCCGCATGCGGTTCCACCCCCCATTCTGGCACACCCCTCACACGTTTCGTGGCCCCATAGGGAGCTCCACCGAAGGCCCCAGTGGCTGCGCCCGCATGCGGTTCCACCCCCCATTCTGGCACACCCCTCACACGTTTCGTGGCCCCATAGGGAGCTCCACCGAAGGCCCCAGTGGCTGCGCCCGCATGCGGTTCCACCCCCCATTCTGGCACACCCCTCGCACGCTTCGTGGCCCCATAGGGAGCTCCACCGAAGGCCCCAGTGGCTGCGCCCGCATGCGGTTCCACCCTCCATTCTGGCACACCCCTCACACGTTTCGTGGCCCCATAGGGAGCTCCACCGAAGGCCCCAGTGGCTGCGCCCGCATGCGGTTCCACCCCCCATTCTGGCACACCCCTCACACGTTTCGTGGCCCCATAGGGAGCTCCACCGAAGGCCCCAGTGGCTGCGCCCGCATGCGGTTCCACCCCCATTCTGGCATCACCCTCACACGCTTCGTGGCCCCATAGGGAGCTCCACCGAAGGCCCCAGTGGCTGCGCCGCATGCGTTCCACCCCCATTCTGGCACACCCCTCACACGTTTTCGCCCCATATAGGAGCTCACCGAAGGCCCTGGGCTGCGCCCGCATGCGGTTCCACCCCCCATTCTGGCATACCCCTCACACGTTTCGTGGCCCCATAGGGAGCTCCACCGAAGGCCCCAGTGGCTGCGCCCGCATGCGGTTCCACCCCCCAGTCTGGCACACCCCTCACACGTTCCGTGGCTCCATAGGGAACTCCACCGAGCGCCCCAGTGGCTGCGCTCGCATGCGGTTCCCCACCCATTTCGGCACACCCCTCACTCGTTTCGTGGCCCGGGGGCGCCACCGAAGAATATATCCACAACTGCGGTATTCACAACTACGTATGGTTGGGTTTTTCGTCATGCTAATTTCGCGAGCCGTCAGAACACCCAAGATGGCTCCAAGACGGCCCCCGATACTCCAAGATCACCCCCAAAATGGCTTCAGGCAGCCGAAACATCATCGCCGTGCCGAATCCGATGCGATTGTTGGGGCATCGAAATGGCTCCAAAATGACCGAAGAGCCCTAAGAGGAGCCCAAGAAGCTCCTAAAACGGCCCCACGACTGCCAAAAACGCCCCAAGGGGACCCCAAGAGATCCCAAGAGGCGGTTTTGATATGCCCAGATGGGGGGGGGAAATTCGGGGACTCCCCTTTTTCTGATCGACGCATTTCAAGATTATGGCCCCAAGAAGCCCCCAAGTGGGCTACACGAAAGCCCGAAGACCCCCCAAATGAGCCCCAAAAGGTCCGCAAGACCCTCCAAAATAGCCCCAAGAGTTCCCCAAAATGGTCGGAGAGCCCCAAGAGGACCCCACGAGGGCCTCCAGGTGACCCCAAGACGGCTGCCAGAATACTTGTCGTCGTCGTCCTCCTCCTCCTCCTCCTCCGCCTCGTCTTCGTCCTCTTCCTCCTCGCCATCCTCCTCCTCCCCATCTTCCTCCTCGTCCTCCCTCTCATCCTCGTCCTCCTCCTCACCCTCTGCCTCGTTCTCGTCCTGGGCCTGAGCAGGCTGATACAGCACTTGTTCCACTGCGTGCTTCTACACTGTCCCGATCAGGGCGAATTGCCTGGGCATCGTTTTTGGATGGGTTGGTGGGGATACTTTTTGGTCAACAGGCTCGCGAGGCGGGTCGAAAGTCGTCCGAACACTAGTCGGGCCGCGACTAGGCAGCAGGAAAAGAATGGCAAGCGAAGCGAGCGAGCGGGCAGCCACTCAGAAGGAGAGCCAGAACAGATACTCCCAAACCCGGTGGCGTGGAAATCCCGGTGGCGACCAGCAAGTAAGCGCAGCCAAGCTGGTGGGGATACTTTTTGGTCGTGTCCACTAGCGAAGGCGCTAGCGGAGTCAGGAGCGCTACGGGACACGAGAGCTGGTGGGGATATTTGTTTTCGGTCGCGGCCGCGTGACAACGGTCTGGCGGCGAGAGGCAAAGTCCGGAGCATGCGGCACGATGCGAATTTGCGAATACTGCCGCCTCGTTGGCAAGCTGGTTCGCACCTGCACAACAAGTGCGCAGTTGCACATGCACAGAACAAAATTAGGTAAATTCACAAGCAAACGCACATAGGCGCCGCAGTGTGCACCGAAGTGAACAAGCGGCAGAGTGTGCGAGTGCAGCGGAGTGAGTCGCCGGTACGGCGCCAAACTCCAGGCCGCCGGCCCAGCTGGATGGGAAACTAGGACCGAGGAAGCCTGGCTGACCGCGGTGGAAAACACGAGGCAAAGCGAGCGCGGAAGGCTGAACCACTCAGCGCTCAGTCCTCAGAATCCTCCGCTCAGCCGGGGGGGGGCCAACGGCACCAAAACGCAACGAGCCCGGCTGGTGGGGATACGCGAAGCGTTAGGAATAGCATCGGGCTTGTTCACTACCACGACGCGGTACTCGATGCTCGCATAACGTTGGCCTTTGCGACGGACCGCCCCCGCTGCGCGAGCCGCCTGGCCGGGCCTCCTGGCACTTGAAAGATCAGAGAGAAGACGCCCGGCTGGCCACCGATCCTGCTGAGGGGCCTCCAGGTCGTGCGAGATCACGTCGAGCTGTCCCGGGTATCGGAGCAATTAGGTCTGTAGGATGAAGCCCGTAGTAATCGTTGCCTGCGTAATGTCTGTAAGCGTGACCCTGGTCCCCCAAACGCGTTGAACCTCCGTCTTCGGGAAACATCAGCCAGAAGGCGAAGCAGATGCTCGATCCCATGGCCGCGACCTCAAACAAATCAATGTGTCCCCGCTCGTGATGCTTGCGACCCTTGGTAGACCTTGTTTCTGGCATAGCCGCTTGCTGCAATTGTTGCTGCTCACCCTCGCTTGCGGCAGACGGCTGCTGCATGGTGCTGCTTGTTGCTGCGCGCTTCTGTATTATGTCATTCGGATCTTATCCGCGACTTTTGCGCCCTTCCGTTTTGATGCGTCCTTTCGCAAGCGTGATCTCCCGCTTCGCTTGTGAACTGGTGGTGGCGGTGAGGCTCCAGAACCCCCGTTGCTCTCTCCTGCGTGCCTCTTGGGCCCCTCTTGAGCCCTTCTCTAGATCTCGTGTTGAGCCTTATCCATGGGACAAGCATGCAACATAAGGGAATATGACGACTGTGGGCATCAGGGGCCTCTCGTGGCGCCTGCGTTGGATGCCTCTTGAGCCGTCTGGTGACCATCATGGGGCCATCTTGGCAGCCTGTTGACACCCTCTTGGCTCGCTGAGCTCCTAGGGCCGCGACCAGTGGATCCTCTCCTGTGGGGCCTCGACCCAGATGACATGCAAGGGACTCTCGCTCCGAAGGCCACGATCCCTCGTACATTACGATGGGCTTTAGCTCACAGGGCAACGATCCATCGTGAAACGCTGCTGGTTCTTACTGCCGAGGCAACGATGTCTTGCGGCATACAAGTGATGCTCGCTTTCTGGGCCACGATCATCTGAACACATGCGAGGGACTCTCGCTCATTGTGCCGCGAATCTCCGTCATCAACGATGGGCCCTTGCCTCCCAGGGTAACGACCCACAACAGTCTACCGAAGGCAACGACGCTCGTGACGTACAAGTCGTGGTCGCTTCCATGGGCACGACCCCGGGAGGCCGCCGCAGGCTGCCGGGGGCCGCCGAAAGCAGGAGGGGGCGACGACGGCAGTGCGGCGACGAGGAGAGGAGAGGCAGCGAGCAGGGGAGGGGAGAGAGGAGAGAGGAGCAGCAGGAGGAGGAGGAGGAGGAGGAGGAGGAGGAGGAGGAGGAGGAGGAGGAGGAGGAGAGGGAGGAGGAGGAGGACGAGGAGGAGGAGGAGGGGGAGGAGGAGGGAGGAGGAGGAGGAGGAGGAGGAGGAGGAGGAGGAGAGGAGGAGGAGAGGAGGAGGAGGGGGGAGGAGGAGGAGGAGGAGGAGGAGGAGGAGGAGGGAGGAGGAGGAGGAGGAGGAGGAGAGGAGGAGGAAGGGGAAGGAGGAGGAGGAGGAGAGGAGGAGGAGGAGGAGGAGGAGGAGGGGGAGGAGGAGGAGGAGGAGGAGGAGGAGGAGGAGGAGGAGGGGGAGGAGGAGGAGGAGGAGGAGGAGGAGGAGGAGGAGGAGGAGGAGGTAGGAGGAGGAGGAGAGGAGGAGGAGGAGGAGGTGGAGGAGGAGGGGGGAGGAGGGAGGGGGCGATGGGGGGCGCGCCTGCGTTGACAGCCGCCCGCTTGGGCCCGCCGTCGCCGCTGCAGGGGGTGTCCGCGCTGCTGCTGCGGGCCGGGCTTTTTGTCTGGGGGGGGGTCCATCGCTTGCTTTCGTGCACCTGTCTCCCCCCCCCGAGCCCGGGCGGAGAATGTGACAGCTTTGGGTCGGTTTTGATAAGTTTTGAAAGCTATTTGACAATTCATTTTAAGAAACCGGATTTTTCGCACCCGTGAAAGACTATGAGAGCTTCTGCGTCTTAGTGCGAGCTCCGTAGGCGCACTTTTACTATCAAAACACTCGTAGAGCTCCTCGGCATCGATTCTCGTCCTCCAATCTCCTCCCTCCCCCTTGCCCCTTCCCTCCTCCCTCCCTTCGCCAATCCTTATTCGCGCCCCCGAAGCCAGAACCCCTTGCAAATTACACTATGGTCGCGTCCCCGAGGCAACACAACCTTGCAACGTGCTCGGTCGTCGCGACCCCGAATCCAGAATCCGTTGTACATTAAACTATTCGCGCCCCCGAGGCCACAAACCCTAGCAAATTGCCGAATAGCACGTTGGTTGCAGGCAAGCAGTAGTTGTACACCGCAACGAAGTGGGCTGGTTGCACACCAAGACGAAGTGAGTTGCCTACCACAGCGAAGTGGGTTGTATCAAGTTAGCTGCGTGCCTTTCCTCTGGCAAACCCGCAGATCATCAAAACAACGGTAAGACGGCACTTCGGGTGCAACTCTTGCGTTCCGATGCAACACACCCTGGTAAATGATTCCATATTCGCGTCCATGTGGCCATGAACCCTTGCAAATTACGCCGTATTCGTTTTGCAAGGGCCAAGAGTGCTCCAAGGCGCCCGAAGATGGTTGCAAGACTGCCTAAAATGGCCCCAAGAGGCCCCAAGAGCGCTCCAAGAGGCCTCTCGAGAGAGCCCCAAGAGGCCAACATCGTTGGGGGTTCTCGCATTTTCGGCTTTCCGACGCTCCAAGATGGCTCAAAAAACTCCCAAGACCGCCCCAAGACAGCTCAAGACGCCCCCAAGAGGGCCCCAAGACGGCCCGAGAGGCGCTCCAACATGGCCCAAGAAGGGCTCCGAGAAGCCCCCAGGAGGCCCCAAGAGCCCCCCCCCAAGAGGCGCCCAAGACGCGCCAAAGAGGCCTCCAAGAGGCCCAAAAGATGCCCCACGTGGCCCCCCAAGAGGCGCCGAAACCGCCTCCAAGAGGCATCCGAGAAGCTCCCCACGACACCCCAACATATATACAAGAGGCCTCAGACCCACATTCCAGACATGGTGGCGGGATGGGCCGAAGGCCACTCGGATCCGCCCCCCCTGTCGATTCATCGCAAGGGTGCCCGGCGTGCTAGACGATGTCGGTTTTGGTTGTTTTTCCAAAAAGAACTCCCCCTGGGCATCTGGCGCGTCCCGCCGGGGTCCCGGGAAGGTGCTCAATCTGGAAAAAATTATAGCCGGAGTGCAGTATCCCCAAACAGGGTTTTTAGACCCACTCGGTTTCCAAGGTCGATTGCGTGCCCGTCCAGTGCGGGCTGGCATGGCATGTTAAAACATGACTCCTCCTCCTCCTCCTCCTCCTCCTCCTCCTCCTCCCTCCTCTCTCATCCCGAACGGCATCTCGGAGCCCAGAGTTGCGAGGATGTCTCCATCGTAACGGGCTGGACCACCTCGCGCGCGGCATTTCGGACCCAGAGTTGCGACGATGTCTCGGGCGAAACGTGCTGCGAGGAAGTCTCAGGCGAAACGGGCCGGACCACCTCGAGCGCGGCGTCTCAGAGCTCCGAGTTACGGGGGCCTCCTGGGGCCTCCTGGGACCTCCTGGTGACCTCCTGGGGCTTCCTCCTGGGCCTCCTGTGGCCTCCTGGACCCCACCTGGGGCTTCCTGAAGCCTCTTGGGGCTCCCAGGGGGGGATATCTAACATGTGGCCGTCGGGGCCCCCCCAAATGGGGGGGCCACAAGAGCAGGAAAAATCAACGAATCGACACCGGATGTGTATTAACTTGACACGTTCTGATAGGGGGCCTCCTGGGGCCTCCTGGGAGCCTCCTGGGAATCTCCTGCGGACCCCTGGGGCCTGTCCTGGGCGTCCTGCGGCCTCCTGAAGCTCTCTGGGGCCTCCTGGGGCTCCCAGGGTCCCAGGGGGATATGTAACATGTGGTCTTCTGGGCCCCCAGGCTGGACCACCTCTTGCGCAGCATCTGAGAGCTCAGAGTTGCGAGAATGTCTTGTGCGAAACGGGCCGGACCACCTTGCGCACGGCATCTCAGAGCTCAGAGTTGCGAAGATGTCTCAGGCGAGATGGGCCGGACCACCTCGCGCAGGGCATCTCGGAGCCCAGAGTTGCGAGGATGTCTCCAGCGTAACGGGCTGGACCACCTCGCGCGCGGCATCTCGGACCCCAGAATTGCGACGATGTCTCGGGCGAAACGTGCTGCGAGGAAGTCTCAGGCGAAACGGGCCGGACCACCTCGAGCGCGGCGTCTCAGAGCTCCTCCTGGTGACCTCCTGGGGCTTCCTCCTAGGCCTCCTGTGGCCTCCTGGACCCCACCTGGGGCTTCCTGAAGCCTCGGGCTCCCAGGGGGGGATGTCTAACATGTGGCCGTCGGGGCCCCCCCAAATGGGGGGGGGCCACAAGAGCAGGAAAAATCAAGGAATCGACACCGGATGTGTATTAACTTGACGCGTTCTGATAGGGGGCCTCTTGGGGCCTCCTGGGAGCCTCCTGGGAATCTCCTGCGGACCCCTGGGGCCTGTCCTGGGCGTCCTGCGGCTTCCTGAAGCTCTCTGGGGCCTCCTGGGGCTCCCAGGGTCCCAGGGAGGATATGTAACATGTGGTCGTCTGGGCCGCCAGGCTGGACCACCTCTTACGCGGCATCTGGGAGCTCAGAGTTGCGAGAATGTCTTGTGCGAAACGGGCCGGACCAACTTGCACATGGCATCTCAGAGCTCAGAGTTGCAAGGATGTCTCAGGCGAGACGGGCCGGTGTCTCGGGCGAAACGTGCTGCGAGGAAGTCTCAGGCGAAACGGGCCGGACCACCTCGAGCGCGGCGTCTCAGAGCTCCGAGTTGCGGGGGCCTCCTGGTGCCTCCTGGGTCCTCCTGGGGACCTCCTGGGGCTTCCTCCTGGGCTTCCTGCGGCCTCCTGAACTCCACCTGGGGTTTCCTGAAGCCTCTTGGGGCTCCCAGGGGGGATATCTAACCTGTGGCCGCTTGGGCCCCTCAAAATAAAGGGGGGGTCACAAGAGCAGGAAAAATTGACGAATCGACACCAGATGTGTATTAACTTGACACGTGCTGATAGGGGGCCTCTTGGGGCCTCCTGGGAGCCTCCTGGGAATCTCCTGCGGACCCCTGGGGCCTGTCCTGGGCGTCCTGCGGCCTCCTGGAGCTCTCTGGGGCCTCCTGGGGCTCCCAGGGGGGATATGTAACATGTGGTCTTCTGGGCCCCCAGGCTGGACGACCTCTTGCGCAGCATCTGGGAGCTCAGAGTTGCGAGAATGTCTTGTGCGAAACAGGCCGGACCACCTCGCGCACGGCATCTCAGAGCTCAGAGTTGCGAGAATGTTTTGTGCGAAACGGGCCGGACCACCTCGCGCAGGGCATCTCAGAGCTCAGAAGTTCGAGGATGTCTCAGGCGAAACGGGCCGGACCACATCTCGCGCGGCATCTCCGAGGTTAGAGTTTCGAGGATGTCTCAGGCGAAACGGGCCGGACCATTTCGCGCAAGGCATCTCAGAGCTCAGCGTTTCGAGGATGTCTCAGGCGAAACGGCCCGGACCACCTCTCGCACGGCACCTCGGGGCTCAGAGTTTTGAGGATGTCTCAAGCGAAACGGCCCGGACCACCTCTCGCGCGGCCTCCCAGAGCGCAACTTTTCGAGGATGTCTCAGGCGAAACGGCCAATCCCGGCCAACTGAGAAACGAGAGTTGTGAGGATGTCTCAAGCGAAACGGCCCGGACCATCAAATTTTTGTGAGGATGTCTCTGCTCCGACTTCCCTCGGCCGGAGTTAGCTTCTATCACAACAGCACCCCGTTCAGCAAGCTGTTTGGGGAATCATCCAAGATGGCTCAAGATGGCGCCAAGATGGCCACGTTGGCCCAAGATGGCCTCCAAGATGGTCCAAGATGGCCTCCAAGTTCGCCCAAGATGGTCCAAGACGGCCTCCAAGACGGCCCAAGAGAGTCCAAGATACCTCCAAGTTCGCCCAAGAAGTCTCCAAGAAGGCCCAAGAGGCCTCCAAGAGGTCCTCCCGAAGAGGGCAAAATCATTGATGTCCATAATGTTTTGACAGTTTTTGGTAATTGCTTCTTTTCGTCCTTCCGACGGCTCAAGACGGCCCAAGAGGCCCCCAAGATCGCCCCAAGATCGCCCACGAGGCCTCCGAAGCGCCCCGAGAGGGCCCCAAGCCGGTTCAGAGAGGCCCCCAAGATGGCTCCCGACGGCGTCAGACGGGCCAGGAACCCACCAAGATGGCCGAAGTTGGCTCGAAGCTGGCCCAAGACGGCCCAAGAGGCCTCCAAGAGGGCCTCCAGGAAGCCCAGAAAAGGCAAACAAACACTAATTGTCCTAAGGTTTTTGAAGGATTTTGACATTTGCTTCTTTTCGGCCTTCCGACGACCCGAGACGGCCCAAGAGCCCCCAAAGATCGCCCAAAGATTGCCCAATAGGCCTCCAAGATGGCCCCAGAACGGCCCAAGACGCCCCCAAGGCGGCCCCTAAGAGGCCCCCAAGACGGCCCAGCAGGCCTTTAAGACGCCCGAGATGACCTCCAAGACGGCCCTGGAGCATTCCAAGAGGGCCCCGAATAGGCCCACAGATGCCCCCCAAACGGCTTCCGACGGCGTCAGACGGGCCAGGAGCCCACCACGACGGCCGAAGATGGCCCTGAGATGGCCCAAGACGGCCCAAGAGGCCTCCAAGAGGGCCTCCAGGAAGGCTCGAAAAGGCCCAAATCATTGATTTCCCATGAGTTTTTGAAAGATTGTGGCATTTGCTTTTTTGTCGGCCTTCCGACGGCCTGAGACGGCCCAAATGCCCCCAAAGATCACCCAAGAGGCCCAAGACGGCCCCAAGACGGCCCCCAAGACGGCCCAAGAGGCCTCCAAGACGCTCAAGATGGTCTCCAAGACTGCCCAAGAGCCCTCCAAGACGTCCTCCAAGAAGGCCCGAAAGGGTCAAAATGGCCTCCAGACAGCCAAGATGAGTAGATGACCTTCAAGATGCCCACGTGTTCCCCGAAGGCTTTCCAAACCGATTCGGGGAACACATGGTCCGATAGCTTGGCAGGTCTGGCCTCAACATTCGACCACATGGGCGCTTCCAAAAAGTTGCTGTAAGCGTCTTCGATAACGCCAACGTCTCAATATGCGCTGATGATTCCTATCCGCCCCCGCATGACGTTCCCAGATGTGCCAAGGCAGCGCCGAGACGCACCGACGCGGACTCCGACCTATCCCATTCTGATAGAGAGGGGGCTGGCGGCAGGGGGCGAAATCCTTACGGATATGAATTACCAAGTAATCATTAGTGTTGGAGTCCCAAGAGGTGCTTTGTCGCTCTCGCCCTGGCGCAGGCTGCATTTCCTTTAAAATTGATGTCTGGACGGCCCCCCCAGGGGGGTCCTTTAGAGCATTCTTGCTGTACTCGCGGATGCCGGAGCGGCCGTTTCGCTGGAGACTTCCCCGCACTTCAGCAGCACAGGAGCATCCGTTCGAGCAATGCTGCCGCTACTTGCTGGGGCCCCAAGAGGCCCCGGGACGCTCAACAGACATGCGTTCTGGGAGGCTTTTCTCCGTGTTGGGATCTGTGTTCGGGCGCGCCTTTCGGCTCTTCCGCCCCGCTCCCGGGAAGCTCCAGGAGACACTCGTATTGGGCATGTGTTCGGGGAGCGCTTGTCGGAACCCGCCCCCAAGGGGCCGCAGGAACCCCCAGGAGACGCTCTTCTGTCTTGGGATCTGTGTTTTGGGGAGCGGTTTTCGGCCCTCTCGCCCCCAAGATTATGTTGTCCCCATCGTACTTAAGGACCGCATCCCAAAAATAATTTCGTCCTCCTCCGCCTCCTCCTCCGCCACGTCTTCATTTACCTCTTACGTCTTATCCCGCATCCCGTCACCCTCGAGGGCCGAGGTATCCAGAGTCGGCGGCACTGGCCGTAAGGCCTTAGCAATAATTTCGAGCACCCAGAAACGTGGCGAAAGAGCGTCGAAGCGGAGTCGGACGAGTGTCTCCCAGGGCCCGACGCGTTGAAACCCTCGAGTTTCGGTATTTGTTTTGGTGTTCGAAGTTCTTTTCTGGTGGTCAAGGCTGAGGTAGGTTGGAACATCGTAACCCCAGGAGGCCCCAGGAGGTGCCAGTCTGGCCCGACGCGTGAAAACCCTCGAGTTTCGATATCTGTTTTTGGTGTTCGAAGTTCTTTTCTGGTGGTCGAGGCTGAGGTAGGTTGGAACATCGTAACCCCAGGAGGCCCCAGGAGGTGCCAGTCTACATTGGGGCACGTGTTCGGGGAGTGCTCTTCGGCCCCCGTGGGCTTCGCAGCCCCTCTCCCTGGGATCGGGCCTCTTGTGTTCATGTGCTTACATGTGCTCCTGTGTTTGGCGCTCCGACTGGGGCTCGAACCCTCCGTGTTTTGAACACGTTGCTGCAGACTGCCCCCGTAGACTAGGGCTCTTGAGTTTCTAGGGTTTTACGTCTGCTCCTATAGATTGCCCCTCTCGGGGGCTCGAGTCTGCCGTGTTTCGAATCCTCACCGCGCCCAAACGTCGCACTATTTGTTGCTGTACCTTGCGTGCTGAAGATGGGAAAGCGCCTCGGGAAAGGTGTTGGGAAACCCGGGTGTTCCCCAAGAGGGTGTGGCATCATGGTGGGTATGTGGCATGTAGAAGCATCGCGCATGAAGGTCACCTGATTTTTGTTGAGCCCTTGTTCTTGAAAACAATCGCGCTCTTGCGCGGGACTTCTTCACAATGTATGCAAGAATCGCGCTTTCGCGTGGGACTGCGTCGCAATTTATTCAGGCGCCGCGCCCTCGACACGAGTCACGGTCTCGCTTTGACCTTTCCCACGATTTATTAGAAATTGCGCGATCGCTCAAACCTTCCTCGCGATTCGCACAGGCCCCACGCTTCAACAACCCGCCTTCTCGACCTGGCCGCCGGAGCCCGCCTTCCCGACCCGCCCGCCAGGGTCTGCCCGCACGATCAGCCCGTCTGGTTCTGCCAGGTTTTTTTCTGCTCCTGGCCCCCCTCCTGCTAATCCCACCAGCCCTCTGGGCGCAAGTGGTCTAGGGCGTTTCCTTTTCCAACCTCCTTCCTTTCTCTGCTCGGGAGGTTTACCTCCCCCCCCTCCGTGGGTCTGGAAGGGGGGGCCCGAGGGGTTAGAGCGTCCAAGAGTGGCCAAGATAACTCCAATAGGGTTTTAGATCGCCAAAGATGACTTCCAAGATGGCCCGAGATACTTCGAGATGGGTCAAGATAGCCTCCGACACGCATCCAAGAGGCCCCAAGACGGCCCAATGACGGTTTCAAATGCCTTCCGAGCCCTCCAAGGATTCCCCTAAGAGGCCAAAACGGGTTCAAAACCTGTGACAAATAAATGTATGTGTTGCCTTTTCGTTGTTTTTGCTTCCGATGGGCTCTTGAGGCGTCAAGATGGCCGAACATAGTCCCAAGAGAAGCCCGAGAGGGCCCCAAGACGGCCCCAAACGCCCAAGAGCGCCCCAAGAGCGGTCCAAGAGGGCCCCTAAGACGGCATTTTTGAGCCTCCGAAGGGGGGGATCCGAATTCGAACCCCATCATTCTGAACAGCGGGGGCCAAGATGGCCCCAAGAGGCCTCCCAGACCCCCCCTAAAGAGCCCCAAGAGGGCCCCAAAGACCCTGCAAAAACCCTGCAAAGACCCAGCAATGACACTGCAATGTCCAACCTCCTTCCCCCCCTGCTTGGGAGGTTTACCTCCCCCCCCTCCCTGGGCGTGATTCACAGCAGCGTCTAAGATGGTCCAAGACGGCTCCAAGAGGGCCCTAGAAAGCCAAGGATGGCCTCCTCCTCCTCCTCCTCCTCCTCCTTATTTTCTGCTTGTTCTCCTTCTCCTCCTCCTCCTCCTCCTCCTCCTCCTCCTCCTCCTCCTCCTCCTCCTCCTCCTCCTCCTCCTCCTCCTCCTCCTCCTCTTTGTCCCCCTACCCCAAAGATGGCCCCAGCAGCAGCAGCACCACCAGCAGGAGCACCACAAGCAACATCAGCAGCAGCAGCAGCAGCAGCACCAGCAGCAGCAGCACCAGCAACAGCAGCAACTGCATCAACACCAGTAACACCAGCAGCATCAGCAGCAACACCGGCAACAGCACCACCACCTGAAACAAATCGAAAGGCACGCGAGTGTAATCTACAAATCAGTGCAACGGTTAAGATCAAAGATGCCCATCGAGATGCGACTCTTATCTGCGCGGCATTGGCGTCGGATCGTAGAGACAGCAACCTGCGCCATAGACGCTCACCGCAGGGAGCACCATGCCGCATCTTGCGCTGATCTCTGTCTCAAACTTCCTTGCGCGAAGCTGTTTGGGGTCCCTGTTTTCCGACCCAGGGCGCCGCCCGCCCAGTTCTGACGCCTCCAACACGGCTGTGCGACCGCGTTCTCCCAGGCGTCCCTGAGTTACCGACTCGCCTGGTACTCGCCTCTGGATGGGCTGGTTGGGAGCACTTTTGGTTCGCGGGCGCACGAAGCGGGCCGGACGCCGAGCAGGCAGGGGCAGGCCGAGCAGGCAGGGGCAGGCTGGCGGGGATACCTTTTTTTGATCGCGACCGCAGGGCGGGCACCCGCGCGGCGTCAGAGGGTCGAACAGCACAGGGCCAGGGCGTACAGCGCAGCGGCCGCCAGCGGAAGCGCAGGAAAAGAAGGCCACGATGGTGGCGGCAATGCGCAGCGGCAGCGCGGCAGGGGCGAGGGCGAACGAAGAAAGAAGAGGAAGAAGGCGAAAGAGCAAACCACTGGTGGGGATATTTTTTTTGGTCGCGGCCGCAAGCGAAGAGCGCAGGCGGCGAGCAGGGTGTCCGGGCCGACGGGCGAACTGGTGGGGATACGCTTTTTTGATCTGCGGGTCCAAGGACGATTCCAGAGAGCGGGTCGAAGCAAGCATGGGGCAGCAAACAAGATAATTGCCAGCGGGCCAAAAACCAGCGCCGGAATGCACATGCGAGGAACAAAATGAACCTCATTAAGCCGCTCCAAAACGGCAGCCAACGACTGACAGCGGGGCGTCGCACAGTGGCGCCAGCACCCGGTAGACCGGACGGCGAAGGGCAGGGCACAGCGGGCAGGACTGGTGGGGATACGCGAAGCGTCAAGAATTTCTCTCGGGCTCCATCCCTCTCCCTCCCCCGTCCATCCATCCTCTCTCCCCCCGTCCATCCATCCTCCCTTCCCCTGTCTCAGGGGCTGCGCTACATGCGCTTGGCAGGTAAGGAAGATATGCCCCCAAGGGGGTAGGATCGAAGAGGAAGAGGGCGGGGAACGAGGGCTTGGGATATACGTGTTGAGTGGCACGGGGGCAGATTGGAGCGAACAGTCTTAGAATGATTGTTGCTGAATCTTCACTTCTGAAGAATAACTATGTTTGATATCCCCCCTCCGGCGCACTTTGCACGTTTCAGATTGCAGTGCCCCTCGGGAGGCCCACACCCTGTTTCTAATTCGCATGGCGCCACCGCCTCATTTCGGCGCACCCCTCACACGTTCCGTGACCCCATAGGGAGCTCCACCGACGGCCCCAATGGCAGGGTTCCAATGGTGCCACCGCACCCATTTCGGCACACCCCTCACACGTTTCGCGGCCCCATAAGGAGCTCCACCGACGGCCCCACTGCCAGGGTTCGTATGGCGCCACCACACCCAATTCGGCACACCCCTCACACGCTTCGTGGCCCCACAGGGAGCTCCACCGAAGGAGGGGCTCACAACTGCGGTACTCATAATTGCATATGGTTGGTCCATCGCCAAGATCATTCCCAACCATCCTGTGGTGTTGGGTCCTCGTTTTGAAGAGACGGTGCCCCGCGTCTCCTTCCTTTCTCCTTCCTCCTCCTCTGCTTCCTCCTCCCCCTCTTCCTTGCGTTTCACCCGCCCAGTACAGCGTTTCGTAGCCCCATAGGGAGCTCCGCCGAAGGCCCCAGTGCTGCCGCCCGCATGCGTCCCGCACACCCAATTCGGCACACCCCTCACACGTTTCGTGGCCCCATAGGGAGCTCCACCGAAGGCCCCAGTGCTGCCGCCCGCATGCGTCACGCACACCCAATTCGGCACACCCCTCACACGTTTCGTGGCCCCATAGGGAGCCCGCCGAAGGCCCCCGTGCTGCCGCCCGCATGCGTCACCCACACCCAATTCGGCACACCCCACACACGTTTCGTGGCCCCATAGGGAGCCCGCCGAAGGCCCCAGTGCTGCCGCCCGCATGCGTCCCGCACACCCAATTCGGCACACCCCTCACACGTTTCGTGGCCCCATAGGGAGCCCCACCGAAGGCCCCAGTGCTGCCGCCCGCATGCGTCCCGCACACCCAATTCGGCACACCCCTCACACGTTTCGTGGCCCCATAGGGAGCCCCACCGAAGGCCCCAGTGCTGCCGCCCGCATGCGTCCCGCAAACCCAATTCGGCACACCCCTCACACGTTTCGTGGCCCCATAGGGAGCCCCACCGAAGGCCCCAGTGCTGCCGCCCGCATGCGTCCCGCACACCCCGGCACACCCCTCACACGTTTCGTGGCCCCATAGGGAGTCCACCGAAGGCCCCAGTGGCACATGCGTCCCCCCACCCATTCGGCACACCCCTCACACGTTTCGTGGCCCCATAGGGAGCTCCACCGAAGGCCCCAGTGCTGCCGCCCGCATGCGTCCCCACACCCATTTCGGCACACCCCTCACACGTTTCGTGGCCCCATAGGGAGCTCCACCGAAGGCCCCAGGGCTGCCGCCCGCATGCGTCCCGCACACCCATTCGGCACACCCCTCACACGCTCGTGGCCCCATAGGGAGCCCCCATTGGGTGTGCGGGACGCATGCGGGCGGCAGCACTGGGGCCTTCGGCGGAGCTCCCTATGGGGCCACGAAACGTGTGAGGGGTGTGCCGAATTGGGTGTGCGGGACGCATGCGGGCGGCAGCACTGGGGCCTTCGGTGGGGCTCCCTATGGGGCCACGAAACGTGTGAGGGGTGTGCCGAATTGGGTGTGCGGGACGCATGCGGGCGGCAGCACTGGGGCCTTCGGTGGAGCTCCCTATGGGGCCACGAAACGTGTGAGGGGTGTGCCGAATTGGGTGTGCGGGGCGCATGCGGGCGGCAGCACTGGGGCCTTCGGTCACCCTCACGCGTTCGTGGCCCCATAGGAAGCTCCACCGAAGGCCCCAGTGCTGCCGCCCGCATGCGTCCGCACACCCAATTCGGCACACCCCTCACACGTTTCGTGGCCCCATAGGGAGCTCCACCGAAGGCCCCAGTGGCGGCGCTCACATGCGCATGCGTCCCGCACACCCATTTGGGCACATCCCTGACAGGTTTCGTGGCCCCATCCACCGGAGGCCCCAGTGGCGGCGCTCACATGCGTCACCCACACCCACCCAATTCGGCACACCCCTCACACGTTTCGTGGCCCCATAGGGAGCTCCACCGAAGGCTCCAGCGGCCGCGCTCACATGCGTACCCGCCACCCATCCCAGCACGCCCCTCACAACAACAGGTTTCGTGGCCCCATAGGGAGCTCCACCGAAGGCCCCAGTGGCACCGCCTGCATGCGTCACCACCCGCACCCAATTCGGCACACCCCTCACACGTTTCGTGGCCCCATAGAGAGCTGCACCGAAGGCCCCAGTGGCGGCGCTCACATGCGTCCCCGCCACACATCCCAGTACACCCCTCACGCGCTTCGTGGCCCCATAGGGAGCTCCACCGAAGGCCCCAGTAGCGGCGCTTACATGCGTCTCCGCCACCCATCCCGGCCCCCCCCCCCCGCAGCAGCATCATGTTTCGGGGACCCATAGGGAGCTCCACTGGAGGCCCCAGTGGCGGCCTGCACATGCGTTTCCGCCACCCATGTCGGCACGCCCCGCGCGTGTTTCATGTCCCCATAGGGAGCTTCGCCGAATGCCCCAGTGGCACCCATCTCGGCACACCCCTCACACGTTCCGTAGTCCTATGGGGAGTTCCATTGAAGATGAAACCCGCAGCTGCGGTACTGACAACTGCATATGGTTGGGTTCTTCGCCAGGCTAATTTTTTTCTGACGTTCACCCCGTGTGGGTGTGTCTCTGGTGCAGGCGTGCAGGCGGCCCGCAACTCCTCCTGAGGAGAGCCACGCGGGCTGGCTTCCGAGGAGGGACTCATTCTGTCGCCCCGAGGGCGTCGGTGTCTCGCGAGGGCATGCCGTGGGCACAAACGATGGTAGATCTTGCTGATCCTCGATCCAAATCCTCGATCCTCCTCTCGTACCCTCCTCCTCGGTCCCTCCCGTCTGGTTGTGCCGATGGGGCGCCGCACCAGGCCGCGACTTCGCGCCCGGTGCGAGCCGGTGCAGCACGCAACGCACGCGCGTTTGTGCAACACCAGGCCGGAAAACTGAGTGGGTGTGTGCCTCTGCTGCGAGCGGGCAGGCGACCCTCGACTCCTTCAAAAGGTAGGGCCACGTGGGCTGGCCACCGAGGGGGGCCTCGTCCGGTCGCTCCGAGGGCGTCGGTATCACGCAGGTTTGCACGGTCTGGCCATGCAGTGACCTGCCAGCGCTGCCCTGGCTCGGAGTCCATTGCCATGGTCTGCCAGCTCCACAGCCCAGCATCAATTGAAAAATTTGCCAGGAGTTGGAAGACGAGGACGAGAAGGAGACCGAAAGAAAGGGATTGTGGTGCTGTGGACTCCGCTCACAATTCAATCTGTTGATCCTCGGATATCGTGCCCTCCTCCTCGGTCCCTCCCGTCTGCTTCTGTCGATGAGGCGCCGCGCCAAGCCGCGAATCGGTGTAGCACGCAACGCACGCGCGTTTGTGCACAATCGGGCCGAGCGCCGACAAGTTTAGTGGCCACTTCAGCTTCCCTGCTGACAGCGATGGAAAATCCTGGGCCGCGTGGCCTCTGCACACAAACAGCAGTTGCTGTCAAGAGGGAAGATCTTGCGCGTAATTTTCGGGTGCCACGTGGCCGCATCACAAGTATTGTCTCGACGGTGCGATGTGCGAATTAAAGTTGGAGAAGGCGCGTGCAGCTGAACGATGCGCACACATCACGTGGCATAACGTATTGAAATCAGCCAAGCAACGCTCACTCCGAATGCCATTGATGCCACACGGCGCTCGGCAAATCAGCTGAGCTTCCGTACAGAACATACGCGTCACCCCGCCGCCAGGACTTGGCATGTGTATGAGCAATTACAATATTATTCAATATGCGCAAAACATGTGAGAGGTGACATCTGTGTGATGCATGTGTCTCGCGTTTAAAATGCAGCGGACAGGCTGCGGGAGGCACAAGGCAGCCGTCGGCTGCGAGAGGCCAGGCGACACCGATGCCCGAACTCCGTTCAAGCTGTGAATCGGGCGTCTACTCTTTCCAAATTCCTCCTCTTGCCCCTCTTTGGATCGTATCCTGCTCCCGCCCCACCAGCGCGCCGCAGACCCGACGCTGCCGTGGCCACAGCCCATCTGGCCCAGTCGCCCCCGCGCAGTGGTACCCGGCAGCGCCGTGGAGTTGTGACACACCACGCCACAAGCCCGCCGTGCCTGGCGGCACTGCAGTCGGAACCACCCGGCTGCACTTGAGCCCAGCCGCTTCCGCCTTCCTGGCTCAAGCCATCTGGGCTGTCAGAGGCACGCCAGAGGGGGGGGGAGGAGGACGAGCAGGAGGACGAGGAGGCAGGAGGAGGGAAGACAACCAAAGGGGACTCCCCCTGGTTCCAGGCGGGGGGCGTGGACGGGCCGTGGCCCCCCTTTCCCTACTACTCAAAATTGGGGGTCGTGGACTCCGAGAGGCCGCGACCCCTGTCGTTTCATCAGGTCCGGCGCCACTGCTGGCGTGGCAGACGGATGAGTTTCGTCGTGCGTCAGGGGGGATCCTCACCTCCACCCTCGAGGCCAGGAAGCGTCCAGCGCCCAGGCTAAACGCATAGAATTGTGGGTGCAAGGCGCCGCGGAAAACCCCAGGCCACCCGGGGAGAGTGAGCAGATGTGTGGCCGGCTGGAGACACCCCGAACCCAGAACTGTCGGCGTACCACTGTCGCCGTTCTGCGGAGCGGTGCCCGGCGGCTCGCTGCTGAGGCGAGGGGCGCCAGAACGGCCCGACCTCGAGGCGCCTGCTGGCCACGGTCTGCTCAGCGCCCGCCTGGAGAACGCGCTCGGCGCCCTCGGCCTCCGCCATGACGATGAAGCCGATGCTCCCGGGGCGGAGCCGCACAGGGCCCGTCGGCTTGTGCTTCTGCTTCACCCTCGAGTGCATGACCAGCACCCTGCTGACCCGCCCGAACTGCGAGCAGTGATTGACAAGGAGCTGCTCCGACTCGAAGCCCAAGGCGTGGCACCGCCTGGCAACCAGCACGCGCCCGGGGTCCTCCTCCTCGAGCATCTTGAGCTGAGCCCCGATGGAGTCGAACTCCAGCGCCAGCTGCCTGCGCGCGGGCTCTGGGCGGTCCGCGCTGGCGTCGGAGCTTGGCGCCTCGTCGCAGGACGCGCGCGTGGAGCCCGTGGAGGCCCAGCCGCTCGCGGGCAGCTCGCAGCAGAGCGACCGGCCCCCCGGGAGCGCCCAGCGCTCGTGCACGAGCCCCGCGGCTGGCCACCCGGCCGGCGGGCCGGCGCCGCAGGCCTGCGGGCCCGGCGGCAGGGCGACGTACATGGGCTCGTCGGGGCGCGGCTCCGCTGCAGGGCCGCGGAGCGCACGGCAGGAGCCGCCGAGCGCGGCGTGCCCGGGCGCGCCACCCCGCTCCGGCCGGGGCGGGCCGAGGCCGGGAGGGCCGAGGCCGACGGCGGCGCGGCCCGCGCAGGGGAAGCCGGCGCGCGGCGGCGCGGCCGCGGAGGCCCTCGGGCGGCCGCCTCCGGGCGCCGCCGCGTGCGCCGCGGCCTCCGTGCCCGCGGCGGAGCCCGCCGGGCCTGGGGGCTCCGCTCGGCCGCCCCGCTCGGGCGGCGCGCGGCCGTGCTGCCACCGGCCGGGCGGCGGCTCCGGGCCGCGCCGGCCCTCGGCCGCCGGGTCGGGCGGCGGCTGCGGGCCACACCGCGCTCTGGCCGCGCGGCCGTCAGGCGGCATGGCGCGCAGGCGCGGTGCGCCCGAGGCCGTGGCTACGCGCGTTGGATGGAGAAATGCACTAAAAAATTAGCTAAAAAATGAATTAGGAAGTGAGCTGCGTAAATCCAGCCGCCGGTTTCGTCACCAGAACCGCTCGAGTCAAAATTGCGACGGATGTACTCACAAGCATCTTGTCGGGTCTTTCGCCAGGAACGCAGCCTTGCAAATTTGGGCATTTTCTACTTCTGGGCTTCAAGCTGTATCAAGATGGTGCAAGAGACCCCCCAACTCGCCTCAAAACAACTCCAGAGCCCCCCAAGAGGCTTCTAAGACCACACGCTGGGGCCCCAAGACGGCCAAGACAAATTCCTCAAATAACCCCAAGCTGCCCCAAGAGCGCTGCAAGCAGGATCTAAGAGAGAACCCTGCAGAGAGAACACGATCCCCAAAGATGGCGCACAGAGCCCCAAACTTGCCCACAAGAGGCCCCCCAAGGTGTGCAAGAGTGGTTGCCACGATGCTCCAAGAGTCTCCGAAAAGGCCCCGCCCCCTCCCGCCGGGCTCATCTCCTCCTCAGCCTTCACCTCCTTAACCTCCTCCTCTTCCCCTGTCCCTTTCCATCCTCCTCTTTCTCTTTCTTCTCCTCCTCCTCCTGCGACCTGCTTCTTCTCTTCCTCCTCCTCCTCGTCCTCCTTCTCCTCCTCCTCCTCCTGCTCCTCCTCCTTCTACTCCCTCTGGTCCTCCTCCTTCTCTTCACGCTCCTCTTCCTCCTCCTGCCTCACCGCGTTATGACCATACTCATGTTCTTCCGCCTCCCCTCCCTCCCCCTCGCCTCCCAGGGGTCCCCAAGGCCACCAAGACGGCCAAGGAAGGCCACCAAGGCCGCCAAGATGGCTCAAGATGCGTCCAAGCCGCCAACAATGACTTCAACACTGCACAACCTGGCCCCGAGACGGCTCAAGAGAGCCCCAAGAGTACTGCCAAAAGGATCGCGAGAAGCCAACATCGTCCCAACCCCTTCGGGGGACGTAAAGAATCAGCATCTGCGCTTTCTGGGTCTTCGAAGCGTCCAAGACGGACAAGACAACAGGCCATTAAGCCTCCAAAACGGCCTCGATGACGGCTCCGAGACGCCCAAATACGTTTTCATATGACTTGAGCATTCTGGCCTTCCCGGCTTTGCGAGCACACTGGACGGCCGAAGAGTCCCCAGATGTCTCCGAAATGCCCTAGCAGCCCTGCGGGAACTCCCGCTCTGCAGAAATGAAAGAGAGGGGTCGGCGGATGTGGCGTGAACCTTCAGAATCCACGTCCGGAAGTGACGTGTTGCTGGAGGCAGGTCGCGGAGCGGAGCGGAAGCCCTAATGCAACGTATCCGATGTATCCAATGATTAGTCGCGCCACTTCCGTCGACCCAAAGGTGGAGGGCCCCTTGTGGGGCCCAAAAACCTACAAAAACCTATAAGAAATCAACAAATTCGGCCTCTTGGGCCTCTTGGGGTCTCAAGAAAGTTTCAAGACGGCCCAAGATGGCCCCAAGACAGCCCAAGCCGGCCTCAAGACGGCCCAAGATGGCCCCAAGAGGGCCCATGAGGCCCCCCAAAAAGTCCAAGAGGCCCCCAAGAAGACTCCCGAGAGCGCCTCCGGAGGCCAAAATCTTCGATTTTCCTATAGTTCTGGGACAATTTCAACGTTCTCGCCTTTTTCGGCTCGCAGAAGGCCATGACGGCCCAAGCAGCCTCCAAGAAGGCCCCCAAACGGCCCAAGAGGCCTCCAAGGGGCCCCAAGACGGCCGAAGAGGGCCCCGAGACCGAAAAACAACAGTAACAACAACAACGATCATTTTAAGACTGTTCGCTCTTATCTGCTCGCGCGTACCTCACCACGTATATCCCAAACCCCCGATACCCGCCCTCTTCGTCTTCGATCGTACCCCCTCTGGGGTGTGCATCTTCCTGACCTGCCACGCGTATTGGGAGCAGCCCCTAAACAATCAAGAGGAGTGAGAAAGGAGAGAGAGAGAGAGAGAGAGAGAGAGAGAGCGACAGAAGAAAGGAGTGGGGGAAGGGAGGGAGGCAAGGGACAAGAGGGAGGGAGCATAACTGCAGACGAGAGAAGCAGCAATGGGGCCACTGAAGAGCAGCAGCGGGGCCACAAAGGGCAGCAATGGGGCCACTGAGTGCACGAGCGAGCGGGGGCCACGAAGGGCGTATACATGAGCCATTGAGGGCAGCAATGGGGCCACCATGGGCAGCGATGGGGGCCACTGAGGGCAGCAGCGGGGCCACGAAGGGCAACAATAGGGCCACTGAGGGCATTGACGGGGCCACAAAGGGCAGCAATGGGGCCACGAGGGGCGACGCTGGGGCCCCGAAGGGCAGCAATGGGGCCACTGAGGGCGCAAGCGACGGGGGGCCACGAAAGGCAGCAAGGGGGCCACTGAGGGCAGCAGCGGGGCCACAATGGGCAGCGGGGGGAGGGGTGCACAAGGAGTTACCCTGGGGCCACGAAGGGCAGCAACGGGGCCACTGAGGGCACGAGCGACTGGGGGCCACGAAAGTCGAACATATGGGCCACACAGGACAACGAGGGGGCCACAGTGGGCAGCGGGGGGAGGCACACGGGGCTGCACTGGGGCCACAGAGGGCAGCAATGGGGCCACTGGGGGCACGAGCGACTGGGGGCCACTGAAGGCAACAGTGGGGCCACTGAGGGCACAAGCGACTTGGGGCTACGACGGGCGTATCGATGGGCCATGATAAAGGGCTTACGCCAAAGCAGCGATGGTCAGCATCGGGGCCACTCAGGGCACGAACGACAGGGGGCAACGAAGGGCGTATCTATGGGCCACATTGGGCAGCGAGGGGGCCACTGATGGCAGCGGGGGGGAGGCACACGGGGCTACACTAGGGCCACGAAGGGCAGCAACGGGGCCACTGAGGGCACGAGCGACTGGGGGCCACGGCCACGAAGGGCGTATGCATGGGCCACGAAAGGCAACGAGGGGGCCACTGAGGGCAGCAGCGGGGCCATGAAGGGCAGCAGTGGGGCCACTAAGGGCACGAACGACTGGGGGCCACGAGGGGCGTGAATGTGTATGTATATATATACATATACATATACATATACATATATATATATATATATATATATGTATATATGTATACGTACACGTATTTGTATATGTATATGTATATGTCTATGTATGTATGTATGTATATGTATGTATATATTTATGTATATACATATATATATATATACATATACATACATATATATGGGCCACAAAGTGCAGCGAAGGGCCACTCAGGGCAGCATCGGGGACACGAAGGGCAGCGACTGGGCCACAAGGGGAAGGGCCACGAAGGGCAGCAATGCGGCACAAAAGGCGCGAGCGTGCATGGGGCACGAAGTGCATGACCCTGACGGGCGGGCCGAGCCGGCGGATCGATCGTGAGTTCTGTGTGATTAGCCAGAAAGTATCCAGCGAGAGAACGATTCCTAACTAAATTTGGGGAAGTCCCCAGCGAACGCGCGATTTTTGAATGGCAAGAGCGCGGCGCCTGCGTAACTTGCGAAGTCCCAGGCGGGAGCGCGATTCTTGAGGACATTGCGAAGAAGTCTCAAGCGGGAGCGGGGGGCCGGAGTAAATTTCGAGGAAATATCGAGCGGGAACCGCTGTCGTTTTAAGCCGGGGGCCAGGGGCACAGTTTGAGGAGGAAGACTTTCCCTGATAAAGAACAAGGTGCGATCGCTGGGAGGGGTACTTCTATTGAAAAATACACTGGGCACCGGGGGGATCAACAGCACTTAGTCTTCAACGATGAGAGTTCAACGACACCACCGCCAACAACAACAATCATTTTGATACTGTTCGCTCTTATCTGCTCGCGTGTCATTCAATATGCATATCCCAATCCCTGGATACCCGCCCTCTTCGTCTTCGATCGTGCCCCGTTTTGGGGGGTATATTCGTTCCCTGCCACGCGTGGTCGGTGAAGCCTTTGAAAACGAAGGGCAACATATAACGGGGGAGTTGCGACGAAGGGATCGGAGGAAGGGAGGGGGGGGGCAAGAAGGAGGGGGGCGATGATTTGCGCTGTGAGTGGCGATTCAACTTGCGCCATGGCTTGCGCCAGCCACTCCACGCAGGTTAACAATAAGTTTCGCCATGGGTCGCGCCATAAACAGCGCCACGCACCACCCCCTTGAAACAACATATCGTGGATACCCCCGCGGGGGGGCGCACAACTGCGAACTGGTGTCAGAAACAAATTTCATGGAACCCTGAAAAGAAGCGGGATGTTGGGAGAGCGGGGCGGAAGGATAGCGGGGACTGCATCCGTGTCGAGAGGACCGCGGGGATGTGGAGTGGATTGGGATGGAGGGCGCAAGAATAGGGTCCCAGGAGGAGGAGCGGCAAGGAGTGGAGAAGAGGAGCCGGGAGGAGTGCGGAAAAACGGAGGGCGCACGGAGGAATCTACAGGAAAAGCTGGGAATAATTTGGGAGAAATGCGGAATGCGAGCGGGAAGGGGTGGAGATTGTTGTTGTGGGAGTGTGGGATGGGGTGGCCTGGGGAGGAGTGAGCGGAATGCGAAGAACTGAGGAATAGCACAATGGAGTACGAACGAAATGAAAATTAAGATAAAGGTTAGAGAAGACTGGGAAAGAACGTTGAAAAATGGGGGCAGGTGGATACGAGCGGAGACCGGTGCGGAAACAAAGCGCGGGGGGATTGGAAGGCCCCCGAAAGCCTCCTATGACCTCTGGGTGGCCTCGGAATGGCCCCGATGACCACAGAGCAGTTCCAGAGGCTCCGAAAACCTGCGGGCACGCAGGCGGGAACCGTTGTTGGCGCGGGCCACGACGGGCGCGAACGAGCGGGGGCCCCGAAGGGCATACGTATAGGTGGCCGCGGAGTGCAGCGACGGAACCGCTGAGGGCAGAAACGGGGCCACGAAGGGCAGCGAGGGGGCCACGAAGAGCGACAGCGGGGCCACGAAGGGCACGCATATGGGACCACGACGAACGCGAACGAGCGGGGGCCACGAAGGGCATACATATATGGACCCAGAAAGGGCGACAGCGGGGCCACTGAGCGCAGAAAGTGGGCCACAAAGGGCCTGCGAGGGGGCCACGAATGGCGACAGCGGGGCGACGAAACGCATGCGTATGGGACCACGAAGGGCGCCAGCGAGCGGGGGCCGCGACGGGCAATTAATCCGGGGCCACAGAAGGCAGCGACGGGGCCGCTGAGGGCAGAAAAGGGGCCACGAAGGGCAGAGAGGGGGCCACGAAGGGCGACGGCGGGGCCACGAAGGGCATGCATATGCCACGACGGGCGCGAACGAGCAGGGGCCACATAGGGCATTCGTATATGGGGCCACAAAGGGCGACAGCGGGGCCACTGAGGGCAGCAAAGGGGCCACGAAGGGCAGCGAGAGGGCCACGAAGGGCGACAGCGGGGCTACGAAGGGCATGCGTATGGGGCCACGACGGCCGACTGCGAGCGGGGGCCACGAAAAGCATATAATGCGAGGCCACAGTGGGCTGCGACGGGGCCACTGAAGGCAGCAACGGGGCCACGAAGGGCAGCGAGCAAAGGCGACCGCGGAACCAGTACGGGCAGCGAGGGGCATCGAAGACGGGCGAAGGGCAGCGAGCGGCGACTGCAGTCCCTAACGGGCTGGTCGGGCGGGCAGGCCTAGACGGGCGGGTCGAACAGGCGGGTCGTTGAAGCGTAGGTTCTGCTTGAACCGCCAAGCAAGATGTAGCGGGAGCGCGATTCCTGTGTGTCGAGGAGCGGCATCTGAATAGATTGTGAAGAAGTATTAGGCGGGAGCTGCGATTCGGTGGTAAGTTGCGAGGAAGTCCCAAGTGAGAGTACGATTCTTCAATACGTTGTGAGGGAGTATCAAACGGGAGCCGCGATCCGGTGGTAAATAGCAAGGAAGGCCAAAGCGAGAGCGCGATTCTTCAATAAATTGTGAAGACGTATCAAGCGGGAGCCGTTGTTGTTGTAAACCGGGGGCCGACGACACAGTTTGACCGTCAAGACTTTCCTTGATAAAAAACAAGGTGCGAGCCCTGGGAAGGGCACTTCGATCGGAAAAAATATTGTGCACTGGACGGGGGGGATCAACAATAATCATTTTTCAAAAATGAGACTTCAATAACGGCCCCCGTCTGGTACATGTTCACAAATTATTGAAAAATGACGGTCTCGTGCAGGACTTCCTCACACTGTGTGCAGAAATCGCGCTCTCGCGCGGGACTTCCTCGCAATTTACTCAAACGCCGTGCCCTCGAGACTCAGGAATCACGCTCTCGCATTGGCGCCTATCACGATCTATTCAGGCATCGCGCTATCGCTCGCGACCTCGTCGCGATTCATGCAGGACTCGCGCTTCAGCACCCCGCCTGCTCGACCTGGCCGCCTGGGCCCGCCTTCCCGACCCGCCCGTCAGGGTCTGCCCGCCCAATCCTGCCCGTCTGGTTATGCAACGTGTCTTCTGCTCCTAGCCCCCCTCCTGCCAGTTTCTCTCGTGTTCCGTCCTTCGTCCTCCCCCTTCCATCCGTCCTCTCTTCCGCTGTTTTGGGGGCTGCGCTAAGAGCACGTGGCAGGCAAAGAAGATATACAGCAAGGGGGCACAATCGAAGACGAAGAGGGCGGGGACCGAGGAAGTGCTGCGCGAGCAGAAAGCAGCGAACAGTTTGAAAATTTTGGTTATTGCTGTTGCTGCGGAATTCTCCCTTGAAGAAATTAATGTTGATCCCCCCCACCAGTGCACATTGTGCTTGTCATTGAAGTGCCTCCCTCGGGGCTCGCACCTTTTTATAACAATTCTGGATAATCTTCGTGCCCGTGGCCACCTGGCTACAACAACAACGGCCCCCGCCAGATACTTCCTCATAGTTGATTCCGAAATCGCCTTCTCTCGCGGGACGTCCCCACGATGTATGCAGAAATCGCACTCTCGCGTGGAACTTCCTTGCGCCTGATTCCAACGCCAAGCCCTCGACACTCAGTAATCACGCTCTAGCTCGGGCACTTCTCACAATTTACGGGGGGAGTCACGCTATCGCTCGGAACGCCCGTGCGATTCTTGCAGGACTTACGCTTCAACATTCAACAAACCGCGTGCTCGACCTGGCCGCCTGAGCCCGCCTTCCCGACCTGCTACCGCTTGTTTTCTGCTCCTGGCCCCCCTCCTGCTAATTTCTCTCGTGTTCCACCCCTCTCCCTCCATTCCATCCGTCCTTTCTTCTCACTCTGCCTTAAGAGCTGCACTACACGCGCGCGGGAGGTAAGGAAACATACCCCCAAGACGGGGTACGATCGCAGACGAAGAGGGCGGGGACCGATGGTTCTGGATATACGTGTTGAATGGCACGCGAGCAGATAAGAGCGAGCAGTCTTGAATTGAGTGTTCTTGTTGCTACTGCTGCTGTGGTTGTTGAGCTCTCATTCCAAAAGGATGTTGATCCCCCCACCAGTGCACATTGCGTTTTTTTACTGAAGTGCCCCCCTCAAGCATCGTGTGGTGTTAGGTCCTCGTTTTTAAAAAAGACAGCCCCCGCGTCTCCTCTTCCTCCTCCTTCTCCCGCTCCTCCCTTCTCACACCCTTGCCCTTGCCTCTGCCATCACTATGGCACACCCCTCACACGCTCCGTGGTCCCATAGGGAAGCCCACCGAAGGCCCAAATGGCATGGTTCGCATGCCGCCCCCCCCCATCCACTTTGGCACACCCCTCATACGTTGCGGGGCACAATAGGGAGCTCCACCGAAGGCCCCAATGTCATGGCTCGCATGCCAGCCCCCTTCACTTTGGCACACCCCTTGCACATTTCGTGGCCCCATAGGGAGCCCAACCGAAGGTCCCATTGGCATGGTGTGCATGCCGCCCCCTGTCCAAGTTGGCACACCCCTCACAAGTTTCGTGGCCCCATAGGGAGCTCCACCGAAGGCCCTAATGGCATGGTTCGCATGACGCCCCCTTCCATTGGCACATCCCTCACACGCTTCGTGGTCTCAGGCCCGTTGGCATGGTTCGCATGCCCCCCCTCCACTTTGGCACACCCCTCGCACGTTGCGTGGCCCCATACATAGGGAGCTCCACCGAAGGCCCCAATGGCATGGTTCGCGTGCCGCTCCCCTTCCACTTCGGCCTACCCATCGCACGCATCGTGGCCCCATATGGAGCTCCACCGAAGGCCCCAGCGGCATGGTTCGCGTGGCGGCCCCGCCCCATTGCGGCGCAATTTTCGCGCGCTTCGTGGGGAGGAGGAGGAGGAGGAGGAGGAGGAGGAGGAGGAGGAGGAGGAGGAGGAGGAGGAGGAGGAGGAGGAGGAGGAGGACTCATCCTCTTCCCTACTCCTCCTCTGCTCCCCCCTCCTCCCTCGCTCCGCCCGCCTCGCGCGGGAGCGCGTGCTCGCGCCGAGGGGGGGTGGGGGGGGCGGCAGGGGGGGGAGGAAGGGGAAGAGGGCCGAGGAGGAACGGCTCGTTCTTCGCAGTCGAAGCTGCAGCAGGGAGGAGGGAGGGCGAGGGGGGCGGAGGCGGAGGAGGAAGACGAGAGGCGGAGGGGGAAAAGGATGGGAAAAGACCGACAGGGAGGAAGGCGCTGCTGCCGCAACAGTCTTGGAGCAGAACGGCCTCTTACAAGACTCTATTCCTTGCACCGTCCAAGGGGCGGGGCTATGAAGGGCGCCCCTGCCCCTGCCCCCCCCCCACCTTCGCTCGCCTCGAATCCTGAAGTGAACATGTGCTTGTTCCTTGTCGCGCGCGGCAACGCTGCCGGCCCGCACCTGGCGAGCCCGTGCTCAGAAGCGTCGAGCGGGAGCACACGGAGCACGGGCAACGACGTTGGGCCATCGGGTGAGCGCCAGGTGTGGGTTCGAGGAGGAGGAGAGGAGGAGGAGGAGGAGGAGGAGGAGGAGGAGGAGGAGGAGGAGGAGGAGGAGGAGGAGGAGGGGAGGAGGGAGGAGGGAGGAGGGAGGAGGAGGAAGGAGGAGGGAGGAGGAGGAGGGAGGAGGGAGGAGGGAGGAGGGAGGAGGGAGGAGGGAGGAGGAGGAGGAGGAGGAGGAGGGAGGAGGAGGAGGAGGAGGAGGAGGAAGGAGGAGGAGGAGGAGGAGGAGGAAGAGGAGGAGGAGGAGGAGGAGGAGGAGGAGGGCTCCTTGTGAGCCCACAGGGCGCTGTGGAGGCCACTAGCCCGCCGCCTCCTCGCTTGAGGACCCGCCCGGCTCGAGGCTCTGCGCGGGAGCGACCGCAGTTGCAGATGTGAGACTTGCGGTCAGTGCTGTGTGTGGCGTAGGAATGCTTGTTCAAGATTGTTCCATTGAGCGCTGTCTTGTGCTATCGCTTGAGGACCCGCCCGGCTCGAGGCTCTGCGCGGGAGCGACCGCAGGAGGCAGCTGCGGCCGACCTCGAAGGCCCGTCCTCCCAAGCAGCTGCGCCTCCCGCCAGCCCGCGAGCAGGGGCCGCGCCCGGGCCCCGCGCAGCTCGGCCAGCGCCTGCTCCAGGCTGCGGATGGAGTCCTCGCCCGCGGAGGCGTTCTCCTCCGCCGTGGCGTTCGCGGGCGGCGCGAGCTTGAGCGAGTGATCGAGCGACGTCCACATCTCGACGGCTCTCGCGTAGAAGCCCTCCTCCCACTGCTCGCGCATGTGCCTCGGATGCTCGGCGATCTCGCAGTGCTCAGGGAAAACCTCGTCGTAGGTGGGCCGCCGGCAACCCGTCCTCGGCGGCGCGCGCAGTGGGGCGGTGCGAAGAAGTGGACTCCAAGGCAGGCTAGGGGCTACAGAGAGGCCCTCCCGCCCTCCGAGACGCCTTTTTTCAATAAAAGACTCTGCTGCTTTCTTAGAAGGCCACCCCCTCGAGGCGCCCGCTGAAGGCAAATGGACTGCCATGACCTCCCTGGAAGCGGCAACGTGCTACCCACAGACACAAGTTGCCTTGGAAGTCGCCTGCCTTCAGCAGAGCATGCCCTCACCGAACTCGCTTCTGCGCGCCGCCCTCCTAGACGCCTTTTTTCATACACATAGAAATTATGCTACCGGAGTTACCCACATAAGGCTGAGGCGGCGCCTCGGCTGGACGGGTGGACGGGGCACGAAACCTTGGAAGCAGCACGGTATCTGAACACCCTCGTCGTTCAGGGAAGGCATCTTTGGAGACATGGGAGGGGCACGTAACCTGACAAATCACATGGTATCCGAATGCTGTCCTCGCTCAGGCGGGGCCTCCCTGGACGGGTGGGAAGGGCACGAAACCTGATAAATCAAATGGTATCCGCATACTGTCCTCGCTCAGGCGGGGCCTCCCTGGACGGGTGGGAAGGGCACGAAACCTGATAAATCAAATGGTATCCGCATACTGTCCTCGCTCAGGCGGGGCCTCCCTGGACGGGTGGGAAGGGCACGAAACCTGATAAATCAAATGGTATCCGCATACTGTCCTCGCTCAGGCGGGGCCTCCCTGGACGGGTGGGAAGGGCACGAAACCTGATAAATCAAATGGTATCCGCATACTGTCCTCGCTCAGGCGGGGCCTCCCTGGACGGGTGGGAAGGGCACGAAACCTGATAAATCAAATGGTATCCGCATACTGTCCTCGCTCAGGCGGGGCCTCCCTGGACGGGGCCTCCAACGGGAACCTGATAAATCACATGGTATGCGAATACTGTCCTCGCTCAAAGGGGCAGGCATGGGCGCCTCCTCACTCAGGCGGGCCTCCCTGGACGGGTGGGAGGGGCACGTAACCTGATACGTCACATGGTATGCGAATACTGTCCTCGCTCAGGCGGGGCCTCCCTGGACGGGTGTGGACCGGCCCGAAACTTGATAAATCACATGGTATCCGAATACTGTCCTCGCTCAGGCGGTGCCTCCCTGGACGGGTGGGAGGGGCACGTAAACCTGATAAATCACATGGTGTCCGAATACTGTCCTCGCTCAGGCGGGGCCTCCCTGGACGGGTGGGAGGGGCACGTAACCTGATAAATCACATGGTATCCGAAAGCTGTCCTCGCTCAGGCGGGGCTTCCCTGGACGGGTGGGAGGGGCCCGAAACCTGATAAATCACATGGTATGCGAATACTGTCCTCGCTCAGGCGGGGCCTCCCTGGACGGGTGGGAGGGGCACGTAACCTGACAAATCACATGGTATGCGAATACTGTCCTCGCTCAGGCGGGGCCTCCCTGGACGGGTGGGAGGGGCACGAAACCTGATGAATCACATGGTATCCGAATACTGTCCTCGCTCAGGCGGGGCCTCCCTGGACGGGTGGGAGGGGCACGAAACCTGATAAATCAAATGGTATCCGCATACTGTCCTCGCTCAGGCGGGGCCTCCCTGGACGGGTGGGAGGGGCACGTAACCTGATAAATCACATGGTGTGCGAATGCGAACACTGTCCTCGCTCAGGCGGGGCCTCCCTGGAGGGTGGGAGGGGTACGAAATCATATGATATGACGTTGCATGATATCTTATGGTATTGTATGGTATGGTATGTCATTGTATGATATGGTATGGTATGGCATGTATGGTTTTGCGATGGCATGTGGAACAGGAAACGGGAGAAGGAGAAGGAGAAGGAGAGGGTGTTCTTGGAAAGCAAGAACCCCACTCAGGATGTGGGGAACAAGAACCCCACTCAGGATGTGGGGACAAAAACTTCTGCTTCTTTCTCAGAAGGCCACCCCCTCGAGGCGCCCGCTGAAGGCAAACGAACTGCCAGGACCTGGAAGAGGCAGTGTGCCACCCACAGACACAAGTTGCCTTGGAAGTCGCCTGCCTTCAGCAGAGCATGCCCTCACCGAGCTCGCGCTTGCGCGCCGCCGACGTCCAGTACAGGCCGGCGAAGAGCGACGAGGGCACGGCGCCGGCGCAGCGGGCGCCCCCGGTGACGTAGCAGTACTGGCCGCGCCCCGCGGCGGGCTCCAGGCCGTGCCTCGCGCAGCCGCCCTGCAGAGTGGAGACGCCCTGGTCCACGCCTATGATAGGGGGCCACATGCGAACCCTACCCCTACCCCCCACGATTTCTGAGGGGGAGGGTGGGGTTCACTTCGTCCAGGAGCTCCCGAGCGAAGTGAACCCCACCCTCCCCCTCAGAAATCGTGGGGAGTAGGGGTAGGGTCCGCCTGTGGCCCCCTATATGAGCTCGCAGCCGCACGAGTCCCGCGCGCCGAGGTCGGGCGGCGGCTGCCGTGCGCCGCGGGCCACCGCCCCCTGCTGCAGCGCCGAGCGGTGCCTGGCTGGCGCCTTCGCCGGCGGCCCCGGGGCAGCGGCCACCTCGGAAGGTCGCTGGAGCAGCTCGAGCTCGCCCCGGAAGCAGTCCCGGTAGTAGCCCGCGGCGGAGGTGGGGCCTGTGCCGCGCCCGATGGCCAGCTCCACGCACTGGGACAGCCGCGAGCACTCGCTGTGGCAGGAGCTCGTGAGGCTCGTGCGCGGCCCGCAGATCTGGAGGCACCGCTCCTGCTCGCCGAGCAGGCAGGAGCCGACGCACCTGCGGAAGCCCTTCATGTCTGTGAGGTAGGCGCTGGAGCACTCGCTCCAGGCCACGGTGAAGCCAAAGATCCGGAGCTGGCAGGGGTACTCTGGGCTCAGGGTGAACTTCTCCGGGCCGCAGAGGCCAGCCAGCATCTCCTCGGCGGCGTGGCAAGTGGCGGCGAGGGCCCCCTCCATGCAGCCCCAGACGGGCAACAGAGACGCTGGACTCCCTTGCTCCCCCCGCCCCCTCGACCCCCCAAACCTCCAACGACTCGATGTTTCTGCAATGTGGGTTCCCGGGGCCTCTTGGCACCTCGCCCGGAGCAGGCTTCCCATCCGGAGCCAATTCTCTGGCGGTCCAAGGCGTACCCTCCTCCCCTACCATTTCAGTCATCGCCCCCCTTGCGCAACTTGGTAGTCCCCAAACGTGGTGGTGACAACACCTGGCGGTGAGTCTCGGGCGATTTGGTGTCACCACCCGGTTTGGGGACTCGTGCGGTTTTCCGAGGGTGTCCCGGACACTGGTGGGTCCAGGAGTCACAAAACCCTGTGGTGACCCCGCGTCCCCAAACCCAGCGGTGACCTTTTTGGGGATTCCAGGTCGCCACCTGGTATCTCACCACCCGGTTTGGGGGTTCCCAAGCAACGTCCGAGACGCCCGGGCTCCGTGAGGACCGGGAAGTCCGCCGCGCTCGCGGGCGGCACGGCCGCGAGGACCCACGCCGCTGTTGGCAGCAGCGCCCAGGAGGCGCGGCGCACGGCGGCCGCGCCGCGCCGGCCCGAGGCGGCCCCGCGCAGGCCCGCGGGATGCGCCATGGCGGGCGGTCCTCCGAGGGCCGCCGGAGGCCGCTGGTGCCGCCGAGGGCCGCCGAGGGCCGCCGGGATCCGCCAAGGGGGCCGCCGTGGGCTGCAGGGGGCCGCCGGGTGCCGCCGGGTGCCGCTGGGGGCCGCCGGGGGCCGCCGGGGGCCGCCGAGGGCCGCCGAGGGCCGCCGAGGACCGCCGCGGGCCGCCTCCAAGCAGAGGCGGCGGGGCGCTCAGCCGAGGCGGTGCGACCCTGGGAGGAGGACGCCGACCGCAGACCTGCGCCGATCCTGGCCAGACCCACCCCGGGCCGAGGATTGGCGTGCACGCCCGCCTTAGGAGGCCACATGTGCGAACCCTACCCCCTACCCCCCGCGATTTCTGAGGGGGAGGGTGGGGTTCACTTTGCTCGGTGATTTGAATGATGGAATTCTACCCTCCCAGGTGTCCAGGGCAGTCGTCCGGCCATGGGTGTCCCATAACTCGCAATCATGGGGAACCTGGAATCAGCTCAAGCAAGGCGCGTTTTCGTGTTGATTCCAATGATGAATTCGAACTCCAAGTTTCCCATCACCAAGTTATGGAAAACCGGGAATCACTACAATAGAATAAATTTTTGAGCTAATTCGAGGTTTCCCATCGGAATTCTAGGAAACTCGGAATGAGCTCAAGGAAGGCGGTTTCTCGTTATGATTCCTAGCTTCTCATAATTCGAACTCCAATTTCCCATAGCCGAATTATAAAAAACCTGGAATCACCACCAAACCAAATTCGGTATTGAGCTGATTCCAAGTTTCCTATAATTTGGAATCATGGGAAACCCGGAATCAATTTCAGAAAAGTTGATTTTCGTAGTGAATCCAGGTTTCCTACAATTCGAACTCCAAGCTTCCCATCATGTAATTAGAAGAATACCGGAATCACCACAAAAACTATTTTTTGAGCTGATTCGAAATTTCCCATAATTCAGGATTGTGAAAAAAGAAAAGCGGTGTTGGTAGTGATCCCAAACTTCCCATAATTCGAACCCCTCATTTGGGGAAGCGGGAAGCGGCAGTTTCCCGCAATGCGGACGATTTCCCGTGATTCGAATCCAGAAGCTCGGGACACCAGGAGGGAGATGCCGCTGGGGGGTCTTGAATTGCGGGAACCCTGCAAGCACCACAAACAACAAGGTTCTTCGTGGTGAATGATCCCAAGTAATTCGAATTCGATATTTTCCATCATCGAATGATGGGACAACTGGTGCCACCACAAAAATTTGTTCTTGAACTGATCTTGAATTTCCAACATTTCGGAATTATGGGAAACCTAAAACCAGCTCAAGAAAGGTTGTTTTTCGTAGTGATTCCAAGTTTCCCATACTTTGAATCCCAAGTTTTCCATGCGCGTATTACGGGAAACCCGGGGTGACGACATACGAGTGAGGTTCTTGAGTTAATTCCAGATATCCCATACTTCGGAACTATGGGAAACCCGGAATCACCTCAAGACAAGCTGTTTTGGGTGATTCCAGGTGTCCCATAATTCGAATTCCAGGTTTCCCATATTCGAATTATGGGAAACCTGGAATCACAAGAAACAACAGGGGTTTGAACTGATTCCAACTTCCCCATAATTCTGAATGTTGGGGAACCCAAAATCAGCTCAAGAGAAAAGGATTTTCGTAGTGACCACCCGTGTGGTGGTGGCCGTGTGGGCGCGGCACGGTCGAGGGTGCCGGTGCACCCCCCCCCATTTAGGTGTGGGGTGGTTCGTCGTCATCGTCGTCGTCGTCGTCGTTGTCGCGGTCGTGGTCGTGGTCGTCGTCGTCGTCGTCGTCGTCGTCGTCGTCGTCGTCGTCGGTAGTCCGTCGGCGTCGGAGGGGCGTCGGCGTCGGCGTCTGTGTCGGCGTCGGTGGCGTCGACGGCGGCGTCGACGTCGGCGTCGGCGTCGCCGTCGGCATCGTCGTCGGCGCCCCCCCCAACCTGTGTGGGGGGGAGCCTGTAGAACCCTGGGGCCCATCTCATTTGTGGGGCCTGTGAACCCTCGACCCATATATGCTATCCTGGGCCTGGGACTGGCTTGGAACATGATCGGCGTAAGTGTGTGGATGACGGCTCCCAACCTAGGCCCGCATGTCGCGCTGCATTGGTTCCCGATGCGGCCCGGCAGAGGGTAGGGTGGGATGGGGAAAAGGCGGCGAAGGAGGAGGGAGAGGAGGGACGAGGAGAGGAGGAGGAGGAGGAGGAGGAGGAGGAGGAGAAAGAGGAGGAGGAGGAGGAAAAGGAGGAGGAACTAGAATTGCGGAGGGTGGAAGCTGCACGAGAGAAACATGGCGGCACTCAGATGTGTATATATATGTGTGTGTATATATGTATATATGTATATATATATATGTGTGTGTATATATATATGTTGCGGGGCTTTTACCCTTCATGCAACAAGTAGATCTGCGCCGACCCTCGGGCCAAGCAGCGGCGACCCCTCCTATTTGACTCCGGCTTGTGCAGGCGATCGAACAGCTCTGGCGGAGAAAAGAAGCCAAAAGAAGAAGGGAACCATAACTGCCCAACCACAAGCACACTGTCGACTCGGCAAGGAGACGCCGTGGCTGTCTGACCCGACGGGCGCGCGACGGGCAGGGGGAACGCGGGCTCATCTACTGTAATGGTGAGCTCGCTCGTGCTCTTAAAAGCGGCACTCGAAGAGCTCACACGCGTAAATGATGATGGTGTGGTTTCCTTCAGACGTGTAGTCTGAGCGCTTGCCCTAGGACATCGATAGAGCGATGGCCCCAGGGTCACGTGGTTGGAGGTGGGTGCGCCTCCGAGGGCTCCACAGTCAGACGTGAGTTTTGCGTTTCCAGCGGTAAGCGTTTTAGCTGGAACGTGTCGGACTCAAGCTTTCTGTCCATGGTCCGCTGCGTTGGCCGGCTCGGTGCGCTTTTGTGTCGCCCGATTCCGCCCAGGCGTTAGTCTGGACAGTGGCCGTCACGAGGTCGGCAACGGCAAGAAGGACGACGACGACAGGCGGCTCGGCCCTAGACGAGCGCGCTCCAGTACTCGCAGCGTGACTACTCGCGGATGGCCTGGATCCGCCGCGGGGGATCCACGATAAGCTCCCTCGAGGCAAGCATACGTTTTTTTTTGTTCTCGGACATTTGCGAGTCGGCACTCTGCGAGCAATGGAAAACGCGCTCGGGGAGACCTCTGCGCCCACCTCTCGCGCGCGACGCGCAGCGAGGACCTCCTGCCGAGGCGCGCGCCCCCCGTCGAGCTCCTCTCTGCGGGGGGGGCCGCCCGCGGGGCGCGCGGGGAGGCCCGCCGGAGCACGGCCAGGGCCCTCGCCGCGAAGCTGGCTTTCGAGGAGCTCGTCCGCGCGGCGAGGCCTATGCTGCTCCCATCGCACGTGAGGGCCACAGCCCAGAAATAACCTCGAGCGCCCGGAAAAGTGCCGAACGAGTGTCGAAAGAGTGTCGGGCGAGTGTCTCTCAGGGCCCGACACGCGAAAACCCTTGAGTCGTCGGGCGCTTCTCTGGTGCTCGGAATTCTTTCTGGTACTCGAGGCTAAAGTGGGCTGGAACATCGTAGGTAAGGCGAGGCCTGAGCTGGCCCAGGCATTCGCGAGCTCGGGGCGCAGTCGCGCCGCCACTTCGTCCGGAGCTCCGCGCGCTGCGCTGAAGCCGTTCACAGCTTTTAACACTGCCCTTGCCCTCGTGCTCCGCGCCGCGCGCATGATTAGCCTCCTGCATGACATGTGGGTCGCGTGAGTGCGTGCCGAGCCTTTTTCCGACGTGCTCTGGCAAAGCTGCCAGGGGCGCTGCGGAGCCCCGAACGAGGCACCGCGGAGTCCCCAGCGAGCTCTTGTGCATGGAGCGGTCTTGTGGGTCGCCTCCGCGTCTGTAGAACGGGTTGGTCTCTTCGCTCGGGCAATTCTGGCTTCCTTGTCGAACGCGGCCTCGGCATCTGCTCACGCCTTCGCCCAGTGGGACTTGCCCGTCAGCCCATTCGTCTTGAAGGAGGTGCTGCTCCTCGCGTACTTGGCCATGGCGGGGCCGAGGAGGTCCTTGCTGTACAGCCGGGGCCTTGACCTAAGGAACCCTAAATAAGGAACGAGGCCCCTTTCTCCATAAGTTAATCTTCGATTTCGCATCGAAAACCCAAGGAAAATCCCAGGCAAGCTGCGAAACACGTAAGGAACGCGGAGCCCCTCCCCAACCAAAAGGGTTCCTTCTTCAGGGCCCCGACTGTACTTGGCCATGGCGGGGCCGAGGAGGTCCTTGCCGTAGAAGCCCGTGTCCCTCACCTTCTTCAGTTGCTCGGGCCCCTTCTTTCAAACAGGGCTAGGATCGGGATAAATCGCTCCAGAGCGTTCCGGAGCGCTCTCAGAGCGTCCTGGAACGCTCTGGAGCGGCCGCGGCGCCCAATACGTCCTCCAAACCCGCCGATTCTCAGAGATTTCGAGTTATCCCGATCCGATTTTGTCCCGATCTTCGCGTCGTGTGATAAAGTCCGTGTCCCTCGCCTTCTTCAGTTGCTCGGGCCCCTTCTTGGCGCCCCTCTGGCTCGAACAGCCTCGCGGGCTTCCTAGCCTTGGTGGTGAGGGCGACCCTGTCCGTCGTGCCAGTCGTGGTCGGCGCGAGACCCATCAACTTATCGTTTGACTACCTACCAGACCACCCCAACCCAACCCGAAGACCCGAATTTCGGGTTGGGGGGGGTAAGGGTTCCAAATGTGTTTTTTCTATGTTTCCCGACCCCCCCCTCACTGGAAATCGAGGGTAAATCTGAGCCTTCGGGTTGGGTTGGGGTAGTTTGGTGGATGGTGATCGTTGGCAGTGCCGCTGAACTTGAACGAGTGGAGGCCGCAAAGGGTCCCTGGCTCCACCGACGTGTTTCTGCTACCGGTCCCACTGGCCATCGATCGAGTCCATTCCGTGTTTTTTCCGGTTTCGTGCGTGGCTTTTTCGCAAAATAATCAAGGATGCTCCTCGATTGTCTTCGCCGAAGGAAAAAATGCACACGTCCGAGCGATGTCAAGACCTTGTCCGTCTTGCCAGTCATGGTCGGCGCGAGACCCATCAACTTATCGTTGGCAGTGCCGCGGAACTTGAACGAGTGGAGACCGCAGAGGGTCCCTGGCTCCGCCGACGTGTTTCTGCTACCGGTCCCACTGGCCATCGCTCGGACGTCCATTCCGTGTTTTTTCCGGTTTCGTGCGTGGCTTTTTCGCAGAATGACCAAGGATGCTCCTCGATGGTCCTCGCCGCAGGAAAAATGCACACGTCCGAGCGAAGCCAAGCGCAGGGTGTGCGTTTTAGAGCATGGGCTTCCACTGCACGCCCTGGAGAGCGGGCAGGCACGCCAGCGCGTGGCACCTCGTCGCGTGGGGCCAGTTCTCGGGCGGGCGGCTCGGGACCGTCGGACGGGGCAGAGAGAGGAGGAGGAGGAGGAGCAGGAGGAGGAGCCAAGCCCAAGGCTCTTCCGCAGGAAGGTTGTTGGCTTTCACGCGATCTCCGATGAGCGCGGCGCGGGCGCCGCTCCCTCGCAAGGGAGCAGCGACGGGGACCGCGGCGGAAGGAGTCGGCTGAAGGCTTCGGAATCTCGAGCCAAAGTGGCTTGGGCCAAATTAGGGGGCAAACAAACCTACCTCGCTTTTGACCACCCTCGCTTCCAAGAGATACCAAGCGAGGCCAAACTACGGCATGTACTGGTCAGGCCGCTTGACGAGGAGGCGTATGGTATGACTTTGTTTTGCCTGGAAGCGAAAGCGGGGTAGGTAATTCACGCTCTGACAAATTGGCCACGGAAATCCGATTAGCGAATGCTTCACTCCGTCGCGCGAATTATGCACGAGTGGACGACCGAAGCGCAGGTTCCGCACTGCGACGCGCTGGTCAGCGTCGGATGCTCTACTGATGTCATGTTGCGCATCGTCGTAATGCTTTGACGTTTCTTACTGCTGAATGTCAAGATGCTGTCTAAAGGGAGCACGCTTGCCCAGAAGCCCTCAACACAGCGTGGATCCAATGCGCTGTAACTGGCGCATGGGCCGCAACCCCAATCCCCGTGCGTGCCGACAAGCGACGATTGCGCTCCCGTACTGTCGGCCTGGCGAACACATGTTTTCTGGAGGTCCCCAGCACTACCCCGAGGCCTCCAGAGGCTCCTAGACGCCCGAAACACACCATTATGTAGTATGTGTTCAGCGCGGACCCGAAACAGTGCGTTCTTGCACTCTGGATGTGTAAGTTATGTGGAGCAAGCTATTTGGTGCCATCTACGTGGTGCCAACAATGTGGTACAACCAGATGTGGTGCAATCTAGCGGTGCAGGCTATGTAATGCCTACTGTGTGGTGCAAGTTGTGTGGTAGAACCTATTCGGTAAAAACGATGTCGAGCAGCAGAAGTGCCAGAAATCTTCTGGTGCAAGCGATGTGGTGTAATCTATATGGTACAAGCTATATGGCGCAAGATGTATGCTTCAAGCTAGGTGGTGCAATCTCTGCTGTACAACAAATGTGTAAGCTGTGTGGGGCAAGCTGTGTGGTGGAACTAATATCTGTTCGCAGTGAATTGTCCACTCCACTGCTCGCGCAAACATCCCACCCACCCACCCGCAACTTGGCTTGCAAAACCTTTGAAGACCGTGACGGTGGGTACCACATGGCAATTGGCAACGACACCGACGCCGACGACGACAGCGACAACGACGACGACGACGCCGCCGACAACGGCTACGACGACACCGACGACGTCTCCAGCGACTTCGACGACGCCGACATCGACGACGACGACGACGACGACACCGACGACGACGACGACGATGACAACGACGACGACGACGCCGACGCCGACGACGACGACGCCGACGACGATAACGAGGACGAAGACGACGACGTCGCCAACGAAGACGACGACGACGACGAGGGAGGAGGGAGGACGACGACGGCGGCAACGACGACAACGAGGGAAGAGGGAGGACGGCGACGACGCGAACGACGAAGAAGGGAGAACGGCGACGCCGACGACGACAACGACGAGGGAGGAGAGACGACGACGACGACGACGACGACGACGACGACGACGACGACGACGACGGCGACGAAATCGGAGGGGCAACGACGAAACGCCGACGAAGAGGACGAGGGAGGAAGGACGACCACGGCGACAACGACGACGGAAACGACGACGACGCCAAGACGACGACGACGACGACGAGGAAAGACAGAGGACGACGACGGCGACGACGACGACGACGAGGGAGGAGGGTGGAGAGCGACGGCGACGACGACGCAAGAGCGCGCGCGCACGCTTTTGTTGAACATCCGTGTTGCGAAACCCTGTGTTTTTGTATGTTTTTTGGACACTCGACTTTGAAATCCTTCCGAAACCAAATTTCTAAAGGATTTAGGCATGCGCGCGCGACGACGCGCGCGTACGCACTTT
>CAUYUJ010002351.1:55000-80813 GCA_963575745.1 Prorocentrum cordatum
AGGAGGAGGATGAGGAGGAGGAGGAGGCGGAGGAGGAGGAGGAGGCGGAGGAGGAGGAGGAGGAGGAGGAGGATGAGGAGGAGGAGGAGGCGGAGGAGGAGGAGGAGGAGGAGAAGGAGGAGGAGGAGGAGGAGGAGGAGCACCGACGGGCCAGCGCGCGCTCGCGGAGCGGCTCCACGGCCGGCGGTGCGCGCCTGGGCCCGGGCCGCGGGCGGGCGCGGGCGCTCGGCCGCGGAAGGTGCGAGCTCCAGGGGCCCCTGCAGCGAGAGCTGGCGCTGCACTGCCGTGCCCCGGACGGCTGGCCCCTACCGGGCCAGCAAGCAAACGGCACCACCCCACCTGATCAAGTCTCTGAACATCGTACAGCAAATCGCAAAAAAATGACCACCAACCGCCGGAAAGCGGCGACGCGCCTGCCCTGCAGGTTTGTCGCACGCGCAGGGGGGCGGCCAGCCAGGAAGGCGTTGGCTTGCTGGGCGACCGCCGCGTGCCAAGCGGAGGGCCGCGGTGGGCGGCATGCGACCGAGCCGCCCACGTGCCCGCACACCGCGTACGGCGCCGCGCGCCACCAGACAACTGCGTAGGTCCCAGCGGCGCTGTCGCGCGCCGCGCCCCGGTGCCCGACGCCGCCCAGCCCCTGCTGGTGAGGGGCCGCGTCGCTGCGGCAGCCCAAAGCCGGCAAGGAGCTCGAGGGACCGCGGAAGCAACCGGGGCGCGACGTCCCGATCACCACCGTGCCCCCCGCGGGCCCGTACAAACAGTTGGGAGGGCGAAAGCGCGAAGGCAAAATGGCAGCGGGCAGCCACGCGGGCATGATCGCTCCGAGTCATCCCCCTCCTCCGCTTTCCCCCTTCTTCCTCCGCCGCCTGATCCTGCACCTCTTCCTCGCTCTCATTTCCCTCTTCCTCCTGCTCCTCCTCCTATTCCGAGGCCTTATTCTGCTCCTCCTCCTCCTCCTCCTCCTCCTCCTCCTCCTCCTCCTCCTCCTCCTCCTCCGCTTCGTCCTTCGTGATGGTTCTCTTTTCTGGAGGTGTGGAGGTCGGGTAACGCATGTTACTCTTTGGGGGGAGGGCAGTGGGAGTGGAGTAACAATAACGACGGTTGCTGTTGACACGCTTCAGGGCAAACATGCAGCACTGGCACACAGGAGGTTTGCGACCACAGCTACGCGAACGCCCATGCGCGCGCACATCTGAGCATCCTCCCTCACCGTCTTTTTACCTTTCACATGCACTCATCCCTCCTGCCTTCTCCCGCACGCGCGCAAACACACCTCCCCCTCACGCATACACACGCAAACCTATGTCCCTCCTCCTTCCTCCTTGCGAACGCACATCCGTCCTCCCTCCTCCTCGTCTTCGTCACCATATCCTCTTCCCTCCTCCCCACGCACACATACATCCTCCTTCCTCCTCCTCCTCCTCCTCCTCCTCCCTCCTCCTCCTCCTCCTCCTCCTCCTCCTCGCACACACGTCTCACCACCTTCCTCTTGACACACACACACACACACGCACATACACACACGCTCACGAACCTACATTATCCCTCCTCCGACTCACACACACACACTGAGGACATCCCTCCTCCTCCTTCGCCTCCTCCTCCTCCTCCTCCTTCTCCCTCCTCATGGCCCGAGCCGTAATCGCAGCCATCTATCCTCCCTTCGGCACTCTGCGACGCCACAGCTTGTGCTCATGTGCGCCGCTCCCGCTGGTCGTGTCCCGGTAGGCGTTCTCCGCTGCTGGTCGAGGCCCAGCGTGCCCGCGGCGGCGAGGCGGCTGGGTTACGCGACCCGGGTCGGCCGCCGTCCTCGCATGGCCGATGTGGCGGCCCTCTCCACAGCGGCATTCGGTGCACATCATCCTCGTGCTGGACCACACCAGCAAGAGCCTCCAGGGGCTTCTGCTGCAACGTTGCTGGGCCCCCCCCCCCCCTGGCCAATGGGGTCCCCCCCCCACATGCCCCGGGGTGCCGCCTCCCGCACATGGCTGCTCCGGCTTCATCCAGTCCCTGGAGTGCCAGCCACCATCGGGTTTGTTGGAGAGTTTGGAGTTTCGGGAGTCCATGGGATTGGATTGGATCCACGTGCTCCCTGGAGAGTCTCGCGCCGAGTATCCGCCGCCGGTGGATGGGGGGATTTCCAGGGGCATATCGGGCTCCAGCAAGCCCGCGAGGCTCATTTGTATTAAGCCGTCGGTGGTGGGGAAAGCCACTGCGCCAGTACAAGTCGAGGTCGCCACGGCCACCTGTAACGCCTTGTCTGCCTCAGAGGGAGAGACCCCACCTCGCCTGTGCTGCGACCTGCGAGGAGGATCACATGTACACTCATATCTTGTGTTAAGAAATCATCCGTTAAGCAATTGAGACCCAGCTTCGGTGAATTTCTTAACCCCGGTGCGAGACCCAGCTGTTGCCAGCTGGGCCAGCTTTTGCGATTTTTTTTGGTTTAAGAAGTTTTGAGACCCAGGTCGGGGGAGGGAGTTTCTTAACAAACGATAGGAGTGTAAGACAGGTCGTTGGACCCCTCAGGCTGCGAGGGCCCACGGGCCGCACCTGCGAGCCCAATCTTAGGGAGGCCGGTGTGCTTCTGGTTGGAACCCAAGAATCCAGGAACGTGGAGGGCACGCGGCGGTCCCACGGATACGGACTCTTTGCGTCAGGACGTGAAAACGACCACAGCCACTGCTTTTCTTGTGTTGCCGCCTTCCAGCCAGCAGAAACAAAGCAGTGGTTGTGGTCACTTTCGTTAAACTTGGCACCGGGGAAATGACCACAACCACCGCTTCCTCTTCGGCCGGCTGGAAGGCGGCGCAAACAAGAAACAGTGGCTGTGGTCATTTTCCCGTCCCGCAGGCGCGTGCCGAGGGAGCCTGGGGTGTGAGCTCTGGGTTGCGCATGACATGCCGTATGCAACTAGGGGGGGCAGGCCTCTGTACCTCGAGCGCAAGCACGTGCTCGTGTTGCACGCTGACCCTCGGAGGTTGCTTGCAGCGATCCGAGCAGCACACTTTGATTATCGAGTCGCGGTGCTACATGCACCGCGCGCCGAGAGTGACACTTCTGAGGAGCAGGAGCAGTGGGCGCATACTACGGATGATTTACTAAATCAGTTTCGTGTTGGCATGTCCCTCATTGATTCGAGCGGAAGGGTGGGGTCCATTACGTCCGAGGTCGTGGGGGATAAGGGGTTTGCTCAGCACGAAGACTTGATTGGATGAAGTTTTCATAGTCACCTTATGGTCACCCAGCTTTTTGCCCTTAATACTCTCCTGCCGCAGGATGGCGAGACTCATGCGTGGGTTGCGAAGAATGGCTCGCCACACAGGCTGGACTACATTTGTGCTGCGGAAGGGGTAGCAACTCAGGCATGTTCGTGTAGCGTGTGGTACGACATTGATACGCAGCATGCCAAGCCTGATCATTTGTCCCTGCTTGTTAGGTTTGCTAGGGACCCCGAGGGCTCCAAACAAACCTCAGGCAGTACGATCCAGTCAAAACTAGAGACGAGGAGTGTTGTGATTTTTTTCGGGCCCAACTTGCTTTGTTGCACAAGGTCCCGTGGGAGGTGGGGGTAAACCAGCATGTCAGCGTTCTAGATGAGTGCGTTTTGCAGGCAGCTTCGGTTGCCTTTCCTATTGACCCAGAAGGACGCCCCCCCGTTAGGCCCAGAGATCTTTGCGGTGGTGAAGCTCAGACGCAGAGTTCGCCTGGCACTGCGTGCCTTTCGCAGGATGGACGCCAAGCCCTTGATGGACAGGGTCCAGGAAGCCTTGGCAGTGCCGTCCCCGCTATCTTACAGTGTGCCGCAAGATATTCCGGCGGCCCCTTCCCCTTTTGTTCTTTGCCGCGCAGGACTTGGGCAGGGGGACTTTCAGTGCCAAGGACGCCGCAGGGGCGGCAGCGATGTTCATCTGACTACCTACCGGACCACCCCAACCCAACCCGAAGACCCGCATTTCGGGTTGGGGGCGGTAAAGGTTCCACACGTGTTTTTGTCGATGTTTCCCGACCCCCCCCACTGGAAATCGAGGGTAAATCTGAGCCCTCGGGTTGGGTTGGGATGGTTTGGTGGGTGGTGATCATCAGGAGGTCCAGCAAGATCGTTCGGCAGCCGATAGCAGCTGCGAAGAGGAAGCTGCTCGAGAAGATGGCCGAAGAGCTTCTCGTCGCCCACGGCGGGCGCAGCTCGAGAAGAATGACAGGCCTCTCGGTCCATAGCCAGATGCGGGGGAGCAAACTTAGAAGTTCTCCCAGGACCATTTGCCAGTGATGAAGAGCGAAGATGACCGCGTCTGCGAAGCTAGCACAGAAATCTCGGAGGAGTTCCTCAAACGTTTTGCAGGGATGGAGTTCGGCCAAATGGCCGATCATGCACAACTCTTGGCCGAGTGCAACAAGCATCGGCAGCTGCGTTTCGAGAAAGCCGATGCCAGCGCTGTTTTTCCCTTGAAGTACCTCATGCTGCGAGATCGGCTGAGGGACAGTTTCCCGTCGATCAAGACGGGGAGAGGTGCTGGGCCGAGTGGCATCAGGAACGAGTTGCTAAAGGTTGCGTCGGAAGAGCTCACTTGTGCGTATCACCCCCCCTCACTACTCGGTGCAGAATGCCGAGCCCTTGGCGTGGAAAGGGGGGTGGGCGGTCCCACCGATTCCCAAAGAGCCTCCCTTCTGTTTTTTCGTCAACTATCGGGGGATCCTCTTAGGGGAAGTGGTCGCCAAGCACCACCATTCTTTCGTACGTTCCATAGTTTTGTCTGTCGTGATGGAGTTGACGGGGCCGGGGCAAATTGGGGGTTTTCCCGGTAGAGGCACAGATCTTGCCTCGCTAAACGCACGGGTGACCCTGGAGGTCCTGAAAAGCCGAGGCCGCACGGCCATCCTCTTATTTTCTGATGTGAAGGATGCGTTTTATAGGCTGCTCAAGCAGTTTGTCGTTGACGCAGAGAAGCTCGACGAAGATGAGATCATAGACAGATAACAGTGTCAGTAAACCTTGTCCCTGCTTTCTCTGCGTTGTTGCGACAGCCAGCCCTCTTAGCTGTCAAAGCGCCTGCTCAGTTGTCTGACATGCTCGCCGAGGCTGCTGGCGCCACCCGGTTCGGCGTGCGAGGGGCCGCGAACATAGCTACGGGAGGAGGAGGAGGAGGAGGAGGAGGAGGAGGAGGAGGAGGAGGAGGAGGAGGAGGAGGAGGAGGGGAGGAGGGGGAGGAGGAGGAGGAGGGAGGAGGGGGAGGGGAGAGGGGGAGGCGGGGAGGGAGGGAGGGGGGGGGAGGAGGGAGGGAGGGAGGAGGGAGGGAGGGAGGAGAGTATCCCCCGATGCGGGTCGAGGGCGAAAATGCCGCTCGGAGATTTGCTTTTGTTATCGCAGGCTTTTACGCCTGCTCACGCTAAGGTGCACCAGAGACATACGGCGGCGCGTCTCACGGTGCCAACGGACGCGTGTCAGGCTGAGTTCGACCGATTTGATAAACCTCCTGGGTGGTTCCCTCTCTTTACAGGTGTTCGTGATGGCGAAGGAGAGGATCCTTGCACCCAGGGCGCTGCTTTTGTAGATGACGTGACTACCGTCACTTCCCCAGGGTAAAACTCGGATTGGCACGAGGCGGTCATGTCAGCAGGTACTGTGGTGCACGAGGAGCTCATAAAAGGCAGGATTCACGCCCAACGATAGCAAGAGAAAAAGTGGGCTCACGATTGGTTTTGCGGGTGAAGGGTCGACGGCAGCCAGAGCTGAGTACGAACTGACCCCCCTTTTCGAGCTACGTATGTCTGGGGTCAAGTCGTGTAACACCGATGTGTACGAGTATCCAGGATCTTTGCTCCACGGGGGCGGCTCTTGGGGACCCGAGCTCACGCTCCGAAGCCACGACCAGGTCGGCGGCCCCGGGACCCCTGCGGAGAACGGCCCTCGGGCCTCCCAGGCTCGACAGGAGGTCGACGCTCGAGCATGCCGCCGCGTGGTGCTCTTGCCGTTTCTTGGTGCCGGTCATCTCTGTGGGTTCGAAACGACGAGGCTCGGGCACGGGCACGGGCCGCTGGAGGATATGTTGCCGCCTGTCGAGCAGCGCGCAGGCCATAGCTCTCCCCTCCTCCTGCTCCGCGCGCCTCGACGGACGAAGTGCTGCTCAGAGCAGGAAAAGCCGTCGCTCGATCTCTGTCTTGCGCCTGCGCCGCCCGCGTTTGCTCCGTCGTACCCGTCGCAGTGGTCCACGCTCTCTTCTCGTCACTCTTGATCTACTCTCGACCTCCTCCTCCTCCTCCTCCTCCTCCTCCTCCTCCTCCTCCTCCTCCTCCTCCTCCTCCTCCCCCCGAGGGTGCCGGGCACATGGGCTTTTCTCGTTTGGGGCGATCTCTGCTGGCTCTCTGATCACGTCACGCTCCCACTCACCCACTCTCCTCCTGGCAATGCGTCCTGGTGGGTCCGTTTGTCTAGCGAGGCTCGCGTGTGGAAGCGTTTGCTGAAGTGGGCGGAAGTTGGGGCCGCGAGAACTGAGCTCGACCAGGCTAGGCTTCTTCTCTGGAGAAAAGACCTTCGTGAGCAATGCAAAAGCACTGGTGTGCCTCCTCCCCCTACGTGCGGTGATCTTCCCGTGGAGCAGGTTTTTGTGTGCCCAGAGTGCGACAGCGTGTTCGACACAGTAGGTGCGTGGGCGGCTCACAGGACAAAACGCCATCCGTCGCTCGACCTCGCACGGACTGTGGCGGCTGGATCGATTTGTCAAGGGTGTTGCAAGCAGTTCTTTACCAACCACAAGCTTTTAAAGCACCTACAGCACGGCTCGAGCAGATGTCTTCCGTCCTTGCTCCAACTGCTGCAGCCACTAACCGAGGAGCAATTTCAAACGCAGCGGGCAGAGAATGTCGAGATCGCGTCTGAGCTTGCGTCTCGGGGGTTGTACGCAGAGCAGGCGGAAAAGAAGTCATATCGGAGCGTCGGCCCGATGCTACGAGGTGTGACAGATGAGCGGTGGAGTCGCCTTTACCCCGTCGGCCGCCTGGCTGATCAGTTTCAAGAGCCAGCTTTCCCGAGAGCGAGTCCGCTGCCGAGTGTGCCTCAACCTGAGCAGATGCTTTATGTGCTACATGTTTTCAGACCAAAAGAGAAAAGCCGACGTACAGGATTACATCGATGCTGAAGCGAGAAAGTGCGGGTATGCTGCAATTGTGCTCAGCATCGATGTTGCCAATGATGAAGTGCTTGGTAACCTAGCAAATAGAACATCAGTGCACGACCTTGTGATTTTAGTTTTAAGTGGACGAGTATGGGCTGTCTTAGCGGGCCCCCCGTGAGAAACTTTCTCACGTGCACGTGCGCGCCCGCCCCCTCGTCGGTCTTTGTATCCTAGGATCATAGGAACCTCTCAGTTCCCGTGGAGGCTCCCTTCTAGAGGGGCAGCCGATTGGGATCAGCTCGATGTCTCAAATGACCTCCTAAGTACCACGAAACAGTTTGCGTGCGCGTGCAGTGCGGTGGGAGCTCGGTTCTTAATGGAACACCCAGGGTGCCCGATGGAGCACCTAGTGAGTAGTTGGAGATTGCCGGAGGTCAGACATTTACTGACAATGCCAGAGTCAGCCCTTCTCAGTTTCGATTAGTGTGACTTCGGGGCCCAGAGCGTGAAACCCACCTCCCTCTTGACCCTCCGTCTCCCTATCCTCGAGGAAACGATACGTAGGATGCCCAACTTGGGTCGGTGCTCACATCAGCTTGGGCACCAGGCGTTGATCGGCCTCACAGCTGCAGGTGGATACAGAACTTCAGCGGCCAAACAATACCCTGCGATATGTGTAGAAGGATTGCAGTTGCCGTTATATCAAGTTTGCCCCCTTCCTCTCTCGGCGTTGCGGAGCTTTCCGACCAGGTGCAGGCCAGGACTCCGCATTTGTGCTCTTTCTTTGTGCCGCTGGGTCCCCATGATGAAGATCACCAGTGGGGCAGATTTCACCACGATCGTGCAGCTCAGCCTTTTCAGTCATTTGTGCGTGTGTATTCTCATGCAGGTGCTTGACCATGATTGTATGCGTGCGTGTTTCACTTAGAGTGCATGTGTTCACAGCGGTCTTGAACCCCAATGGCAGTGGGAACAGAACAGGAGGAGGAGGCGGAGAAGGAGGAGCAGATTGACCCCAGCCACTGCAGGTCGGCTTCTGGGTTTTCTTCCTTCGGGCTCCCTCGTCGTGCGTCGTCCCCACTCGCGCTCCCGCTCTACCTGTGGCTCCCTTGTTGGCCGCGCCAGGTGCCGTCATCCCTCGTTCGGAGTGTTGTTTCAGCTCGCTCAGAGCAGCTGTACCCCGCGCAAAAATTTGGTTTTCGGCCGCTCCATTTGCCATCAGAGCTTTGAGCGCACTCAATCTTTCACCAGAGCACCGCACCCAGCGAATGCCATAGTCCGACGACGGCCACCCTCCTCCCTCCCTCCTCCCTCCTCCTCCTTCTCCCTCCTCCTCCTCCTCCTCCTCTTCTTCTCCTCCTCTTCTTCCTCCCCTCTCATACTCCTCCTCCTTCTTCCTCCTCCTCCTCCTCCTCTTCCTCCTCCTCCTCCTCCTCCTCCTCCTCCTCCTCCTCCTCCTCCTCCTCCTCCTCCCTCCTCCCTCATCGCAAAAGCCTGCGAAAACCGCAGCGTGCCCGCGCGAACCGCAAGGCGCTTGTGACCACCGAGCGGCGAGGGACGCCCGACCCTGCCGGCACCGCAGCGGCCAGCGAGCGCCACGTGTATGCACGGCACCCTGCTGATTCCGGCCGGTAGCACTTACGGCAGGTTCGTGTGGTGCCGACCCCAGCGTTGGTTTCTGACACCGCGCTGGATCGTTCAACCTTGAACGATCGGCCGCTGCCGCAACGTCCGATCGTTCAACGTCGATCGATTCTGGGTCGCCGGCGGCGTTCAACCTTGAACGCCCACGCTGGGGTCGCCGCTGGTCGACACGACGCAAACCTACCGTAGACCTGCGCAGAATCATGACTTACAGATGCGGGCACCAGCAATGCGTGAGCCTGTGGTTCTCGTTCCGCTTGGGAGGGGGGGGGGGCGGAGGGAGGGTAGCCTCCGCTACGCCTTGAAGGAAATCACAACAACTTACACTCCTTTCCTCCTCCTCCTCCTCCTCCTCCTCCTCCTCCTCTTCCTCATTCTTCTCTTCCTCCTTTGTCCTTCTCTTCCGCCTCCTCATGTTCCTCTTCCCTCCGCTCGTCCTGCTCCTCCCAATCCTGCTGCTGCGTCTCCTCCTCCGTAGTTGCTCCTGCTCCACCGCTTCCTCCTCCACCTGCCCCTTCCACCGGAGTCCGTCCGCACGAGGTCAGTGCACGGACCCGTCCAGGGCATCAGCCCGACCAGCCGCTTCAGGAGCCGCGTCCATCTGTGGCGACGAGCCGCCCTCGAAGGCCTTGAAAAGAGGCAGTAGGACAGCACCTCCTCCTCCTCCTCCTCCTCCTCCTCCTCCTCCTTCACCTCCTCCTCCTCCTCCTCCTCCTCCTCCTCCTCCTCCTCCAGTCCTCCTCCTCCTCCTCCAGTCCTTCTCCTCCAGTCCTCCTCCTCCTCCTCCTCCTCCTCCTCCTCCTCCTCCTCCTCCTGTGGCCCAGCAGTTCCAGGCCCAAAAGGTTCTCACAAAGGTCAAGGACCCAAAGGTGGTGGACGTGGCAAAGGCGGGTTTGGGAGTGGCGGAGGCGGCGGCGTCGGGGGAGGACCTTGTGGTCGTGGAGGCGCTTTGGCTCATCCTGCGGACCCGTCGTCCCTCCTCGCCCAGCTTCAGCTGCTCATGGGTCAGCTCAAGGACGATTTCCCAGAGCGTGCAGCAGTGGCCAGCTCCATCGCGGCGTCGGCTTCAGCCATCCGTTCCCAGCAGTCTGAAGCTCGTCCCCTTCGGCAGCAGGCATCTGAGGCTCAGCAGGCTCTTGACAAGAATGTTCGCGCCCTCAACTCGCTCGACTCCCAGATCGCAGACACCGAGTCGCGCATGGCGGAGCTCAAGGAGAAGAGGGCGGAGACCGCAACCCAGCAGGTGCAGCTCAAGGCCAGGTACCTGGAGCTGGCGGCCAAGGTGGCCGACCTCCCGCCCCCGCCGCAGGCGGAGCTCCAGGGGCATTTGTCCAATTTCGACAGCGTGCTGGAGTCTGGCGACCTGGCCGCAATTCGTGAGGGCTGGGCCAAACTCAAGACCAGCTGCCAATCCGTTGCCCAGAAGGAAGCCGCAGGCAGTGGAGCTGCTCCTGCGGCTTCTGACAGTGGTGGGGGGACGGGTGGTGAGGCTGGGGTGGAGACGGGTGTACCCACTCACTCTGATGAAGCAATGCCTCAGGTCGAGGCTGCGGACTCAGAAGCTTTCCAGAACTTTTTACATGAATGGCAGCAGGCACAGTCGGAGGAAGTCTCGAGTGAGTCGAGGCAGCGCGTCTCGACTTTCATCGAGGCAGCGGCCAAGCGTGCCAAGACGACGGCTGCCACTCCTACCGAGGCTCCTGCTCCTCGGACTCCTTCCTAGCCCACCTCAGCCGATGTCGGCTGGCTCGTCTCCCCTCCTTAGTCAGGATGTGGCCGCGGGAGTGCTTGTAGAAGGCTCTCTCCAGCCCCCTCCTCCGCCTGATTTGGATAATTTCGGGCTCTGTGTGCAGACTTGCAATGTTTCAGGATGGCAGTCACTCAAGAATAAGTGGCTGCCAATGACCACGGCACACGTTTTGTTAGTCCAAGAACATCACTTGTGCTCAGATGAAGACATCTCCAAGGCGTCCGAATGGCTCTTTCGTCATGGGTGGAAGTCGTGTTGGGCGGCGGCCGCACGTGGGGAGGGCACTGGGTCTTCAGGAGGTGTTGCAGTTTTGGCTAGATCGTATCTCGGGCTTCACACGTTGTCGTCGGGCTTCGTACTGTCCCCTCATCGTGCTGGAGCTTGTGTTATAGATATTCCAGGAGGTTTTCAGGTCCTTGTCGGATCGATCTACCTCCACGACGTCGAAGGTCTTTCTGAGCGCAACGTGGAGATCTTGTCGCGTCTCGGAGCTGGACTTTCACATTCTGATCTCCCTGTCATTGCGGGAGGCGATTTCAACATGACTCCAAGTGAGTTTCAGAAGTCGCATTTCGTTTCGGAGTTCAAAGGCCAGATGATCACCCCAACAGACGGAGGCTACACGCTCCGCAGCACGGGGGGCCTCAAAGTATCTGATTTCTTTGTCGTCTCGGCAGGCATCGCGAAGGTTATCAGGCAGGTGAGTGTCAACTACAATTCCCCTCTCACCCCCCACTCCCCTGTGGATCTGGAGCTTTTCCCTTCGCCTGCTCAACTCAACGTTTTGGTTTTTCGGAAACCTCCCCCCCTTCCCCCCCAAAGGGCCATAGGGCCCACTCGGGAACCCCCATCTTGGGACCCTGTTCTCGACGTGCTGGAGGCGGCTCTGGTAGCTGCCAGGGCGGGGAGGGGGGCGGAAACTCAAAGGCTGCTCAATCTCACCTACAAGTGGTGGGCCAACCTTGCGGAAGTGGAGGTGGCCAACGCCACTCAATCGGTGCTTCCGGTTTGGGGTGCGAGAGGCAAGGGTCCTCAGCTTATGTGGAAGCCTGTTTTCTCGAAGGACAAGGAACCTCTTAGGCACCCCTTTCTGTACTCCGTCAGGTGGCTGTATAATCGCATCTTGGACTGCAAGGTGTATGTTTCGTCTAATTCCCAAAAGGCCAAGAGTGGTGGAGTTGATTTTGCGAGGGCCCTGAGGTCCTACATTTTTCACCCTCCCCCTTTCGTGGTCGATAATCTGGGTGCCCATAAGGAGCTGCTTATCACCTTGCAGTCCATGATCACCCGTGCTGATTTGGACTCGAGCGGAGAGCTCGAGCAGGACGTTCTCGATCTGTCTCTCTCGTTCTCCGACGTGGTCGCGCAGGCAGAAGCCAGAGCTAGGGACCGCAGTTTAGCTTCCTGGCGTAGTTGGCTGAGAGAGAACATCGATCAGGGGGCCAAGCGAGCTCACATGGTCACTTCTGAACCCAAGCCCTGGAAACCTACTTCCACTCTCTCGTCCAACGGCTGTGTGGTCAGTGACCCCAGGTCCCTTCTCGAGGCTGAACGCAACAAGTTTATTCATTTATGGCGCGCTTTTGACTCCCCGCGGGAGTTGGGACCTATTGCCGATTTCTTTCCTGCCCCTGAGCTCCCCCCTTTGGACCCCAACGAGTTGGTCCGCATTTCGAGGAGCTACAAGATGTATTCGGCGGTGGGCGTGGACGGTTTCCACATGAAACATTTCAGTATGATTTCCCTTCCTGGGGTCACGGCGCTGTGTAGGATCCTGCAGGTCATGGAAATCTCCAGCATGTTGCCTTTCCAGCTTGATGCCACAGTGTTGGCGCTCCTGGGTAAACCTACTGGAGGGTTCCGCCCTATCGGGATTTTCATGGGTCCTTACCGCATCTGGGGGAAAGCGCGGCGGTGCCTTGCCGAGAGCTGGGAGGGGTCGCACGCTCGTCCCTACTTTGCGGCGGGCAAGTACCAGGGGGCCTCAGACGTTGTATGGCGGCAAAGCGTCCGCAGCGAGAGTGGGGCAACCCACTCCTTACATGCGGCTACCCTCCTGCAGGACATGTTTAAATACTACGAGCTCATTGATCTCGAGCGACTCCTCGGTCGTTGTATAAGGCTGGGTTTCCCTATTGCCATGGCCAAGTTGGCTGTGCGGGCCTACAGGGCCCCGAGGTTTCTTTCCTTGGGTGGCTGCATCGACGGTCCGTGGTACGCTTCTTCTGGAATCATAGCGGGGTGTTCGTTGGCCACGACCCTGATCAGGGTTAACGCGGTGGAGTCGCTCGATACTGTTAGGTTACGGCAGGGTGCTCAACTGGCGCTCTACATCGACGATTCTGGCCTCAGTGCTGTCGGCAGTTTCAATTTTGTTGTGGACGCCATCACGGAAGGCGCGCCCCAGCTCCACGCTGCCATCGTTGATGGCATTGGTGCGCAGGTGGCGGCTGACAAATCCAGCCTGATTTGTTCCTCGGCCAAGCTTGGCAGGGCCATTCAGGCCAAACTGGGAGTTGAGCTCACGGGTCCCATTACTTCCAGTGCTGTTAACCTTGGGGTGGACGACACGGTGGGGAAGAGTTCTCGGACCCAGGGTCGTAACAAAAAGCTTGTGATTAGGAGACGTCTTTTCATCAAACGCACTGGCCGAGTGGCTAAACTTCGTAAGACCCTTGGTTCCAGGAGAACTTTGCGAGTTTTCACTGCAGGACCGCTCCCTGGCTTGCTGTATGGCAGCGAGGTTAGAGGGGTTACTGACTACGAGCTGATGCTCATCCGCCGTGCGGCGGCCAGGACTATAAAGCCTTCAGCTGGCCAACGCTCCCTGACGGTGCTTTCCCACCTCGAAGGCGACCCTGCTTGGGTTGGGGCCGTTTCCCCGATCTTGCGGTGGCACAAGGAAGTTTGGTGCTCTCAGGTCAGGGCCTTTGAAGGCTCGATTCCTTTCAGGGAGCTGAGGCAAGCGTGGGAAGGTGTTTTTCTTCAGGATTCCCCCTCGTGGAGGGCGGTAGGTGGTCCTGTGGCCGCCATGCGCAAGTCCTTGGAGAGGATCTCGTGGACGATGAGGGACTTCGCCACTTTCGTCACTGACAAGGGGATCGAGCTTTCCATGACCCTCATGTCCCCCCAGCTTGTCAAGCACCATCTCCGCGGGGCAGTCTTCAGGGTTCTCGAGTGGGAAGCTGGTGCTAAATGGGATGTGCCTCATCGTCTGTGCTTTGACGTGGTGAAGTTCGAGCTCCGCCGCAAAAAATACTCAGCTCTCGAGAAAGGGTGTATTCGGGCTGTTGCTACGGACGCAGTGTGGACTCGTGCTAAAGCATTGCGATTGGGTTACCAGATAGACCCCACGTGCCACCTCTGCGGCTCAGCCCCCGACACGCTCCACCACCGACTTTGGGTCTGCAGGTGCCAGGAGGTTGTCGAGCTCCGTTCCAGTCTTGTTACTCCCGAGCTTGTTTGCAAGGCCCTGGAGGAGCCCAATTCGATTCGGTCTTGTTTTGGAGCTTTTGCCCACCCTGGGGATTATTTTCCTGGTCCCGCGGCCGAGTCGTCTGGTACTTTCTGGGCCAGGGAGGACCTTCCCCAGGAGGTAGGCCAATTTCCTTTCACTAACTATATTTTCACAGACGGTAGCGCATGTAAGCATATAGTTCGCGAGCTCAGCAGGGCAGGCTGGTGTTTTGTGGCTGTGGACGACCAAGGGGACCTCTTGGGAAAGCTCTACGGTCCCGTCCCCCCGTGCTACCCCCAGACTGCCCCTGCGGGCGAGTTTGCTGCTATTTGTCAAGCCATACTTTTCTCAGGAGGACCTTCGGATTTTTATACAGATGCTCAGCTGGTCAAAGATCACTTCGGTCGCCCTCAGATTGACCAGCTTTCACCTAAGCGATGCTACAGCGGGTTCTCCCTCTCCCTCCTTTCAGATTTCTGGAAGGTCCGCTCTTTGAACAAAGTGAAAGCGCATCGCTCTTTGGAAGAGTGGACCGACAATCATGACAAGATGTGCCGTTTTGGGAACCACCACGCTGATGTTGGAGCTAAAAGTGCTTCTGCGGGGGAAGGGTACCTGGGGCACCCACAGCCGTCGGAGGAGGACAGGTGCAGGCTTGATCTCGACATTAAGTTTTCTAGGGCTGTGGCATCACTGTCTGCTAAGCTGATGCCTTTGTGGCCCAAATTAGACCTCCAAGACGTTGTGTGGATTCAGCCGCCTAAAGACCCCCCCCAGGTGGTTTCCTCTGTGCTTTGCGATTGGCAGCCCATCCAGATTGTCGAGCTTGGTTCCGTCTCGGGCTTTTGGAAGTGTTCGAGGTGTGCAAAAGTCAGCCGTCTTTCCACCCATGGTCCCCCGCCTCCTTCCTCGAAGTGCTCCCCTGTTCGAGGGATGGAGGCGCAGGTTTTGGAGGCGCGGGGACACAGGTGTTTGACGCTGGCCTGCTCAGACAATTCGACTTTGGTGATCTGCACCAAGTGCTATTCTTATTCGTCTCATGGTCGTGCGTCGGGCCTTGCGGATGTTTGCAGCGGCCCGACCAGATCAAAGAAGTACAACAGTTGGCACCCGATTTGTAAAGGCCTCCATCCTAAGCGTCCAGGAGTCTCGGTTGAGAGAGGGCCGTGGGCGCAGAAGGGAGGAGGCCTTCAGGTAGCCGATGCAGGTGCCGCCGCGGCGCAGGAGCACGGCTCTCCGCGCCCCGCCACCGCCGCCGAGGACCGTGGGGACGGGGTGGAGCGGGGAGCGGGGGGGGGAGCGACTGTGTCCGAGCACGCTGGTTTGCAGGACTGGGAGGCGGACGAAGAAGCCTCTCGTTTTCTTTTTCAGGGCCCTCCTTCTCCTCCTCCTCCTCCCCCCCTTCTTGGTTTGCCCTGTGCCCCGGCCTCTTCTCGCTGTGAGGCCAGAGAGGCGTCGTTTATTTCGGTGCTCGCGCACCGTGATGAGGGCGACTCTAGTTCGGACTAACGCCTGGGGGAGAAGCAGCGGGCCACGGGGTATCCTCCAGCCAGCTGGAGATGACCCTGTGGCCCGCTGCTTTTCCTCGCTTTTCAGGTGTTAGTATTTGCTGGCTTGACCAGACGTCCTGCCCTAATTGTCCGCGCGGCGCAGGCTTGGGCATTGCACCTTCAGGGTCAGCCCTCGCCCCCGCGTCTTTCGCCTGGCTCTGCCGCTCCTGCTTTCTCCGCGCAGATCTGGGCAGCTGGCCCGACAGCGCGGCGGGAAATGCAATCTTCTCCCCTTGTTCTCTCGAACCCCTCAGGGCCCTCCTTCTTGGTTTGCCCTGTGCCCCGGCCTCTTCTCGCTGTGAGGCCAGAGAGGCGTCGTTTATTTCGGTGCTCGCGCACCGTGATGAGGGCGACTCTAGTTGCTGGCTTGACCAGCCGTCCTGCCCTAATTGTCTGGGCTGGCTCTCTACCTTGATGTTGATGTCAAAAAAAAATCCTCCTCCTCCTCCTCCTCCTCCTCCAGTCCTTCTCTTTCAAAACAGCTCCTCCCTGACGCACCCCGCGGCTGGGTCGAAAGGGCAGGCGGGGCGTGTCGCACGAGACGTCCCCGCGGCTTCTGATCGTGAGGCCTGCGCTTCGCTGCGGCCTCACGGATGGAGAGGGCGGGTGGCTTTCAAAACGTGGCTCCCGCACTGGCGCCGCGCAGATTCTTCTGAAACAGGTGCAGCAGTCCTCCTCCTCCTCCTCCTCCTCCTCCTCCCTCCCTCCCTCCCTCCCTCCCTCCCTCCCTCCCTCCCTCCCTCCCTCCTGCCTCCTCCTCCTCCTCCTCCTCTCCTCCTCCTCCTCCTCCTCCTCCCTCCTCCTCCTCCTCCTCCTCCTCCCTCCTCCTCCTCCCTCCTCCTCCTCCTCCTCCTCCTCCTCCTCCTCCTCCTCCTCCTCCTACACGTGTGCAGCAGTTTCACACATGGAGGGCGGGCCCTGTTCAAAATGTGCCTCTCGCTTGAGCGCCGCGCGCATTTTCGCCAACGCTTGCAACAATGTCACGGATGGAGGGCGGCTCCTTTCCAACATGCGGTTCTCTCCACAGCGCCGCGCACAACCGCTTGAATGGTTTACAACACGGATGCTCATTATTGACATCCCCGAAACAATGGTGTGGCACGATGTCGGGCTGTCAAGGCGCAACAGTTATGTTGGCTCGTGGTGCTGAAGTCCCAGAATCCCACCAGCCCTTTGGGCGTGAGCGGTTTAGAGAGCTCTCTCTGTCCTCAACCCCCCTTCTTCCCCTTCGGGGAGGGGTTTACCCCTCCCCCTACCCCCTCTCCCTGGGCCTGGAGAGGGCGCCCCGCGGGTGGTTGGAGGGGTCTTTTTCGACTCCTGGGAGGGCCAAAAAACGACGACCCTCACGAGGATTCTGGCCCCGGGGGGGGGAGGGAGTTTGGCGCCTCAGCTCGTCTTTGAAGCCAAAAACATTGATTTTACTACGGTGTTGGCCCCATGTTGGCCTTCTGCGGGGGCCGCGCTCATCTTCCCTCATAGCAAAATCATTGATTTTACGAAGGTTTTGGGTTCATTTTGTCCTTCTCAGGGGGCAGCGCTCATCTGCGCTTCTGAGGAGGTCGCAAGAGGCCCCAAGATGGCCCCAAGAGGCCCCCAGGAGGCTCCCAAGAGGCCTCCAAGAGGCCCCCAAGAGGCCCCCAAGAGGCCCCAAGAGGCCCCCAAGAGGCCTCCAAGAGGCGCCCAAAAGGCCCCAAGAGGCTCCAAGAGGCCCCCAAGAGGCCCCCAAGAGGCCCCAAGAGGCCCCAAGAAGCTCCAAGAGGCCCCCAAGAGGCCCCACGAGGAGCCCGAACGACTCACACCAGGACGAGAGACCCCAACGACTCACACCACGAGAGCCCGAACGACTCACACCACAAGGAAGGGCCCGAACGACTCACACCAGGACGAGGCGCCCGAACGACTCACACCACGAGGAGCCCGAACGACTCACACCACGACGCGGGCCCCGAACGACTCACACCACGAGGAGCCCGAACGAGTCACACCAGGAGGAGGGGCCCGAACGACTCACACCAGGATGAGGGGCCCGAACAACTCACACCACGAGAAGCCCGAACGACTCACACCAGGACGAAGAGCCCGAACGACTCACACCACGAAGAGCCCGAACGACTCACACCAGGAATAAGGGCCCGAACGACTCACACCAGGACGAGAAACCCCAAACGACTCAAACCACGAGGAGCGCTTTCTCTCCCTCCTCCTCCGCCTCGTCCTTCTCCCGCTCCCCCCACAAGGAGGATGTACAAGGAGGCGGGAGGAAGGAGGAACAGGGGAGATATGCGGGGCCAAGCGGACACACGCCTGAAAAACACGACTGTCGGCATGCTTCGCAAGAGTTGCTGCTGTGAGATGGGCTGGTGGTGATACGCGAAGCGTAAAGAATGTGTGTTCTGGCAATATTCAGGATTGTCATTGTTCCTCTGTGTGCTGCCCCGCTTCCATGATCACCTCTACTCGCCTGGGCGTCGTTTCTGGATGGGTTGGTGGGGATACTTTTTTTGTTCGGCGGCCCGCAAGGAAAAGTCCAGAGGGCGTGTCAACCAACGGCAAAGGGACGCGATGCCAGATAATTCGAGATGGCCAGGCCGCAAAAGGAGGAAGCCGCCACGAGGGCGCCAGCCCACGCACGTGCAACAGCTGGTGGGGATACGCGAAGCGTCAAGAATTTGTGTTCTGGCAAGATTCCGGATCGTCATGACGCAACAGTAACGGTGATTCGGGGCGTTGAAATCCCAGGCGTTGTGCTCTCGCACAGTTCTGGATTTCCCAACGGTTGTCTTTCAACGGGACATTTCCCCCGGTGAAATCGCATCCCTGTAGTGGGCCTGTTAGGAGGAAACTTGGAGGGAGGGTGTCTTGCAATAGCGTTGAGCAGGCTTCTGTCTACTGGTCCTTCTCCTCCCCCGTCCCTTTCATTACAAGTAACTCCTCGTCGCGCCACCACATGTGCCACTACATCGGGGACGGCATTTCGCTTAGATAGTATGGAAACTTGTGAGCATGAACCTGAAAGTTCTTAGCAATATTCATGAACGGGATCTGTCCAAAGTGTAGCGCAAGTTCAACTGCAGCGCCGCGCAACTCTGTTTTCGAACGTACTTACACGTATGGAACACATGTCTTATTGAGCGTGTTGCTCTCACCTCAGCGCCGTGTCGCTTTACACGCTTGCCGCAATTCCACGGGCGAAACGGGGGGCGTTTCCAAACTGTGTCTTTCGGAATAGCTCCGCGCAGTTCTGCTGTCTTGAGAGTTCACGACACTTGCACGTATGGAGCACATTCCGTGTGTTGCTCTCGCCTTGGCGCAGCGCCGCGTTGCACGCTCGCAGCAATTACACGGACGGACGGGAGGGGGGTGGTGGGGGCGTTTCCAAACTGTGTCTCTCGCAATAGCGCCGCGCAGCTCTGTTTTTGCAAGCTCACAACAAGTACCCGTATGGAGAACATGCTGCTTGTTTTGAGCTCTCGCCGAAGCACCGCGTCGCCTCACACGTTTGCAGCAAGTACACGGACGGGCGGGGGAGCGTTTCCAACATGCGTCTCTGGCAATAGTGCCGCGCAGCTCTGCTTTTGTGAGCTCGCGACACTTGCACGTATGGAGCACATGTCGTTTTGAACACGTGGCTCTCGCCTTGGCGCCGCGTCGCCTTTCACGTTTGTAGCAGTTCTACGGGTGGATGGCGGCTCCCTTTCAAAATGGGACTGCCGCCTCAACGTCGCGCCCATGTGTCTGTAAATTTGGGCGCCCGAGTTATCCGGGGTAACTCGGGTCCGGGGTAAGTCGGGTTCGGACTCCCGGAAAAGGAACCCGAGTTACCCCTGACCCGAGTTACCCCTGATGATTCGGGGCTCTGATACATGTTCAACGGGTACACAATCGGGCCGAGGGCAGTCCCTTTTTCAAGCCGTAGGCACTTCCGGCAATCCTTCAAAACGTAACGCCATAAACCATACTTCTGTCACTGCTGCCCGAGCTACACGGATGGAGGGCGGCTCCTTGCCCATATCATATGAGGGTATCGTTTGGAACTGCATCTGGCTTGTGATCCAACACGTGACGCCGTGCGTCATCGGCTGAGTACGTGGATGAGGACGACTCTTGTCATAATGGGGCTATCGCTCGAGACTGATTTACATTCGATGCTCTAGTAACTTGACGCATGTACCCATCGGTCGGAAGAAGTAGGTAGAAACATGAAGTAGGAAGGCGTTGGAAATATATAGGGTTTCCGCACGCCTCCTGAAGAGGAAGGAAAAGGGAAAACCACTCGACTCTTGAAGTAGGAAGGCGCTGAAAGTAGATTGGAATCTGGGAATCCAAAAATACCTACTTTCAACGACCGATGGGTAATCGTTGCCTGGATGGTGTGGGTGTCCAAACGAAGTTCCCGTCCGCACGGCCACGCCCCTGGGACGCTCTTCTTTCCAGGGGGCGCCCTCCATGACGAAGCAGTGCTGCACTTGCCGTCGCTCGGACGTCCATTTCCCGTGCATGTTTCGGTTCCGTGCGTGTTTTTTTTTCCTCGATGGTCCAGGATGGTCCTCGTGGTTTCTCGCCGAGAAGAAATGCGCACGTCCAAGCGATGCCAAGTACGTGTAGGGACGTGTGGGGACGGGACTTTGGACGGCAGGGGCTGCTGCGGCATTGCTGCCGTGGGGGCGGCGGGGCAGGGGCCCGCCGCGGCGAGGCGCCGCCAGAGGCTGCCGGGGCCCTCCGCGGTTGGGTGTTGTACAGTCGGGGTCCTGAAGAAGGAACCCTTTTCGTTGGGGAGGGGCTCGGTGTGCCTTGCTTGTTCTGCAGTGTACCTTCGGTTCTTCTGAGGTTTCCCGTGGGAAATCGAAGTTCAACTTCTGAGAGAAAGGGGCCTCGTTCCTTATTCCCAGACCCCCGACGTCCCCCGACGTCGTGATTTTTTCATGACGTCGACCCCCAGAGGTCTGGGGCCCTTTCCCCGGGACCGGTTTTTCATCCTGAGTCGTTTTTTGACGCTCCCGCGGCCCGGTGAGGACCTCCAGAAAGGGAAAATAGAGAAAAACCTTCCGTCGTGATTTTTTCATTGCTCGAGGGGGTCTGGGTAAATTTAGGGTTCCTTAGGTCAACGCCCCGACTGTGCGCGGCCTCGCGGGTTCCTGGGCCGGGCCGCCTGCCTCACAGTGCGGCGCGGCGGCCCCTGGGCTGGCGGGCGCTGGCGGCGCGGCCTGCCCCCTGCTGGGCCTCTTCGCTGGTTTTTCGTCGTTTTTCGTCGTTTTCGGAGGTTTTTCGTCGTTTTCGGCCCCATCGGAGGTTTTTCGTCGTTTTCGAAACAAAAAATCGAGACGGAGATTTTTCGTCGTTTTCGGCCCCATCGGGGCCCTCGCCGGGCCTCGGGACCGTCAGAAATCGACGCGGGAGGAAAAACCGGTCCCGGGGAAGTGGTCGGGATGTAGGGGGCCCGTGTCTTGAAACAATCGAGGCGGCGGATTGCAAAAAAACCAAGGATTGCAAAAAAAAACCGGATTGCAAGAAAAAAACACCGATTGCAAAAAAGGATTGCAAACAAAAACCCAAGGATTGCAAAAAAAAACAAAGGATTGCAAAAAAAACACCGATTGCAAAAAAGGATTGCAAAAAAAAACCCTGCTGGGCCCCTGCAGAGCCCCCTGCTGGGCCCCTTTGCTGCCGCCCCGCGCCGCCGCGCTCCTGCCGCCGCCCCTGCCGGGCGGGCCGAGGCGGAGCCGGATGCGGACTTGGCGCGCGGAGCCGCGCAGGCGGCTCGCGCCGCTGGCCAGGCCGCTGGGCGGAGGCGAAGGCCAGCACTGAATCTAAAAGTGATATTACTCTTATTACTTTTAAGTTTTATAATTATTGATAATGGCATTAGTAATATTATTATTGCGAATATTCTCATTATTATTAGTAATAATATTAGCATTCTTATTATCAGTAGTATCATCAGCATCATTGGGCCGAGCTGCCACGTCGGGCTTCAACCCCCCTTCCCGTCCCCTCCCCGTCCCTGCCCCCTCCCTCCCCTCCGTGCCACGGGGCTTCCCTCGCGCTGTAAAACATGTTGCGGCATTGTTGATGCGTCCTGGGTTTACTCTGGTCCTTCTCCTCCTGGTCTGACGACGGCGACGATGATTCGTCGTTGCACCTTCCGGCCCGCGAAGAAGGCTCCGTTGACATCCTGGGGTCCCGAAGGGACCAGAGGAGTCCCGAAACCTCGATCCTGGACCCTCGACCCTCAACGAGGACAGCGGACGGCGGCGACGCTGCTGGCGGCTGCAAAAGTCATCCACAGTCGACGAGGACCCACGGCGGGGAAGGCGCCAGCGGCGGTGGCGACGGCGGTCGAAGGCCTGGGGCGCCAGCGCGGAGGAGCCGCGGCGGCCGAAGAGCGAGGCCATGAGGTTGACCTGGCGGCGGCTCCCGCGTCACTTCGGGGGTGCAGGCGGGGGGGGCTCCTCCTCTTCCTCCTCCTCCTCCTCCTCCTCCTTCTCCTCCTCCTCCTCCTTCTGGGGGGGGGGCGCTGGGAGGAGGCCAGGGGGCGAAGGAGGGGAGGCAGATGGGAGCAGGGGGGAAACCTGGGGAAGGAGACGCGTGGAGGATGAGGGGGATGCAGGATGCATGATGCAGGATGAGGGGGAGGGGGAAGAGGGGGAGGAGGGGGAGGAGGAGGAGGAGGAGGAGGAGGAGGAGGAGGACGAGGAGGAGTAAGAGGAGGAGGAGGAAGAGGAGGAGGAGGAGGAGGAGGATCAAGCCAGGACTCGGCCAGCAAAATCACAGTGAGGGGGAATCCATACCGCTCCTTGGAGGTGGCCCTCGGGCAAGACGAGACAGGACGCTGGCATCAGCTTTGGTGGGTCTAGGGATGGTCCGTCTTCAGCATGAGCCCTTCCAAGAGGGCATTCGTCACCGATCTGCTGGGCAATCTTCGCGGCATACCGTCCGCCATCACGGCAGACCAAGACACCCTCATGACAGAAATAGCGTACGACGAATGGGGCCTCGTAGCTACAGGACGCACGGCGACACAGCCACGCCCCTCTTGCCGTCTGAATTCTCCAGGCCCCACGCATGTATCAGGCCAAACGCTTCACACTGGGCTGTGAGTAGCCTCGAATGTACATCGGCAAAACCGAACACACGAAACGGGTTCCCTTCAGGTGGGGTATATGGCCAAAAACAGCCAAGCATTACTGTCACATGAAATCTGACGGACGCGAGGGAGGATGAGGCGGGGGGGCGACCAACCTGTTCAGACTTCAAACGACGCCACGTCAGGCCGACCACAAGGGCCACAACGAGGATGCGCTGTAAAACCGGAGAGGTTATATCATCAACCTCTTTCAGCACATCAACGCACTCATTCGGAATTTAAACTAAAGCAGCGGCTTCCCAGCAGCAACGCCGGTACGACAATTTAGAACACAATTCAACTTCAGAGATACCCCAGGCTGCACGAACAATCCAACTGGACTGGGCCTTTTGTCCAAGTCACCTCGACACGTCCATCGCGAGCATCCCAGACGTCCTAGATCCGAACCCACAAGTCCAGCATCGAGGACGATTTTGGCACATACGATCGGTCACGCCAGGGGAGGAGGAGCGGGAGGATCAGAAGGCGGATGGATGAGAAGGATGGGAGAGGACGGCGGACGAGTAGAGGAGGAGGACGGCGGACGAAGATGATGACGAGGGAACACGAAGGAAATGGAGAGGGTGGGGTGGGGGTCCGAGAGGAGGAGGCCGAGGAGGAGGAGGATGAGAGGGAATAGTGTAAGAGGAGTGGAGGAGCGGACAAGGAGGAGTCGAGGGGCAGAAACAACAACGAATGATGGGAAGAGAAAAGGGGTCCGGGAGGGCGCTGGGGAGGATGACAATTGGAGGAGACGGGGGATGATGATGATGACGATGATGATGACGATGATGATGGTGATGATGATGATGCTGCTGATGCTGATGATGATGCTGATGCTGCTGGTGATGATAAGGATGGTGATGATGATGCGGCTGATGAGGATGAGGATGATGCAATCGGCTTGCGCAGCCTTAATGGTGACTGGCGCCTCTATTCAGGAGGGGCCTATGACTCGCGCTTCCTGCAACACGCATTGCGATCGGAGCGGCATCAACTTTTATGCGCTGGCAGGTCGCTCCCCGTGGGAACAATCTGTTGCACAACGCGCCGCACCTGAGGTGCGTGATGCACAACGGGATGAACACGGTTGTGGTGTCCCCGACCAATTTGTGTTACTGCACGTGCTAATGGTGCCTGGGTGTCTGTGTCTGAAAGGGGCGCCGAACTACAGAAGGCTTCGAAACGATTTCGGCGCACCCCTCACACGTTTCGTGGCCCCACAGAGGGGCTCCACCGAAGGCTTCGGGCCCATTTCTCCACAACCATCACGCGTTTCGTGGCCCCACAAGGGGCTCCACCGAACGCTTCGGGGCGATTTCGGAGCAGTCCTCGCACGTTTCGTGGCCCCACATGGGGCTCCACCTCAGGCTTCGGGCCCATGTCTGCACAACCCAAAAGGGTTCCACCGAGGGCCGAGAGCCGATTTCAGTGCACTGCTCACACGTTTCGTGGCCCCGCAGGGAGCTCCACCGAATGCCTCGGGCCCATGCCTTCGCACCGCTCGCACGTTTCGTGGCCCCACAAGGGATTCCACCGAAGACCCCTCGCACGTTCCGTGGCTGCACGAGGGGCTCCACCGAAGGCATCGGGTTCAGTTCTGAACAACTTTCGCGCCTTGCGTGGTGCCACAAAAGGTTCCACCGAGGGCCGAGGGTCGATTTCGGTGCACCCCTCACGCGTTTCGGGCTCCCGCAAGCGCCGCAGGCCCCACAGGTCCCACTGCTATGGCCCTCTGCCGTTTCGGCTCAAACGTATGAGGTTTTTTCCATGTATCCATATTCTCGCCACGCGTGTGCTCCTCCTCGCTCCCGAGGAGTCGAACACCGCGTCGATATCCATCATTGCGGGGTCGAGCAGTGCCACGGTGTCCACCACCACGGATTCGAGCAGTACCGCGGTGCCCACCACGACGGAATTGAGCACTAACACGGCGTCCGCCACGGCAGATTCGAGCAATTTCACCGCGGAGTTGAGCAGTACCACGGTGTCCAGGACGACGGAGTTGAGCATTACCAAGGTGTCCGCGACGGAGTTGAGCACTACCACGGCGACCACCACTACAGATTCGAGCAATACCTCGGTGTCCGGGACGATGGAATTGAACACTACGACAGTGTCCACCACGACGGAGTTGAGCACTACCACGGCGTCCACCACCACGGAGTTGAGCACTGCCACGGTGACCACCACGACGGCGTCCCTCCTCTCCCACCCGAAGGATTCCCTAGGGATTCCTACGGGATTCTCCAGGGATTCCTTCGATATTGCTCAGGGCGCGCCGCCGCCGTACTGCAAGGGCGCACCTGCCGGGGCCGGGAGAGTCGTTGGCACACGAGGCGCGCGAACGTTTGCACCATTTGAAGCGACCCGGGGCCGGGAGAATCGGTGGCACACCGAGAGCGCGAACGCTTTCACCCGGGGCCAGGTGAGAGGTGGCACACTTCGGTGTGCGTACGACCGTCCTGGCCCCGGCCCGGGGCCGGGACGGTGGTTGCAACGTTGTTGTTGTTGTTGTTGTTGTTGTTGTTGTTGTTGTTGTTGTTGTTGTTGTTGTTGTTGTCGTTATTGTTGTTGTTTCTATAGTTGTTGTTCGTTGCAACGCCCATCCCGGCCCCGGCTTGTTGTTGAGATCTTGTCCTCTTGGAAAATTCAGTTGGTAGATGTAGAGTGTGAGAAAGAGTTGGCGGAGCTTAGCCCCCCCTCCGGGGCCGGGACGGGCGCATGCACTGGGTCGTGCACCCGACCAGGCCACCGGGGCCGGGACAGTCGTTGGCACACGGGGGAGTGCGACCAACAATCCCAAGGAATCGTAGGACTCCCTAGGGAATCTCCAGATTCCCTAGGGAATTGTGGGATTCCCTCAGGATTCCCTATAAAATCGGAAGACTCCCTGGGGAATCCTTGAAGAATCCTTAGGTGTCCCCAGGAAATCCTCAGGGATCCCGAAGGAACCCTTAGGATTCCTTAGGGAATCCTTAGGGAATCCTAAGGAATGGTAGCAATGGTAGTAGTGGTAGTAGCAATACTACCACTAAGGATTCCCAAAGGAATCCTTAGTGGTAGTATTGGTAGCAATGGTAGTAGTGATAGTAGCGGTCGTCGTGGTAGTAGTAGTAGTAGTAGTAGTAGTAGTAGTAGTAGTAGTAGTAGTAGTAGTAGTAGTAGTAGTAGTAG
>CAUYUJ010002352.1:0-7500 GCA_963575745.1 Prorocentrum cordatum
GTGTAGAAGGCGCTGACCGACGAGCCCGGGCAAGTAACGTGGCTGTTAGACATGTGCGACGAAGCTTGTAACAGCAAGGAAGTCCCATATTCATGCTGCGCTTCGGAAGTGTGCCTGCCATACAAGAAGGGGGACCCAACCAATTGCGACAACTATCGCCCTTTATATATGCAGTGCGTCGCAATGGAGTTCTTGCTCGCGATGTTGAAGGCAAGGCTGCTGGACGGTGGCATCGACGACAGGTTGTGGCGAACCCAATTTGGCTACTGAGCTGGGTGTTGTAAGGAAAGCTTCATTTACGCAGCGAGGCGGAACATTGACTTGGCGACGGCGAAGAAGAATGGTTCTCTTACTCTCGTCGCCCTGGACTGGAAGAAAGCGTTCGGCAGCATCCACATTGACAGCTTCCTGGACGCGCTCAGGAGGCCAGGGGTCCCAGAAGAGTTTCGGACACTGATACGCGTGATGATGACTGAGAGGGTGTTTGTCGTCAGCGAATGCGGTGGCGATTCTTCTCCGAGGCCGCAGCTGTCTGGCATCTCTCAAGGGTGCACGCTCAGCCTTCAGCCCACTGCTGTTGATTCTCGCAATGGCAGTGCTACTACACGGCTCTGTCGGTCTCTTGGTAGGCGGAGCGAAAAATGCTTACATGATGGGGGACGTGTGCGAGTGCGTCTACGCGGGCGACACCATGCTTATTGGTACAGACGACGTATTTTTGAATGAGCACTTGAAAGCAATTTCAGACGCAGGTCGCAGGTACGGCGTGCAGCTGCACTAGGGAAAAAAATCCGGGTCCTCGCCGTGAGAGCGACAAGAAACGCTTGTGCCCCGGATGGCACGGCTCTCACGCAAGTCAAGCAGCTTCAATTCCCAGGTGCACATTTGTCAGCCGACGCAGACGCGGGGCCTGAACTAGGGGGCAAGCTTGGCGAAGCAAAGAGGGTGTATTCTTCGGTCAGTAAATAGTGTCCCCATCCGTCTCCGACTTGGAGACCCAAGTTATGTATTTCCCAGTCGGTGTTGGAATCGGAATTGCTCTACGGGCTCGCTCGAGCATGCTCGATCAAAGCCCAAACACTTCGTTCGGACGGCTTCCAGAACATGTGCATCACGATGATCACTGGCATCAAGCCGCCATGGATGTCCAGAGTGCCAAACGCAGAGGTTCTGACCCGTGCGCAGCACGGGTGCCAGCACCCTGCTACTATACCGGCAGATGCGACTTTTCGACGACGTGCTGCGCTCAAATGAAAACAGTTGGCTTCGCCGCGCCACGTTCGCGCCACATTCTTTCACGCCGGCGACTGCTGCTGGAGTGCGGCGCAGAGGTGCGCCGAGCAGAGAGCTCGCCTCCACACTGTTGAAGCAAGGTGCAGGCGCGTTCGGCAGTCTTCACGTGACGGCACACGCAGCGCAGTGTGAACCAGGCTGGAAGCGCACGCTGCGCCATCACATGCACTTTGATTATCCAAGTGTTTTTTGTATTGTGTTTTTCGCGCTCTGTTTGTCCACGCGCCGCCTTGTGTACGGTTCGGAAAGAAGGAAGAACCCCCCTTCTCCTGCCCATTCCTTCCTCCCCTGGGGGGAGCAGGCGACGACGATGACGACGGCGGCGGCTGCAGCGACGACGACGAAGACGACGAAGACGACGAAGACGACGACAACTGCGGCGGCGACGACGACGACGACGTCGACGGTGACGATTCCGACAGCGACGACGACGACGTCGACAGCTTCGAAACTCTTGGGGAGGGTTCTTACCAGGAGTTTCGGTACGGATCCCCCCGACGGAGGCGCATCTGGAGGCCAGGAAGGCCAAGCCCCAATCCTTGAACCTGGATCCAGGAGGCGACGACAGCAACGTCGACGACAACGACGGCAACGACGACAAAGACGACGACGACGACGACGGCCTCGACGTCGACGTCAACGACCGAAGATCGGCGATGGCGTCGTGGACGACGACGGCACCTGCTTTGGCGACGTCGACAACGGCGGCGGGAAATAATGGCGGCGACGAAGTCGACGGCGCCGGCGTCGGCGGCGGCATTGACGAAGACGACAACGATGACGACGACGACCGCGACGACGAGGACGACGACGACGACGACAACGACTACGACTACGACTACGAGGAACGGCGGACGACAACCACGACGACGCAACGGTGACGACGGCGGATGACGGTGGACGACAACGGCGGCCGACGACGCCGCCGTCGACGACAACGGACGACGACGACGGTGACGACGACGGCGGACGACGACGACGACGTCGACGACGATGATGATGACGACGACGGCGACCACGATACGATGACGACGACGACGGCGACATCGACGACGACGACGACGACGACGACGACGACGACGGCGGCGGCGACGACGACGACGACTGATGGCGGCGGCGGCGACGACGACGGCGACGACGACGACGACGACGACGACGACGAAGACGAAGACGACGACGACGATGACGACGAAGACGAAGACGACGACGACGACGACGACGACGACGACGACGACGACGACGACGACGACGACGACTGACGTCGGCGACGACGTCGCGACGACGATTACGATCGACGGCGGACGTCGGCGGACAGCGGATGCGACGACGGCGTTGGCGGGACCCGTGCGCCGCAGGCCGCCGGCGCCGCGGGCTCCTGCGGGAGCGCCGCCGCGGCGCTCCGTAGCGCGGAAGGACATGGCCTCCTCGCCACTCGCGACGCCGATCGCCGCCGTCGTCCGATCGGCGACGACGCCGGCGACGGCGAGGTCCTGCAATGCCTCCTGCTGGGGGAGCACTTATTAGTGGAAGTTTTCGGAAGCTCAGTTCTCGTTGGCTCCTGCAAGTTCTTTCGCCTCGGGATGATTTCTAGCAGCTGCGCCTCGCCGAGAATTTTCAGGGGGGGGCCAGGCCCGTCCCAGACGGCCGCTAGAGGCCCAGGGGGGCGATTTTTCACGCTATTGTCTCTTGAGGGCCGCTTCCGGGCCACGGAACCAGCAGAAACGGATCCAGGACAAAGAACTGCCCAGCGGGGAAGCGGTCGGGACCTCTTTGGCCGCGGGCTGAACACACCAGATCGGCACATGTTTTCGGTGCTGTTCGTTAGTTATTGGAGGTCTCCTGTCTCGGAAACCGTTTCTCTCGCCTCGCCCCGCCGAATTGCGTTCTGGAGGCGCCTGAATCGTCCCGAGCGGCCGCCAGAGGCCCGAGTCACGGCCCGAAAGCCACTCGAGGTTCCAGGGTTGAGGTGCGGCTGTCAGGTTTCTCGTTCGATTGGTGGGCTTTGCTGGCCCCTCGGGGCGCCCTCGTCGCTACGGCTGGATCCGTTTCGATGGTTTTGCCAGAACGCACCCCAGGGTCCGTTGCCGCCCGTCGTTCGTCATTGCCGCCGTCGTCCGTCGGTCTCGTCGCCCCTCGTGCCGCGACGTCGTGCGTCGGTCGTCGTCATCGTCGTCCGTCGTCGCCGCGGGAAGGATTCGCCTCGACGTCGTGGCCATCGGGCGCCCCAGGAGAGGTCTGGGGGTCGACAGTCGTCATTGTGGTTAGTCGTCGTAGACCGTCGTCGTCAATCGTCGTCTGTCGTCGGCTGTAGTCCATCGTCCGTCGTCGTCGTCGTTGTTGTCCGTCGGCTTTCGGTCGTCGTCGTCGTCGTCGTCGTCGTCGTTACTCGTTCATCGTCGTCTGCGGGCCACTATCGTCGTCCGCCGCCGTCGTCGTCTTCTTTGTCTGCTGTCTTCCTCGTCCGTCACCCCAGTCCTCGGGAAGAGAGAGTAGTAGGAAGAGGCGGAAGGACGTCAGGAGGGGGGGGGTGGAGAGGAGGAGGAGGAGGAGGAGGAGGAGGAGGAGGAGGAGCAGGAGGAGGAGGAGGAGGAGGAGGAAGGAGGTCGCGACGTGCTGCAAATAGCCAGGTGTGTCCGAACACCATGATCCTCGAGCTCCCCCGTTCTCCTCCGTTCAAGATCCGCTCAGAGCCGGACCCCCCTCCTGGCTCCTCCCAGGGTCCGTCCTGGCCCTTTTTCCGATCCGCGCCCGGCCTTGGTGACGAGAGCCTCCAGAGACATCCAGACGACCTCTGAATCCTCGCGCGCGCTGCGAGCGTGTCCACATCCGTGCCTCCGCGGTCTGGACACCGAGGCGCGATCCCATGGGGCCGAGGAGAGCCACAGACCACCGCCATCGAGAACGCGGTGGTCGGCGGCGAGCGAGGGGGGGGGCAAGTGAGAAGGAGGAGGGGGAGGAGCAGGAGGAGGAGGAGGAGGAGGAGGAGGAGGAGGAGGAGGAGGAGGAGGAGGAGGGGAGTGAGGAGGAGAACGCCCTCTCACAAGGCCGCGGGACTTCTCAGAAGCCCTCGCGCCTCCTGAGAAGTTTTGGTCCTGTCTTCGGGGAAGGCTTAGAACACTTCTCAGCAGGCCGGGGGACTCCCCAGCCTTCTGAGGAGGCCCGCTCCTTCCTTTTTCCCCCCCTGGCTCGCCGCCGAGGTGGTCTTTGCGTCGGCGTCCCCCCAACACACTTAAACTAGATGTGCGTCGCCCCCCCAGGGGCGACGCGCGCACCGAGAAATCTCATAGTATATGCGGTGTGGCGGGCGCTTTCTGGCCACACCGTTCGGGAACTGATCTACTACAAGGTGGGTTTACTAGTCTGCCTGTGCGCGCGCCTTCAAGGATAACATATAGTACCAGTCTGTGTTTGTATGTTTTTGCGCGTCACATTTGCTTCTCCCCTGCATGGCTACGCGATCCCGTTGGCACGTCTCGCGCGGGGCAACTGCGCGACAGAAAAGCAGCCCTGCGTCCACGGGGCGCGGCCCGCGTGGCCCAGTCACCGCGAGTCCGCGGGTGTCGGTGTGCTCCTCACGCCTCGCGAGGTCGGCCATCGATCCCCGATCGATTCTCGACCCCCGATCGGCCCTCGGAGCCTCGCTCCGTATTGCTTTTTCTCGACCATCGATGCTCGATCTGTCTTCTCTCCTTTTCTTTTTGTCTCAGCCATCCTGTGGTGCGGGGCCCTCGTTTTGAAGAACCGGTCCCTGCGTCTCCTTCTCCTCCTCGCGTGCCCCCCCGCTCCACCCGTGGGGGTACCACATGCGTCCGCCACACCCAGTACGGCGTTTCGTGGCCCCACAGGGAGCTCCACCTAAGGCACCAGGGGGGGAGGGGTACCACATGCGTCCGCCACACCCAGTACGGCGCTTCGTGGCCCCATAGGGTGCTCCACTTAAGGCCCAGGGGGGTACCGCATGCGTCCGCCACACCCAGTACGGCGCTTCGTGGCCCCATAGGGAGCTCCACCTGAGGCCCCAGGGGGGGGTACCACATGCGTCCGCCACACCCAGTACGGCGTTTTGTGGCCCCATAGGGAGCTCCACCTCAGGCCCCAAGGGGGGGACCACATGCGCCCGCCACACCCAGTACGGTGTTTCGTGGGAAGGGGGGGGTGCCACATTCGTCCGCCACACCCAGTACGGCGTTTCGTGGCCCCATAGCGAGCTCCACCTAAGGCCCCAGGGGGGGGTACCACATGCGTCCACCAACACCCAGTACGGCGCTTCGTGGCCCCATAGGGAGCTCCACCTAAGGCCCCAGGGGGAGGGGTACCACATGAGTCCACCACACCCAGTACGGCGTTTCGTGGCCCCATAGGGGGCTCCACGTGAGGCTCCAGGGGGGGGGGGTACCACATGCCACACCCAGTACGGCGTTTTGTGGCGCCATTCGGAGCTCCATGAGACGCCCCGGTAGGGGTGGCCACATGCGTCCGCCACACCCAATACGGCGTTTCGTCGCCAGTGGGGCCGTCCGCATGCGACCTGCACACGCAATTTGGTATTTTCACCCGCCCAGTAGGGCGTTTCGTGGCGCCATAGCGAGCTCCACCGAAGCCCCCACTGGGACCGCCCGAGTGCGTCCCGCACACGCAATTTGACATTTTCACTCACCCAGTACAGCGCTTCGTGGCCCCAATAGGGAGCTCCACCGAAGCCCCCAGCGGGACCGCCCACATGCGTCCCACACGCCCAATTTGGCAGTATCACCCACACCGTACAGCGCTTCGTGGCCCCATAGGAAGCTCCACCGAAGCCCCCAGTGGGACCGTCCGCGTGCCTCCCACCCAGCGCAGCGCTTCGTGGTCCCATAGGGAGCTCCACCGACGGCCCCAGTTCTACCGCCCGCATGCGTTCCCCCCCACCCAGTGCAGCGCTTCGTGGCCTCATCGGAAACTCCACCGAAGAAGATATTCACAATTGCAGTACCCACAACTGCATATGGTTAGGTCCTTCGCCAGGATTTGTTGTTGTTTTCTCTCTCTCTCTCTTTCGCGTTCGAGGATCGATCTTCTTTTGGCATTTGGTTGATATTTCTTCTTTTTTTATCTCTGTCCTTCCCTCTCTCTCTCTCTCTCCCTCTCTCCAGGAGAAGACAGAACAAAAAAGGCATACACACAAACTTTCGGAGGTCCGCGCGGGTGTTGAGATCGGCGCAGGACCCCCCTCATCCCTGGCGCGCCAGGGCCGGCGCCGGAGGCGCCGCCAAGGGGATCCAGCCCCGATCCAAGAGATCCGCATGTCAGGCAATCGCAAACATGGATTAGCGACGGGTCCCGTTTCCATGGGAAATCGCGGATTTCCGCCGCCGAGCGAGACGGCACCTGCCGCATTTTGTGGAGGGCACTTCCTCCGATCCATGTTTGCGCGCCCCCGACGAATGCTTATGTTTGTGAGTGTGTGTGTGTGTGTGCATGTGTGTGTGTGTGCATGTGCATGTGTGTGTGTGTGTGTTCGGTTCGTCCTCTTGTCGTCGGCGCGCCCAGGGGGGAAGGAAGAGGGGGCGGGCCTTTTCGCAGAAGGCTCTGGAGGCTCCCGGCCTTCCGAGCGTCTCGCTTAGCCTCCCCCGCGGCCTCGCCGCCGTCTGAGAAGGCCTTCCCCACCTCTCGCTGGGTCACAGATGGGGCCCTGCGGGGATGGGTCCTCCTTCAACCTCCACCTTCCCCCTTCCTCTTATTCCGGGCTACGCAGGTAGTGCGAAGCGGTCTCACGTGGCTGCTCGTGCCGAAGCAGGTTGCCAGCCATGGCACTGTCTTTGACTGGAACGATAGCGCGTGGGAGACTGCGAGCAAGGGAAGCAACCGCCGGCCATCTTTGCTCAAGGTTTTTCTCCAACTAGGCTTGCCCTATAGGAGTCCCAGCTCAAACCCTACTAATTGGTCCGTTGCCCCCCCCGTAATTCCAATGCCCCCCCTAATTCCTATGGCTATGCCTATGCCTATGCCTCCCCCTAACTCCTATGCCTACCCCTATGCCTACGCCTTTGCCTGCTTGCTTGCTTGCACGCTTGCTTGCTTGCTGAGTCGCGGCTGCCAAGCATGCTTGATTCCTCTGATTCCTTGATTTGAGTCGTCGAATAAATTTGGAGGCGACGCTGGCTGATATTGAATCAGGTGAGGAATGAACTGTCTTCAACACGGCCCGCGTGGCCCGCCAGGACTCTG
>CAUYUJ010002352.1:12500-31478 GCA_963575745.1 Prorocentrum cordatum
TCCGAACCCGCCGATTCTCAGAGATTTGCGCTTCACATCGGTCCGAGGCTGTCTCGCTCTTGGCCTCGTCCTATTATCACGAAGGGGTGCAGAGCAGTCGTTGGAACAGAGAGCGGAGAGCGCTCTGGCCACGACGACGACGACGACGACGACGACGACGACGACGACGACGACGACGACGACGACGTACGACGACGACGACGACGACGTACGACGACGACGACGGCGACGACGACGACGACGACGACGACGACGACGACGACGACGACGACGACGACGACGACGACGACGACGACGACGACGACGACGACGACGACGACGAACGACGACGACGACGACGACGACGACGACGACGACGGCGACGACGACGACGACGACGACGACGACGACGACGACGACGTACGACGACGACGACGACGACGACGACGACGACGACGACGACGACGACGACGACGACGACGACGACGCGGGGCCAGGTCCGGAAGGAGGAGGCGGCGCGAGAGGGCAAGTGAGTGGTGGAGAGAGGGGAACGACCGAAACTTCGAGACCCTGAGAGGCTTGGCCCTCCCTCTGTCCCCGGTCATCCGACGATGAGTGGTTCTGCGCGGCCCCTGAGGTACCGACCTCGTCCCTGGGGATACGACCCGGGCCCCTCCTCTAAAGCCCGAGAGCGAGTCCCAAATCTACCGAAATCCAAGGAAACACAAGTGACAAACACCGTAGTTTTTTGGTTCAGGCGCTTGGGAAGGCGTAACCACGGCCTCACGTCCTAACGCGTGAGGCGCCGAACCTCTGACATAGCCTTGAGTCGTACTGCAAAAAAGAACGAGTCCCAAATCTACCGAAATCCAAGGAAACACAGGTGATAAACATCTTGCCACATCGCCGGAGATTTGCGTTTTTTTTTGCCAAACAATTCGGGCCTCCAGCGGCCGTCCAGGCCGATCCCGGCCCCCCAGAGAGCGCTCGCGGCGAGGCGCGGCTGCTGAAAAAGCAGCCCGAGGCGAGAGGACCTCCTGGAGGCAGCGAGCACTTCCGACAGCCTGCGAGCCCTGCATTAAGTGGGGCCTGTCCCTCTACAGGAGGAAGATTCAAAAATAGCCAAACAATGAATAGTCTGGGGACGATTTTTGGAGCATTCTGGATCATATTTGTTGGCTATTGCGAAGGCCTTACGGCCAGTGCCGCCGACCCTGAGAACGACAAAGGTTAAAACGAGGGGGGGCAGGGGGAGGAGGATGAGTGGGAGGTGGAGGAAGGGTGGGGGAGGTGGATGAGGGAGGAGGAGGGGGGAGAAGGATGTGAAGGAGGAGCAAGAGGAGAAGGAGGCAGAGGAGAGCAGGAGGAGGGGGAGCAGAGGGGGGGGGGAGGAGTAGGAGGAGGAGGAGGAGGAGGAGGAGGAGGAGGAGGAGGAGGCCAGAGGCTTTCTTGGGACGACAGCCTGGGGCTCTCTTGAGGCCGTCTTGGACCGTCCTGGGCTCCTCTTGCGCCGTCTCGAGGCACTCTTGGAGGCCTCCTGGGCAATTTGGGGCTCTCCTGGGCTGTCTTGGGGCAATCTTGGGGGCCTCTTGGGCCGTCTTGGAGGCGTCTTGTGCCGTCTTGGGGCCCTCTTCGGCCGTTAGGGGACCCTCTTGGGGGCCTCTTGGACCGTCTCGGGGCGATCTTTGGGGCCTCTTGGGCCGTCTTGGCGCGTCCGGAAGCGGAAGAGGCAAGAACGCCAAAATCTGTGAAAAAAACGTATAGGGAATCCATAAATTTTGCCTCTTTGGGCTCTCGTGGGAAAGCTCCTGGAGGCCTCTTGGGGCGCTTTGCAGGCCCAAGAGGCCGTCAAGGCGTCTTGAACAGATCGTTCGGCGATTCGGGGTTCTCTTGGACTATCTTTGGGGCCTGTTGGGGCCTTCTTGGCCCGTCTTGGGGCTTTTTTGGGCTCCGGGACTCCCTGGTGGGGCGTCTGACCCCCCACCCCCCCAGGGGACCCCCCCCCCCCCGGCGGGGAAGGGATCGAAGGGAAGGGGCTTCCCTTCGACTCGACTACGACGTTGCTCAACTTCGCTTTGGTTGGCGCGCTGAGGAGGTCCCTGGAAAAGGGGGGAGCTTCGACGAGCCAAGGGAAAGGGCGAGGCAGGGAAAGGGGACGACAGAGACGACGACCAACGAATGACGGAGATGACGACTTGGACGGACAAGCCCCTCACACACGCCGACAGGGTCGGCGGATTTTTTTGTTGTTCGTCCACAATCCGCCTGTAGGGGGACAGGCCCGACTTACCCCTTGCAGCACCTCGACCGCCTCGCCGCAGCTAGTGCAGCGCCCCGAGGCCCTGTGGCTCGCGTGGGCGCGGTGGCTCCGCTCCGAGGGCGAGCCAGGAGGCGGCGGCGACCAGCGCCCAGCCAAGGTGGCGAGGACGCGGCCCTTGCCCGCGTCGCCGTCTCGGTCGGTGCAGGCATCGATCGACTGGTCAGTCGAGGATGCCGCATTGAACAAATCAAGACGAAGTTTTTCTCGATTTTCGGCCTCTAGCGGCCCTCGCTGGGCCCCGGGACCGTCAAAAAACTACTCAGGATGAAAAACCGGTCCTGGGGAAGGGTCGACTTCCTGGGACCCCGTATTGAACAAATCACGGCGTCGGATCTCTGGGATGCCGCACATCGGGCTTCGTCGAATGATGGCGGTCATGATTGGCAGAGTTTCAACCACCATTGCCATGTGCAGGACGGGGGAGAGGAGAGGATGAGGAGGTCCTCCTCCTCATCCTCCTCCTCCTCATCCTCCTCCTCCTCCTCCTCCTCATCCTCCTCCTCCTCCTCCTCCCCCTCCTCCTCCTCCTCCTCCTCCTCCTCTCCTTCTGGTGGAGCAGAGGCTTACCTCGGCGACCTCGCACAGTGCGTACGCCCACACGCACTGGTCATCCACGATCCCAGCCAGAGGCAACATGATCGACTATTGGCTCTTGCCCGTGAGATGGCTGGAAAGGCTTCGCGGATGTCACATGGTTCGAGACTTGGGAGATGTACTTCAGCCCGTCCGAGGCATCCCACCTCGGGCACACGTCCCTGTGCCGCTGGAGCTGGACTACGAGAGGGATGCGGGCGCGCTTCCTCCAGTCCCTCCGCCTAGCCTCAAGACGGATGCGATGATGGCAGCCATTCTTAGGGGAGAGAAGAAGCCGGATTTCTTGAAGGCGGTCCTGGCGCAGCTAACGGAGAATGAGGAGCAGCTCCGCACCCTGGCCAACCGCAACTCCCCCGATGATTTCTGGGAGGCCATGGAAAAGTTATGACAACTACGGGGGCCGCCTTTTTTCACAACCACCGCTGGCACCACATAGACATGACTGTGCTGAACGACGACGGCTGCTCGAACAACGTGCTGAATTGAGACGGGCACGTGAACGAGGCGAGATGGCGGATATCATGCTGGAGGAGATAGAGGCTCAGCTGAGGGAGCCGAGCAAGCAGCTACAGAGGCAGAGGATGAAATCTATGCTGGCCACACGGGAACTTGTTTCGGATCAGAATCAAGAGTCCTGGCGTGGACGACGTATGCAGGAAACGGCTCGCTTATCACGGCAAGGAGCGAAATGCCGTTCCGGGGCTCGTCATCGTGATGGCCGTAGGCTCGGGATCACCACGCTTAGCAAGGATGAGTGGCTCTCGGTGTGGCAACTCGAAGGGGGGTCGTGGCGGAATGCGGGCACACGAACTGCAGTGGGAGGATAGGCGACGACAACGAGACGACCTCCCACCGCCTGCCCTCCCAAATTGGGAGATGGGTGAGCGTACGTGCAAGGCCGCCGAGGACTACGCTGAGCTGATCCCGTACTTCCGCAGGACGGCCAAGAGAAGGGCGGCACTTGTGGGCACGACTCCCGCGGAGCTGTGGGATTTGTGTTTCTCCCCGGACAAAGCCACAAAAGCCGAACATCGATGACTGGGCTGCGACAAAGGGCGAGATTCAGATGGATCTGTTCAAAGAAATGGTGATACTGGGACTGGCCAACATCCGACGAACGAACATGGCCCCACTGTAGTGGTCTCGGAGCACGGGCCATGGCCTCACCAAAGGCAACTCCAAGCAGGGGGCGCTGGGCACGCGGGTGATACACACTCTACCCTCGGTGAGCAAGGGCTTCTTCGCCAAGAGGCTTGAGGTCAGGGCGCCGCCGCAAGCATATGGATCCGCGAGGCACAAGAGACGGGAGGGCGCGATTCTGGTCACTCAAGCTCTCTCTTGGCGGCTGCGGCAGTCCAAAATCAGTTTCGCTCACACGATGAAGGACCTTTCGAGTGCATTCGGCAGTGTTTCCTGGGCGGCCTTCGACATGACGGCCGAGAATTGCGCCAAGTATGGAGATTGGGAGTTGTGCAAGAGCCACTACCGCGACGGAGTCATCGAGATGAGAGGCGGCGAAGGCAGATTCTACATGAAGCCGAATGAGGGGGGCATGATGGCGACCCGTTCATCGTCAATGCTTTCTTCGACTCCTTCCAGCGACCTGCACAGCACTGGTCAGCAGCGATGCAGATGCGACCGGGGACGTCGCTACTTCGAGGTTAGCTCCCGAACGATGATGAGGCGGATCTTTCCCATTGTTCTTATGCTGATGGCCTGCACCGCACCTTGCTCTTTGCGGTCGGCTGCGACACGTTCGAGTTGCAGGCGCAGCTGCAGAAGGCGAACGACGTGCTGGATGCTGTCCTGGCGGTGGCTGGGATGAGACAGAATCGAGACAAGCAGGTAACGAGTTTTTCTTTTGTGGCGCGAAGGCGTCAGCGTGCAAGCAGTGGCTTGGAGCTCCAGGACGGGTCGCTGGGCAGGTCTCAGATGTTGCCAGGTATTTAGGGCCAGTTGTGTCACCGATGCAGACGGCGAGCCGCGAGCTGGACAGACGAATTTCTGCGACGAGCTCGGCTTTCTGCGGATTCGAAGGCGCGTGGTCGCTACGAATACCGAGGCGATGGAAGCGCGCGCCGTGCCTTTCCCTTATGCAGAATACGATGCTCTCGGCAGCGGGATGCTTCTGTCTGGGCCAACATCAATATGCACGAATGGGCGGTCACATTGCCTATTTGGGCCGCGTCGCTACGTGCAGGCAGTCGTCCTGGATGGGCGAGCGGCACCAGCAGAGGTTGTCGAATTCGCAAGTCCTCGTTTTTTGGCGGGTGGCTCCGTGCGCAGTCGAGCTCCGTTCGCGCCGTCTGACCTGGCGCCTGGCCTGGGCGCGCCACCTGCAGAATAACACGCAGATCTGGGCCGCGTTGGTCTCGCTCCTGGACTTCGGACCGGATGATCGTGAGCCCTGTTTGCCCGAGAGTGGATTGACCCCGCACGCCTCCCCATGGCCCCCCCAGGTGAGGTCGGACCTTCGAGCTGCTGTTGCTGCCATGCTGGGCCATGAGGACCTGCTTGCCCCGGCCCGCCCCCCCTGGAAATTGCTGGACACGGAGGGGGATGATTAGAGCGATCCTCGCCCTGGATTTCGCGGAATATCGAGCGTCGCACCGCGCTCGCCAGAACGCCCCGCCAGGATTCGAGGAGGAGGTCGAGGTGGAGGAGGAGGAGGAGGAGGACATGCTGAACGAGAGGCCCTTTAAATGCACGTTCATCACGGAGGGCGTAGAGCGCGGGGCTACGTTCGAGACGAGGGGGACACTTACTGCGCATCTTCGGCGCAGTCACCGTGTACTAAACGCTGCACATGCACTTACGCCATATATTATATATTGTGTGTAATAGGACGTACGCAACTCAGGTCACGGCAAGCAGACGTCTCCAGGGTGCTCTTCTCCAAGGCCAATGCGATCCAAGGGGTGCGGTTTCGAATGTGACGCTTGTGGAGCCTACCAGTACAAAATGCCATGTATGTGAACTTCATGGAGCCAGCAATGAGGATTTGCGGTTCCACCTTCAGTTGCACTTGCCATTATCGGTCGAGCCCTCTCGTGCACCCGCGGCTCGGTTCCCGCCCGACCTCCGAGGTCGCGTCGGCGCCTGCGCTGCCAGAGTCGATGGCGGGGGCCACGCGCGGCGCCCAAGGGTCGGAGGGAGATCAGCCAAAGCGGAAGCTCACCAAGACATGCGATGTCGACCAGATGGATCATTATTTGGCTCGATTGGTGATGGGCATGGAGAGACGCGTAACGATGCTGGAATCGAATGTGCATCGCAGTTGTTTCGTGGCGGAGGGGAAGGGCGCCCTCGGCGACGCGTGCGTAGAGGCCAACAGGAAATGCGATAACACCAGCGAAGACATGCCAGAGCGTCACAAAAGAGGGGGGGGGGGGGGCAAGAAAGACTGGGCGTCGCGAGGGGCCCCGCACGTCGCACTCTTCGCGCGCGTCATCAGGCGCGCGATCGTCAAGGCCGCGAAGAACGGCAGCCACCCGAACGAGCAGGGCCACGCAGCTCTCTCGTCGTTCTGGGCGGAGGTGGCGGAGAAGCAGACCACCCAGATGCTCGGCCTGCTGGTGCTCAGCTGCAAGTGCAAGGAGGCGAGGGCGATGAAGGAGGAGGAGGGCGAGGACCTCGCGGTGGACCGCAAGGGGGTGCCCACGATCTATTTGAATTTGCAGGGCCCACCAGCATCCAGAACACTTTGGCCGACACTGCAGGAGTATCTTCGGGACGTGGAGAAGACGGAGCAGATGCCAGGTCCAGCGCCAAGGGGGCCGACGGAGCGATGGGCACCGCCGCAGGTCAGGCGGCGAGTGAGGCGCCAGGTGGCGGCAGCACAGATTTTTTGGCTGCTACAACTGTCGCAGGGAGTCCTCAGCGCACAGGCGACCAGAGTGACGGACTGAGGGCGCCCATTGGCCCCACTGCGACTTCTGTATTTGACAGGGCTGTCGCGTCGCGCCGCTTAGCTGCGCCCCCTGCCTCGACGCTTGCAAAGTCAGTGCGCCTCCAGAGTCTCCTTCGACAGGGCCGCGTTCCCAAGGATTTCCCCCCAGCGCGCGGTTGAGTTCCCGACCTAGTCAGATCCCATCTCGCCGCAGGTCCCTGTAATGCTGCTCCCCCGAGTGGAGCCGATCGAAGGAAACGGTGGGTGCGGGGGGGGGGGGGGGGGGGGGGGGGGGGGGGGGGGGGTCGTGGGCGTCGCGGTCGCGGAGCGGGGAGTGGGCGGGGAGGGAGCTCTTCGAATGAGATCCCACCTTCCGCCTTCGAGCTCCCCCCTCCCCGAATATCGAGCTTCGGGCGAGTGAAGCCGACGCTCGCCCGATCAGGTTCGTGCGAGAATGTGCGGAAGTCGAAGCTGCCCCCCGAGGCTTGACACCCTCCTCCCGGCTGCGCGCCGCTCGAGGAGGTCCGCCGAGCATGGGGCAGCGCGGGCGGCGATCGACAGGTCGTCCGCGCATTCGATTGGCCACCAGCTGCCAAAGCAGCGCGCATAGCTCGCAATCGCCCCCCTGACTCGATCTGGGGCTCGAATGCGTCTTCTACTCTTTCATATTATTTTCTGTTCTATTCTATTCTGTTCTATTCTGTTCTATTCTAGTCTATTCTATTCTGTTCTATTCTGTTCTATTATATTCTATTCTGTTCTGTTTTGTCATGTTGTATTATAGTTTACAATATCGTATTATATTATAGTTTAAATTCTATTCTGTTCTATTATATTCTATTCTATTCTTTTATATTGTATTATCTTCTCTTCTCTTCTCTTCTCTTCTCTTATCTTCTCGTCTTTTCTATTTTATTCTATGATATTCTATCCTATGCCATTTTATTCGATTCTATTATATTCTGTTCTATTCTATTCTATTATATTATATTCTATTCTTTTCTACTATATAAAATTATAATATTGTATGTTGTGGTATGTTATGTTCTGTTCTGTTCTGTTCTGTTCTGTTCTGTTCTGTTATATTATATTCTATTATATTATGGCATGTTCTGTTCTGTTTTGTTGTGTTTTGTTATGTTATATTACATTCTCCTCCTCCTCTTAGCTCCTCCTCCTCCTCCTCCTCCTCCTCCTCCTCCTCCTCCTCCTCCGCCCCGGAGGGGCACCCCCATAAGTGTGGTGTCGGGCCAAAGCGCCCCCTGGCGGAGGCGGGGACCGTCGGGCCTTCGGGGTGCAAGCCACCGCGCTGGGACGGCCCCCGAAGCTGGACCCCGTTCCCAGGGGTCCCTGGCCACGCAGCCTCCCACGGGAGCCTGGCCCTCAGCCAGGTGTCACCCGTGGGAGTCGTGTGCTAAAGGGGCTCGTCTCCCTCCCTCCTTTCGCCGTCGCCGTCGCTGTCGTTCGTCGTCGTGTCTCGGTGGGCCCTTGGGGGGTGGGGTGGCGTGGGTGTGGCGGCGGCCTGGCCTTTGCCCGTTCTGTCACGTTTACCCTCGTTTGGGCTGCGGCGGTTTCTGGCCTGGCAGAAGGGGGCAGGGGAGCTGGCTTGCCATTGATTCCCACGCTGCCCGCTCCAAAGGGCTCGTCTCGCGCTGTGAGTGCCCTGCGGTTCGGCGGGGGCCCGGCGCGCTGGGCTTGTGCCCGCCTGTGGTGCGTTCACCTGCTGACCTCTCCGAGGCGCCGTCCATCCTCCTCCTTCTCCTCCTTCTTCTCCTCCACCTCCTCCTCCTCGTCCTCCTCCTCCTCGTCGTCCTCCTCATCTCTCTCCTGCATGTGGTAGTGGCGGTGGAAAGTGGGCCCGTCAGGTCAGGTTGGGGTTTCGGAGGCGTTTCCGCTTTTACCTTGGAGGTGTCCCGACCTGGGGGGTGCGTTCCGTCGGCGCCTCGCCGAGATCGTTCCGAGTGCGTGGCCGAGTCAACCCGGACGGCGGCCAGGGGCCCGAGGCCCGGCCCGAAGGCCTCGCGAGGGGCTGTCGGGCGGGGCAAGGGCGAAGATAGATCCGTTCCATAGCGCACTGTAGGCTCGCGTCGTGTCGGCCGGCGGCGACCCCGCCACGGCCGTTCCAGGTTGCACGCCGCCGGTGGCCCAGAATCGGCTTATATGAAACGATCGGGCGTTGGAAAGGCCGCCGATCTTTCAAGGTCGAACGATCCCCATGGTGTCAGACACCAAGGACGGGCCGACGCGACGCGAACGTGCCATGCCGGATCGCCCTGAGAGCGTTTTGGGATGCTCTGAGAAGGCCGCGGCGCCCGCGCGATACATCCTCCAGAGGCGCTGCGTCTCAGAGAGATTCTCGGTTTATTCACCTCACCCGAATGTTCAGTATCGGTTAACCTAACCCCAACCCCATGAAGCCTCCCACCAGCCCACCCCCTCCCGCCGCCCCCGACTTGGGGATATACCCTCCAAAACCCGAGGGAGACGGCCTATATCCCCATCTCGGGGGGTAAATCCCCAAGTGGAGAAAAGGCCACCTAGATGGGGATAGGGTTCGGATAAACGATGCCCAAATGTGTATCCTCTTCCTGGCAGCGTTTTGCTCTAGGCTTGAGATTCGGGCGCCGAGCTTTTTGCACGCACGGTTTGGTTTTGCTGGGGGCCTCGGTGCGCGCCCTCGTGGCCACGCCTCAAATCTACTGCCGGGGCGACGCCCAGTGGAGATCGGCGGTCGAGGGTGCGCCGTCGTCTTGGGGTGGTGGTGGTGGTGGTGATCGTCGCCGTCTTCGTCGTCGTCGACATCTTCGTTGTCCTTTTGTTTGGTCGATGGGGCGTCGACCGTCCTCTTCGTCGTCGTCGACATCCTCGCGTCCTCGTCGTCGTCGATATCTTCGTTGTGATATACTCGGTCGTCGAGTCGTCGACAGCGTCCCCGTCGTCCTGGTCGTCGTCGTAGTCGTCGACATCCTCGCGTCCTTGTCGCCGTCGGCATCCTCGCCGACATCCTCGCCATTGTCGGCATCCTCGTCGTTGTCGACATCGTCGTCGAAATTCTCGTCGTCGACATCCTCGTCGTCGTCGTCGTCGTCTTCGGCATCCTCGTCGAATCGGAGGCGAAGTTTCGAGGAGGTGTTGCCTAAACTTGCCAGGGTGCGCCCTGACAGGGGTCAGGGGACCGACTTTGACAGGATTCTGGTTCGACGTCGTCGTCGGCGTCGACGTCGTGGACATTATCATCATCATCAGCATCATCATCATCATCATCATCATCATCATCATCATCATCATCATCATCATCATCATCATCATTAGCATCAGCATCAGCATCAGCATCAGCATCAGCATCAGCATCATCATTATCATTATCATCCTCATCATCATCATCATCATCATCATCATCATCATCATCATCATCATCGGCATCATCATCATCACCATCACCATCATCATCATCATCATCATCATCATTATCACCATCATCATAAACAACACCTTCATCGTCATCATCATCCGAGCCACCATATTCATAATCAGCCTCCACCTCCTCTCTCCCTCCCTCCCTCCCTCTCTCCCCCTCCCTCCTGCTTCCTGCTGGCCTTGCTGACCTCCCCTCCTCCCTCTCCCTCCCTTGCCTCCATTCCGACCCTTTCCTCCCTTCCTCTCTCTCCCTCCCTTCCTTGCTCCTTCCCTGTCTTACCTTCCTTCTTCCTTCCTTCCCTTGCCTCCAGGGGTGCCCCGCTCTCCCTCCGCCCGCCCAGTCCCGCAGTGGCGTAACCTGCGCCGACGTGGGGCGGCTGGGAGTACGGGCGGGTGCCCCTGCCCGAGAGGTCCCCGCACGGAGCCTCTCCCCAGTCTTTCCCGTCGTCCTCCTCCTCCTCCTCCTCGTCCTCCTCCTCCTCCTCCTCCTCCTCATCCTCCCTCGTCCTCCTCCTCCTCCTCCTCCCCTCCTCCTCCTCCATCTCCTCCCCCATCTCCTCCCCTCCTCCGCCTCCTCCTCCTCCTCCTCCTCCTCCTCCTCCTCCTCCTCCTCCTCCTCCTCCTCCTCCTCCTCCTCCTCCTCCTCCTCCCCCCTTCGGTTGCTCCGCGGGCCCGGGCGCGGCTCCTCCACGAAGGCCAGGGCTCGGAGATGGGCTGGCGCGGGCCCGAGGGCCGCAGGCGCCCCCCCCCCCCCCGCCACTTCCCCTCCTTGCCTCCTCTCTGCGGTCGAGCTTGCCCTCTCCGTGGGTGGGCGCTGCGGAGGCCGCCTCCTCGGCCCTGCGAGCCTCTGCGGCAGGGCCCGCGCCCGCGGGCCCAGCACGTGCAGTCGCCTGCCTGCCTGCCTGCCTCTCCTCCCCTTCTCTCCTCCCCTTCTCTCCCTCCCTCCCTCTCCTCCCTTCCCTTCTCTCCCTTCCCTCCCTCCCCCTCCCGCCCCCTCTCTGCCCCCTCCGCCCCCGCCCTCCACGACGACGGCGACGGCCCCCGGGACGACCCGCCTTGGGAGGCGTGTTGGGCGGGATCCGAGGCGGATGCAGCCTGGGCCACGGGCGCCCCCCCGCCTCAGGCCCAAGAACGCCCAAAGCTCGGGATCTCGAACTCGACCCTCGTCGTCGCCGACGACGACGATGACGACGAGATCCTCCGGGCCCTCCCAACACAACGTGGATCCCTGGCCTCGACGCCTTGTCCAGGACTCGTCGTTCACTCTTGACAGCCCCAGGGCCCGCTGGTAGGGTCCCCCAGAGGCGGAGGGTCGCCAAACATCTACCGCCGTGATTTGTTCACGAAGTGAGAAGGTACGGGGACGACGGCGACAACGGCGACGACGACGAGGATGTCGACGACGACGTTAACAACGACGACGACGACGACGACGACGACGACGACGACGACGACGACGACGACGACGGATCAAGATCCGCTCAGAATCAGACCCTAGACCCTTCCCGGGATCCGCCTGGCTGGCTTGCCATCCTGTGGAGCGGCAAAAATTGCTCAAGCTTGCTTCTTCGAGCCTTTCTCAGGAGGGAAAAAGCACAGACACACCTGATTGCCGATTCCATAGAAATATTGGAAATATGGGGAGTGGGGGGGAGGCGGAAATCAACAAAAATATTGAGAATATTGGGAATCCTGGGATTTGTTTGTTTTTATGTGTGTGTCATTGGGCCCATTGATTATCGACGATCGACGACGATATGTCGCGCCGGCGAGGCTCGCTCTGGCCCCCAGTAGTCCGCGGAGGCTCCTGGAGGCCCAGGACGGCTCACAGCATTCGGGGACCTCTATGCTCGATCCTCGGCCGATCGATTCTCGATCTTTATTTCAGGAGCGAAAGGAGGACGTACACGAACATTGATCCACTTCGATTTCGGGAGTACGCATTGCGGGAACGCTCGAATCACGCGGCCGGTCTCGCGGATTCGGGGGCCGTGTTCGAGTACATGCTTGGGCGCGTACCTCTTCTGTAGGCTCCCTATGATTGACGGCGACGGCGACCGCCGGCGGCTGCGAAGACGATGACCACCTTCACTGCTGCGGCGGCGGAGACGACGACGACGGTTACTACGACGACAGACGACGGACGGACGTCGGCGACAACGACGACCACCCCGGCTCGACCATCCTCAGGAGGTTTGTTAGCTCGCCGTGTGCTTGCTCTGTTCAGCCCCACCGATAGCTCGCAACATGTGCCAGCCCTCATTCTCTGCACTGCCTGCGTCGTGCTGCGTGTCTCTGGTGGACGAGCGCTCGTTGGCTCCAACCTGTTTCTGTCGTAGCGATGGCGACTTCGTACCGCGTTCGTCGCCTTCGCCCCAGGCGGCTTGCGCACAACCTGGCGGGAGACAGATGAGGGCGGCCGCGCAGGAGGGAGGGAAAGGCGGCGCATTCACACTGTGAAAGGCTTCGTGTGCAGTGCGGGCAGCCCCAGGCTGCGGGTTGGGGTGTTGGCTCTAGCCCCGCGTCCTTCGGGCTGTAACTCTTGGGAGGTTTACAGTGGAGGCCCATGACAGGAAACACTCTGCTTGCCTCCAGGGTGCCCTGGGGTTCTTGGGTTTCGATGGAATTGCGATAGAAAGCGTGACGTTCCCACACCAAAGATCTATGGACGTCAGTGGAACGTGTGTTGTGGACAGGCCTCCAGGAGGCCTGCGCTGGTATATCCGTGGTAATTCTCTGTAATTTAGCATCGGCGCTGGTATATCCGTGGTCGACAGCCGGCCCAATCCGTCATAATCCGATGCATGTCGGCCAAATCCCAGACATTCTGGCCTAATCTCGGTCAGTCTTGGGGGCCCACTTTGGGCCGTAATCCGGCTCAACGACCCGTTAGTCGGGCATAGAGCAGCCCCGAGTCGTTCCTACGAGGGCCTCGCTAGAGTTGCCTGCTGACGTCCTGAGGATCACCGAGCGGCCGCGGCGGCGACGACCGCCGCGGCCCTGGCGGAGACGACGACGGCCCCTGCTGTCGCCGATGATGCTCAGCACATGCGTTAGCCCAGTCTGTGCTTACCACCCCGCTCCGCCGATGGCACGCAGCCTGTGCCGGCCTCCGTTGCGCTGCCTGCGTCGACCTGACAGGCTTTGGGGGGGGGGGGGGCGAGCGCGGGAGGCGCACCTCTGGGCAGGTGCCAGGAGGCAGGAGGAGGAGGAGGAGGAGGAGGAGGAGGAGGAGGAGACGGAGGAGGAGGAGGAGGAGGAAGAGGAGGAGGAGGACGAAGAGGAGGAGGATCGTCGACGCTGCTCTCGCAGGACGGACGCGGCCGCCGGCGGGGACCCCGCGGGGGCCGCGGCCGTCGGCTCGGCCGAGGCGGCCGCGGGGTGGTGGTCGTCTGCTCCGCCGTCGCTGCCGTCCGCCGCCGTCCCTCATCGTAGTCTCGGTTGTTCAGGAGGGACAAAAGCACGCAGACACAATCGAACGGCGATGCCCAGGAAAATATAGGAAGACATGGGACGTGGGGGAGAACAGAGATCCAGGAGACATGGAAGCATGTGGAGAATCCTGGGATTTGTGTGTGTATCTATTTGTGTGTCCTTGGGCCCCTTGAGTTGTTCTCGTCGTCTTGCGATGGTCCGGGAAGGGCGAGTCGAGGCAGCGGCAGTCGGCCCCCGCGGCGCCACGGCTGGACGCAGCTCGGGGAACCGGTGCGCTTGGACCCTTCCTCCTCCTCCTCCTCCTCCTCCTCTCCTCCTCCTCTCCTCCTCCTCCTCCTCCTCCTCCTCCTCCTCCTCCCCCTCCCCCTCCTCCTCCTCCTCCTCCTCCTCCTCCTCCTCCTCCTCCTCCTCCCCCTCCCCCTCCTCCTGCTCCTCCCTGCTCCTCTCTGGGGCCCGATTCTGAGCTGCCTCTGTCTCAACAGGCCCTCCTCCGAGATGACGGTCCTGCGGACAGCCTGCCGATTCCTTGCTCTTACAGTCGGGCCGTTGAAGAAGGAACCCTGTTCGTTGGGGAGGGGCTCCGTGTTCCTTGATAGTTTGCAGCTTGACGTAGGTATTCCTCATGTTTCTTTGGTATATCGAAGTTTAGCGTACAGGAAAAAGGGGACTGGGGACTCGTTCCTTATTTAGGGCTCCTTGTGACAGCGGCCCGACTGTATTTCAAGAATCTGGCATCGGTCCATGGGGTCGTCGTTGCCGTGTGGAAAATAAAGTCGTCGTCGTTGTCATGGTCTCCGCCGTCGTCGTCGTCGTCGCCGGCATCGGTGTCGGCGTCGGCGTCTGCGTCTGCGTCGGCGTTGGCGTTGGCGCCGCCGTATTGTTGGCGACGGTGGTGGTGGTGGTGGTCGTCGTCGTCGTCGACGCCGCCGCCGCCTGCTCCTCAGAGGGGGTTCTTGAAGTGTTCGGTGTTCCCGTTGGCTCTTGGAGACTGTCTCGCCTCGGGATACTTCCCAGCAGGTGAGCAACTCGCCGAGAGCGTTCTGGGGGGGTGCCCGAATCGTCCCGAATGGCCGCGGGAGGCCTGAGTCATGCCCCAAAAGCCACCTGGGGCGCCGACCGCTTCGCGTCGTTAGCAAAACATCGGCGGCAGACGTTTGTCCGTTCTCGGCGCCTGGGGGAGCCGGTCTGTTGACGGCCATGGCGGGGCCTTCAGCAAGTCGGCTCGGGAGGAGAAGCTGGTCCCGGCTGGAACGCGGTTGAGACATCCAGGGGGCTCCCCGCCGTGAACGAATCACGGCGTCGTCAGAGGTCCAGATTGCCCCCCTGGCTCCTATGCCCATATCTGGTGGTCCCCTCATCCCTGAGGGTGGCTTCTGGCACCTCTTGAGCCTGCGCAGCGCTTCACACCTCCTCCTCGTCCTCGCCCCTTCCCCCTTCCTCCCCCTCCTCCTCCCGCAGGAGGGGACGTCGTCGTTGATGCCGCCGTCGCCGCCGCCGTCGTCCCCACCGCCGCCACTGCTGCCGACGCTCAAGGGAGGAACCACCCGATAATCGGCGTTTACTAGACGGCCCTGGGCGGTTACTAAACGGCCCTGCCTTGCTCGATTCCTTCTCTGGGTGCGTTTTCTGAACGGCTTCGCGCGTCGGGGTGATTCTTATCGGGGTGGATGTTTCTGTTCTCTAGACGCCATATCGTAGTTCTCGTCGTGATCGATCGATCGAAGACTTGTCCAGGCCCGAGGGTCGTGGTCCGACGTCTTCGGCCGCCCCTCTGCTGGGCATCCGCGGGCGCCACTCGCGTCCAGGTCGGCCGCGGCGAGCGCCGCCTTCGTCGCCGCCGCCGGGGCCTCTTCCTCCCCCCCTCCTTCTCCCTCCTCCCGTCTCCTCCTCCTCCTTCTTCTCCTCGTCCTCCTCCTCCTCCCTCCTCCTCCTCCTCCTCCTCCTTCTCCTCCTCCTCCTGCTCCTCCTCCTCCTCCCTCCTCCTCCTCCTCCTCCACCTCCTCCTCCTCCTCCTCCTCCTCCTCCTCCACCTCCTCTCCCTCCTCCGTGAAATCTTGAATCCTTGGAAGCTGAGGGCGGTCGGGTCGTCCATTTCTGCCTCCTCCCTCCTCCCTCCTCCTCCCTCCTTATCCTCCTTCCTCCCCACTGCATCCTTCTGTCTCCTCCTTTTCCTCCTTCTTCCTGCGGGAGGGGCGTCGCCGCCATCGTCTTCGTCGCTTTTGTTTCATCGTCGTTGCTGTCGTCGCCGCGGTCGTCGTCGTGATTGTAGTCGATCTATCGATCGCGATGGTCGATCGATCGAGGATCGAGGATCAAGGATTGCTTGGCTTTGGGAACTTCTGGAAACGTCTGGAAACCTTCAGGAACCGGCAGGCACCCCCAGTCGCCGTCGCTGTCGTCGTCGTCGTCGCCGTCGTCGGCGGCGAGGTCGGCGTCGGCGTCGTCGGTGGCATCGGCGTCGGCGTCGGAGTCGGCGTCCACGTCGGCGTCCACGTCGGCGTCGGCGTCGGCGTCGGCGTCGGCGTCCGTGTCGGCGTCCGTGTCGGCGTCCGCGTTGGCATGGGCGTCGGCATCGGCGTCGGCGTCGACGTCGGGGTCGGAGTCGGCGTCGCAGTCGGAGTCGGCGTCGTCGGCGGCGGCGGCGTCGGCGTCGGCGTCAGCGACGTCGGCGTCGGTGTCGGCGTCGCGGCGTCGTCGTCGTCGGCGTCGTCGTCGGCCGCGGCTGCGTCGGCGTCGGCGTCGGCCTCGGCGGCGCCGGCGTTGGCGTTGGCGTAGTCGGCGTAGTCGTCGTAGTGGGCGTAGTCGTCGTAGTCGTCGTCGTCGTCTTCGTCTTCGTCTTCATCGTAGTTTTCGTCTGTTTCGTTTCGATTCTCTTTGTTTGCAGTTTGAGTCCTCTGGAGGCCTGTTTTGGGCAGGCGGTTTTTGGCCATGCCATGATGCACAACAATATGTTATAACATGGTTGTACTATGTGTGATGGTCGGGCGCGCGCCTCCAAGAGGGCACACAGTGCTAGCATGACCCTCCGCGTCCCACTACAGCCAGTCCTGTGGGCCCAGACGTGGCGCCCGAACTGTGTGCCGCGTGGTGCCACGCAGGAAGGTATGCATGTTAGGGCTGCGGGGTCCGACGATCGACCAGGTTATACCGGAGGGAAACAGCAGCATGGACAGATGAACTTTCGGAGATCCTCGCGGATCTCTCGGATTCGCGCTAGACACTGGCCCTGCGACGCCTCCAGCGCCACCCCTGGCCCGCCCCAGAAGGGGTCAGCGCCCACGCAGAAAAAACGCGCGGACCTCCGGAAGGCGATGTCTGTGATGTGCTTCTCCGCGGACGAGTGGTGTGCACCGGATCGCGTTGGCGTCTCCCGGGGCGTCGCCGACCCTCGATCCAGGAGCGGTACGGCGACGCAGCGCACAGCTGCTCGGCGCCCAGAGAGCCGAAGAGCCCTGCACCGACGGGCGTCGGCGCAGGGCCTGCAGGCCTGCAGGGAGTCTCCGAGCTGGTGTGCGCGCGGGGGCGCCGCTCTCGCTGGCTTCGGCCCGCAGCCAGGGCCTTCGGAGGCCTGCGGCGGAGTTCGCAGATCGGCGCCAAGCCCCCCCGCCCCTGGCGGGCAGGGCGCGCCACTCGGAGGCGCCGCCCGGGGGGTGTCCAGCGCCGATGCAAGAAATCCGCGCGGACCTCCGAATGTTTATACAGTGCGTGTGCCACCAGAGTCAAGGGAGGGACAACCACCTGGACCCGACAATTGGCCTCTACTGAACGGCCCCGGGCGTTTACGAAACAGCTCTGCCCTGCTTGAGCCCTTCTTTGGGTGCGTTTGCTAAACGGCTTCGCGTGTTTTGGGGTTGATCTTAAGTCGGGCCTGTCCCTCTACAGGAGGAACATCCAAAAGTAGTCAGAAAATAATGCGGGGACGAATTTTGTTCCCCACATGCTTCGTGGGGTTCTGGTTTTCTTCCCACCCGCGCCGCACCCGCGTCTCACCCACACCCGCCCTCCTCCCCTCCTCCTCCTCCTCCCCCTCCTCCTCACGCACACAGCACAGCACAGCGCAGCGCAGCGCAGCGCAGCACAGCACAGCACAGCAGGTTCTTCCTCACATGCTTCGTGGGGTTCTGGTTCCCCACATGTTTCGTGGGGTTCTGGTTTTCTTCCCTGCCGCGGCGCACCCGCGTCTCCTCACCTCCCCTCTCTCTCCTTCTTACACAGCGCAGCACAGCACAGCACAGCACAGCACAGCACAGCACAGCACAGCACAGCACAGCACAGCACAGCACAGCACAGCACAGCACATGCACAGCAGCGTAGGGGGTGCGTAGGGGCTGGTCTCTCACCGCGGCCGCTATCCGTGACGGTCGTCCAGGGCACAGCAGGCATGGCATATTCTCGACACCGTAGGGGGTGCGCAGGGGGTGGTTTCTCACCGCGGCCGCTATCCGTGACGGTCGTCCAGGGCATAGCAGGCAGGGCATATTCTCGACACCAGAGGGGGTGCGCAGGGGGTGGTCTCTCACCGCGGCCGCTATCCGTGACGGTCGTCCAAGGCACAGCAGGCATGGCATATTCTCGACACCATAGGGGGTGCGCAGGGGGTGGTCTCTCACCGCGGCCGCTATCCGTGACGTTCGTCCAGGGCACAGCAGGCATAGCATATTCTCGACACCATAGGGGGTGCTCAGGGGGTGGTCTCTCACCGCGGCCGCTATCCGATACGGTCGTCCAGGGCACAGCAGGCATGGCAGATTCTCGACAAACCATAGGGGGATGCGCAGGGGTGGTCTCTCACCGCGGACCGCTAATTCCGAACTGTCGTCCAGGGCGCAGCAGGCATGGCACATTCTCGACAGCGTAGGGGGTGCGCAAGGGATGGTCTCTTACCGCGGCCGCTATCCGTGACGGTCGCCAAGGGCACAGCAGGCATGGCATATTCTCGACACCATAGGGGGTGCGCAGGGGGTGGTCTCTCACCGCGGCCGCTATCCGTGACGGTCGTCCAGGGCACAGCAGGCATGGCAGATTCTCGACACCATAGGGGGTGCGCAGGGGGTGGTCTCTCACCGCGGCCGCTATCCGTGACGGTCGTCCAGGGCACAGCAGGCATGGCATATTCTCGACACCATAAGGGGTGCGCAGGGGGTGGTCTCTCACCGCAGCCGCTATCTGTGACGGTCGTCCAGGGCACAGCAGGCATGGCATATTCTCGACACCATAAGGGGGTGCGCAGGGGGTGGTCTCTCACCGCGGCCGCTATCCGTGACGGTCGTCCAGGGCACAGCAGGCATGGCATATTCTCGACACCATAAAGGGGGTGCGCAGGGGGTGGTCTCTCACCGCGGCC
>CAUYUJ010002352.1:31578-39078 GCA_963575745.1 Prorocentrum cordatum
TAGTAGTAGTAGTAGTAGTTAGTAGTAGTGGTAGTAGTAGTCGTCGTCGTAGTAGTAGTAGTTAGTAGTAGTAGTAGTAGCAGTAGTTAGCAGTGTAGTAGTAGTAGTAGTAGTAGTAGTAGTAGTTGTAGTAGTAGTAGTAGTAGTAGTAGTAGTAGCAGTAGTAGCAGTAGTAGCAGTAGTAGTAGTAGTAGTAGTAGTAGGTAGTAGTAGTAGTAGTAGTAGTAGTGGTAGTAGTAGTAGTAGTAGTAGTAGTAGTAGTAGTAGTAGTAGTGGCACCTCCTGCCCACACGGCGCAAAGCGGTCTTGCTCATTCCCACCCGCCCTCCCAACATACAAGTAGCATCCGAGCATTCCTGTCAAGGGCCAATGCAAGGTGGTCGCGGGGCGCCCGCGCATGCTCCAGATTTGGAAGCACTGTGCGTTCTGAATCGTAAAGTGGCAGGGATTACTGGCCCGCGCGCGGCAATCAATATGAGGGCCCCGCCCGCCGTCCGGCGGTGGGACACCACAGTCGTGCGTCCTCCTCCTCCTCCTCCTCCTGCTCCTCCTCCTCCTCCTCCTCCTCCTGCTCGTCCTCCTGCCTCAACCCCTGCCTCCTCCTCTTGCCTCCTCCACCACCACCACCACCACCTCCTCCTCGTTGTCCTCCTCGTTATGCCTCCTCCCCCCATTCCCCCTGTTCCTCCTGCATCCTGCGTCCTCCTCCTCCTGCTACCTTCCTTCTCCCTCCTCCTCCTCCTCCTCCTCCTCCTCCTCCTCGTCGTCGTCCTCCTCCTCCTCCTCCTCCCTTCTCCATCTTCCTCTCCCTCTCCCTCTCCCTCCTCCGCCTCCTCCTCCTCCTCCTCGTCTCTATCTTCCTCTCCCTCCTCCTCCGCCTCCCCCTCCTCCTGCCTCCTCCTTAGGCCTCCTGCTTCCTCCTGGGGGTTCTTGGGGCCTCTTGGGGCCTCCTGGAGCCTTCTTGGCCTCCCGGGACATCCTGGGGCTTCCTAGGGCACTCCTCTTCCTCCGTGTCCTCCTCGTCCGGCTCGCCCTCTGCCTCTTCCTCCTCCTTCTTTTTTTCTCGTCCTGCATCCTCCTTCCTCCTCCTTCCTCGTCCTCGCGCGGAACACGACCCAAAGGAAACGCACGACGTGCGTCCCAGCGGATGCGCGCCGGAGGACGACCCAGAGGAAGCGCGCGCCCGAGGACGACCTGGAGGAAGCACGCGAGGTGCGGGCCACAGGGAGGGGGCTCCCGCCTGAGACTTCCTTGCAAGTCACTCACAGACGAGGCTCCCGCGAGATATTTCCTCAATGTTCAGGCCTCAGTAGCCCAAAAATGCAGGATTCCGACGACCCGCTTCAGATTCAACACATGAGCTGCGGGCCCCATAGGGAGGGGGCTTCCGCTTCAGACTTCCTTGCAATACTCACAGACGAGGCCCTCGCCTGATACTTCCTTTATATTCAGGCCTCAGGAGCCCAAAAGTGAAGACTGTTGCGGGATTTCGATGACCCGCCTCAAAATATAAGCTGCGGGCCCCGTAGGGAGGGGGCTCCCGCTGGAGACTTTCTCGCAATACAGTCACAGACGAGGTTCTCGCGTGATACCTCCTCCATATGCAGGCCTCAGGAGCTTACAAGTGATGACAGAGTCGGATTCCGATGGCCCGCTTCGGATGAAAAAGCATGAGCTGCGTGCCCCATAGGGAGGGGGCTCCCGCCTGAGACTTCCGTGCAATTCGCTCACGGACGAGGCTCCTGCCGGATACTTCCTCCATATTCAGACCTTCAGGGGCCCAGAAGTGACGACGGTTTCAAGATTCCGGTGACCCGCCTCGGATTCAAAACAGAAGCTGCGGGCCCCATAGGGAGGGGGCTCCCGCTGGAGACTTTCTCGCAATACAGTCACAGACGAGGTTCTCGCGTGATACCTCCTCCATATTCAGGCCTCAGGAGCTTAAAAGTGATGACAGAGTCGGATTCCGATGGCCCGCTTCGGATGAAAAAGCATGAGCTGCGTGCCCCATAGGGAGGGGGTTCCCACCTGAGACTTCCGTGCAATTCGCCCACGGACGAGGCTCCTGCCGGATACTTCCTCCATAGTCAGACCTTCAGGGGCCCAGAAGTGACGACGGTTTCAAGATTCCGGTGACCCGCCTCGGATTCAACACAGAAGCTGCGGGCCTCATAGGGACGGGTTCCCGCTTGAGACTTCCCCGCCATTCACTCACAGACGAGGCTACCGCTGGATACACCCTTCATGTTCAGGCCTCAGGGGCCCCAAAGCGACGACATTTGCAGGATTCCGATGACCCGCCGATGAGTCCGTGACGATTCCGATTGAAGATCCTGGTAACCACGATGATGATGATGATGCTGATGAAGATGATGATGATGATGATGATGATGATGATGATGATGATGATGATGATGATGATGATGATGATGATGATGATGATGATGATGATGATGATGATGATGATGATGATAAGTGTGTGAGTGAGTGCGTGAGTGAATGAGTGGGCGGGTGGGTGGATGAGTGACTGGGTGAGTGCGTGAGTGCATGATGGTGTTGAGTGTGTGAGTGAGTGCGTGAGTGGGTAAGCGAGTGAGTGATGAGTGCGTGAGCGAATGTGCGAGTGGGTGAGTGAGTGGGTGATTGAGTAAATGCGAGTGATGATGTGTGTGAGTAGTTGAGTGAGTGAGTGCGCGATAAACCCATGCAAGCTGGTCACAGAGCGCCCGCGCATGTTCCAGACTTGGAGACACAATGTAAGTATCATTGTTTTGTGACAGGGATGGTTGGCTTGCGCGCAGCAAGCAGTATGTCCCCCCCGCCGTCCCTGTCAAAACCAATTCGAAGTGGTCGCGGGGCGTCCAGCCATGCTCCAGATGTTGGGGTTTCGTGTATTGTGTATTGTGTGTTGGCAGGGATGGTGGAGGGGTGTCGGCATGGGTCGTGGTTGGCTGCAGGTCGCCTGGGGGAGGGGCTGTTTCTTAACAGGGAACAGTGATACATCCTTCCCCGAAGAGCAAACATAGGGGTTGGTAGAGGAAACGCTCTAAACTACCTGCGCCCCAAAGGGTGCTGGGAACCACCGTATCGGAAAGTTCAGCGAGCAACAATTCGCGAGTGGCAACCTCAGAACTGCATCGCCGTGCATGCGCGTCGTGAGAAAGCGGGCCTGGCAATATGCACCAAGATACACGAGACCCGTTCGGCGCACGGGCCCCCCTTTTGCTTTGGATAGCGCCACTTACGTGATGAGGCGCAACCGCCCCGGGGCTACATTTCCAAGTCATTTTCAATTATGGTCACAGGCCGCCTTAGCACGTTTGCATCGTCCTGCAGGTTTTCAGGTCGGACCTCAAAATCATCCGCTGGCGCGCTTCCTCCATTGCCTTTTGATAGGGGAAGCCCATCCAGGTTGACCTCCAAATCTTTGCGTCCGAATGGTGTTCTCATGGGGCACCACCGCCAGGCTGTGTCAGTCCAGACGAAGCGCCACGATTGCGCCGAATTCGCCCAAACTCTTGCAGATGCGATGTAGGGCCCGAAAGCCACCAGGCCCCGACCTCCTCGCGTCGTGAAGCGTAACTCACGACGGACGGAGTCGGGCTACTCTTCGGCCCCTGGGGGCCCTTGCCCCGGGGCCGTGACAGAAACGGATCGGACCACGAGTCTCGGCGGGGAAGCCGACGGGGAAGGGGTCGGGACCTCCGGGCATTCACGCATTAAAGAGTCGGGTGTCCAGGGTCCGCGTCGCCTGGTCGGCATGGGGGCCAAGGGATCTCGGCAGAGGAGTTCGGTGTGTGCTTAGTCGGGCCCGCTTCCCACATCTTTTGGGTGGGATCGGGGGCGTTTACGCACCGACCTCCGTGGCCTGCCAAGCGGCGTGGTGTACTGCATTGAGCTCCTTTTCCAGGCTGTGGTGGAGAGCCGCTCCAAGATGATGGACGAGCGGGCCAACCATCCTGGCAAGGCCCAGGGCTTCGGAGGTATTCGCATGTTCTGGGAGCCTCCAAGCGCCCTGTCGTTGCCACGACTGGGTTCCCCTTCCACATTCTGGCCAAAGCGCGCCCCAGGAGAACTGTGGGGGCCGCTGTGACTTTGACCTCCAACGGGAGACTTCAACGTTTTGAAACAACTTCATCATCTAGTGTTTTTGGTCGGGCCCCCGAGGCCTCAAACATCCATCCAGGACCGGTCCCCAGAACGGAGCCGAGCGTCTGGGGACCCCAGATCGAGAAGACGCAGTCCGTCGGAGGTCCGTGGGCAGCCTCTGTTGGTAGCTCTGGTTGGCATCAGCAGACCCCATCGACAGTCAGGGGCAGCCCCGACACCATTGAGGCCACCCCGGAATGCCCTCCTCCTCTTCCTCCTCCTCCTCCTCCTTCTCCTTATCCTCCTCCTTCTCCTACTCCTCCGCCTCCTCCTCCTCCTCCTCCTCCTCCTCCTCCTCCTCCTCCTCTCTCCTCCTCCTCTCTCCTCCTCCTCCTCCTCCTCCTCCTCCTCCTCCTCCTCCTCCTCCTCCTCCTCCTCCTCCTCCTCCTCCTCCTCCTCCTCCCCCAGAATGTCGCAGGGGGATCTGCCGGCGCGCCGTCCCGAGCCTTGCCAAAGCCATCCCGTGGAGCTGCCGGGCACGAAGCGCGAGAGCACGCACGTGACGAAGGCCGAGCACCCCGGCACCGAGTTCAAGATCGTCCTCGACAAGACGACCGGGCGGAAGCTCGGAGTGGACGTGGACCACCAGGACGGCCGGGCGAGGAGGAGAGGGATCGGGGGTGGACAGACCTCACCCTGACACGTCGATTAAGGAATTGGCCGTTTTCGGTTCGCGAGAGGGCGTCGCGGCCGTCATTTTTGCGGGTCCAGGTCCGTCGGTTTCGGTCCCAGGCCGTTTTCACTAAGGGGAGGTCTACTAAAGGAAGGTTTGTCCACCGCCGAAGGTAGGAGTGGCGAGAGAGCGAGGGGGGTCGCGGGCGATTCCTCCCCCCCAAAAGGCTGGCCGCTTAGAATAGGAGGGGGACTCGGGGATACGCACCCCTCTCCAGGATGGACCATCCCCAAGCCCAGCTTCAATCTTGTTTGGAGGCCCCCGATTTGTGTTCTGGCACGACGGGTTCTCCATTTCTTAGGGTTGCACAGCTTGTTTCCAGTGTCCTCATGCTCGGAGCTCGAGCATGACGCTCGGCGGATGTTGCGGGCTGGATTCCCCGATGATGCGGAGCATCGCCGATCCTGTTCGAAGGCGAAAGAACCATATAAACATAAACTGTTGGCGCTCCGCGCGGATTTCTTGGATCCGCGCGGAGCGCCAAAAGTTTATGTTTATTTTTGTTTTGCTCTTCCTCTACCTATGCTTGCACAGAACCCTTCCTGGAAGGACCCGTCCTCTGGAAAATCCGCAGGCTCTGCCCCAGCGAAGAGTTCCCAGAGGGTCGGGGAAATTGGGGCCGGCCTCCCCCCGGTGAGAGGGTGGATGGCGGGGCGCGGTCCCCGCGGCTCGAGCCTGCACGGTAGGCTTGCGTCGTGTCGATTGGCGGCGACCCCGCCAGCGGCGTTCAGCTTTGAACGCCGCGGGCAACCCAGAGTCGTCCGATGTGGAACGATTCGGACGTTTCGGGAACACGGCCGATCGTTCAAGGTTGAATGCGAGCCCCGCGGTGTCAGAAACGAACGCCGAACCCGTACCTGTAAGTCGGGCGTGTTCTTTTACAGGGGGGGTATTTTAAACTTGTAAAAATAGTTAGGGGGCGATTTTGTTTTTACTATGTTTGATAATTTTCTTGTATTTTTTGGGGGGGACAGGCCCGACCTAACCGTACGTACTTTTCTCTGGTGGGCGGGGAAGGCGCGCGTTTCGCCCGAAGCGGTTTTCGCCCGCAGGCGGTTTCGCCTGCGGGCGAGCCAGACCCAGACCCGGCCTGGGTCATGAACAGATCATGGCGGGAGGTTGTTCTGCCTCCGACCCCGGGGGGGCCTCACCAGCCCTCGGGACCGTGAACAAAGGGCTCGGGATGAACAAGCGCGCTGAAGCGGACCCGAGGAACGGGTCAAGATGTCTGGGGGTCCACGTCGTGAAAAAAAAATATGTGGCGTCGGGGGTCTGGGGAAGGCGCGCGTCTTCGCCCACGACGGTTTCGCCCGCGGACGAAACAGACTGGGCGAAAACGTTCCAAGCGAAGCCCTCTCTGGGCGAAGGCACCAGCCGGTGCGAAACGGGCGACACCGTTCGGGCGAAACCGCTCGGGTGCCCCGAGATCCGACGTTGTAGATAGGGGGCCACGTGCGAACCCTGCCCCTGCCCCCCACGATTTCGGAGGGGGAGGGTGGGGTTCACTTCGCTCGGGAGCTCCCGAACGAAGTGAACCCCACCCTCCCCCTCCGAAATCGTGGAGGGCAGGGGCAGGGTTCGCACGTGGCCCCCTAGAGCAGAACGATGACAACACCGCTTCAGATCACGACCAGCCCCCCGGACCCCAGCTCTCCGCGCCAGTTTTTGGGCCGGGTCGCTCGGTGAGGGTCCCAGGGCCCGAGATGCAGCGAGAACGCCCGGCTCGGGGCAAAAAAAAAACGGAGTCGCCAGGATCTCGGGGTGAAGCCGCCGCGGAGGCGGGAGGGGCAGGAGGTATATCTATAGGAGAGCGGGAGGGGCGCAAGTCTGGGGAGCAGGGCGAATCGGATCGCGCGAGCCGGACCGGGGGGGGGAACCGAACGGGCAGAATCGACTCGGCGAAGCCGACGTGGGCGAAGGCGACCGGGCGAAACGTATACCGAGAGAAACCGACCAGGCGAGACGCACCGGGCGACCCCGACCGGGCGAAGCGGACCAAGCGAAGCCGACACGGCGAAACCGACCGGGCGAAACGGACCGGGCGAACCCGACCGGGCGAGACGGATTGGGCGAAACTGACCAGGTGAAACCGACCGAGCGGAACGTCCTGTGCAAAGTTGCGCGGGCGAAGTCGCCTGGGAAATTTTAGCCGGGCGGTTTCGCCCGGGGGACTCTGCTCGGGTGTATTTTCTCTGCGAATCTTGCTGGCTCCTCCTGCCTCGCTCTCCTGTCTTCTGTATCCTCTGTACTTCTCCTCCTACTTGATCTTCCTGCTTCCTTATTTTCTGCCTCCTGCCTTTCCCTCCTCATCTTCCTCTTTTTGCTGCTGAGCTGCTCCTTCTCCATCTCCTTCTGTGTCATCCTCCTGTTTCCTTCTACATCTGCCCTCCTGCTTTTCTTCTGCCTCATCCTGGTCCTCCTGCCTGCCTTATCTTCTCCTCGTGCTCCTCTTGCATCCTCCTGCGGCGTTCCCTTTACTCTCCCGCCTATACCGGTCTTCCTCTCCTTCTCCTCCTCCTCCTCTTCCTCATCCTCCTCCTCCTCATCCTCCTCCTCATCCTACTCCTCTTCCTACTCCTCTTCCTCCTTGTCCTTTTCCTCCTCTTCCTCCTCATCCCCATGATCAAGCGCATTTGGGTCGGACGGCGACGATGACGTCAGCGACGCAAGACGAGCGG
>CAUYUJ010002352.1:44078-59078 GCA_963575745.1 Prorocentrum cordatum
CTTCAGGCTTCCTTCCTTTTCTCGGAGGTTGAGAGCTCCCACCCTGCAAAATCGATTGCCGGATCGGCTTTCGCTCGAACCTCGAGAGGGCGCTGCGGCCGCAGTCTTCTGCCGACCCGCGCCCGCTGGGTCTTTGCCCAGGTCGCTTTCACGAAAGTTTGTTTTGCGAAAGGAATTCTGTCCACTCCCGCTTCTCATACCTCCGTGCATCCATCCCATCCTTCCCTCGTCTGCACTCGCCCCGCCCGGCCCCCTTCTCCGTTTCTTCCGGCACCGCCTGGTGCAGCGTCGCCTTCGCGCAGGCATCTGAGCGACCCATCTGTGGACTTTGCAGTGCATCTTGACACTGCCGCCAAGACGCGGTGCTGCATGGCCTGCTTCGTCCCCTCCCTTCTCCCTCCTGACCACGTTTCATCTTCCTCCTCCCTCCTCCCCCGCTTGCCTTCACCCTCATCGTCGCCCCTTATCCTCCCCCCCTTCTTCACACCCATCGTGCCCCTTCTCCCCCCGCCTCACCTGGCCCCCTCTCCCTCGTGGCCCTTGCAGTCACCGCGCCAGTCCGGGGGGCTCCAGCGATGCACCCGCACCGATCCCGGCCGGTGGAACCCCAAGCCCAGGCTCGGCCCGGCCAGGATCGGCGCCTTCGCGTGTGAAGCTGGCGCCCCCCGGCCAGTCACATGCTGACGATGGGCCTGTCTCCCACCACCACCACCACAAGTTGGATGGAGGGAAGGAGGAGGAGGAGGAGGAGGAGGAGGAGGAGGAGGAGAAGGCAGAGAAGGAGGAGGAGGGGGAGGAGGAGGATGAGAAGGAGGAGGAGGAGGAGGACCCCCTCCCCCTCCAACTTGTGGTGGTGGTGGTGGGAAACAGGCCCATCATGCTCAGGGACCGACCGACCAGCTTGGGTTTATAAACTGTCTTGACTGGAGCTCAGGACCCAGTCCCAGCCCCCGCCAGCGGCAGAGCAGCTGGGTACAGGGGAAGGTCGACGGGCTATCGCGGTGCTGACGCGAAGCGGGAGGGCGAGGAGGGGGAGGAAAGGTAGCAGAAGGGCGGGTAATGCTCATTGGATGCCAGATCAGTACATAAGCACAAAGCGGGCGTAATTGCTTTTCCTGCGTGCGCACCTTCTTCGGCAAGAGAAACCTCTGCCGTGAGTGCGCCACATTTTGCTAATTGTGGTGGGAACCGCACAACTGGCGCGATGGCACCACGGATCGTGCATGCGAAAGTGACTGCTCAGGTCCGCTCGGGGCAACAGCCAGGCACGTGAGCACAAGCTCGGGGGGGCGTCCGCGGACGGCGGATCTCTGCCAACACCCGAACCCCCTCCCCACGGCCCTGGGCGGCGCCTCCAGCGCTGCCGCCAGCGCGCCTCCGTGTGGAGGGGGGGGGGGGGGCAGCGTCGGCGTGGCACGCTGGGGGTGGCCAGCCAGTCCGATCGCTGGATGGGCGCGTGGCCGCACCGTGCCTCTCGAGCGCTCGGCCCTATGGCACACAGGCCTCCACGCGCGCAGCCGTCCAGCGCGTGCGGGTCCAGGCGCGCGTGCTGCCAGCTTCCTGGCGATCGGGGCTGCTCTCCCTCTCCCGCCCCGCCCTCCTGCGCCCTCTCCTTCCTCCCCCGCCGCCTCCCCCCCCCCTGTTCCCGACATTTGTCTACATCCAGCCTTTTTGTTTCTTCTCGTTCTCTCTCTCTCTCTCTCTCATCTCTCTCTCTCTCTCTCGTTCTCTCTCATCTCGCTCGCTCTCTTTCTCTTGCTCTCTTTTGTTGTGTTCTCTCTCTCTCTCTCTCGCTCTCTTTCTTTATTTCTGTATTGTTTGTTATGTTTCTCTCTCTCTCTCTCTCTCTCTCTCATTCTTTTTTCCACACGTGTGTATTTCTACATATACACATCGAATTACCTTCTGCCCAGTCTGACGTACGCTTCTAGCATGCTCGTTGGGATGTCGCGGGAGGCCTCTGGGTGGCCTCGTGGAGGCAGTGTTGAGGACTCTTGGAGACTGTTTGGAGGCCTTTGGGGGCTCGTTGGGCCTTTCGGGGCCTCTTGGGGGCCTCTTGGGGCCTCCTGGGGGCATCTTGGGTCAGAAGGCTCTAATTGTCCGTTCGGGCTCCCTCTCTTGGGCCCCTCTTGGGGCTCTCTTGGGCCGTCTTGGGCGCCTCTTGGGCCGTCTTGGGCCCCTCTGGGGCTGTCTTGGGGGCCTCTTGGGCCGTCTTGGGGCGGTCGCGGGGGCTTCTATTGGCCGTCTTCAACGCCGTGAAGGCCGAATAGTCTGATATGCGAAGAATGTATGCTGTCCATTGGGAATGGCACGATTGTTGCCTATTGGAGCCCACTTGGGGCTGCTCTCTGAGGCCTCTTGGTGCGTCTTGGGCGCGTCGTCGGCCGACTGGAGACTCTTTTGGGCCTCTTGGGCCGGTCGTGTGGCGATTCGGGGGAGTCTTGGACCGTCTGGCCAAGCACTTGGAGGTCTCTTGGTCCGGCTTGGGCCCCCCATTGGCCCCCGAAAGAGTCACGCGACAAGGCTCCCCGGGGGCCCATGGGGGCACGCGCCGCCTCGCGAAGTTCCCGCAAGCTGGGGTTGGGGTCCGGGACTTTTTCAAAGGGGCTCGTGGGATCGAGCAGCCAGAGACCTGAGGACACTCCAACTCGTGCCCGAGGGCACGGTGTGTGTGTGTGTGCGTGTGTGTGTGTGTGTGTGTGCGGGTGCGTGCATGTGTTCGTCAGTATGCATACACATACACAGAATGCACATGTAGAAGCACACACATACATACACATACATACACACATATGTAGGTATGTGCTTGTGTATGTACGTATGCATGTAAGCATATAGTTGTATGTATGTATGTGTGTATGTGTGTATGTCTGTTTGCCTGTATGTATGTTGGATATATGTATGTACAGTTGTCTGTATGTGTGCATGTCTGCCTGTGTGTACGTATGTATGTATGTATGCATGTATAGAAATGTATGCATTCACATGTATGTATACACATGTATGCATAGGTGTATGTACGTTTGTATGTATGCATGCATGTATGCATATATGTATACATATAACGGCGCACCGGGTCCGGGGGCCCGGGGCCGGGACCTCGACCACAAATGTGGGCCCCGGGGGGCCCGGAGGCTCGTCGGACCGCCGGACGCCGTCCAAGATCGTTGGCGGCTTCGGAACGCGCTCCGATGGCTCCAGATGCCTTCCAAGACGCCTGTCATGACACCAAGAAGGTCCCAGAAGCCTCCAAGACGCTCCGAGAGGCAGCCCAAGAGAGGCCCAAGAAGCAAAAATCGTGCCATTCCTATGGGAAAACGTATATTTTTCGCATGTTCGCCTCGTGGGCTTTCACCGCGTCCAAGACGGCCCAAGAGGCGCCCAAGAGGGTCTACGAGGCCTCCGGGAGCGCTCCAAGGCTGCGCACGAGTGGCCCAGGACGGCCCCAAGACGGCCGCAAGAGAGCCCCAAGACGAGTTCGAGAGGGGTCCCAGACGGAGAAAGCCAACCTCGAATTCCGAGCTTCCGGCCCAAGAGGCTCCAGGAGGCGCCAAAATGCCGCCAAGAGGCGCCAAAAGGCTCCCAAAAGCACCCCAAGACGTTCCGAGAGGCACCCCAAGAGAGGTCCAAGAAACAAAAATCGTGCCATTCCTATGGGAAAACGTATATTTTTCGCATGTTCGCATCTTGGGCTTTCACCGCGTCCAAGACGGCCCAAGAGGCCTCCAAGACGGCCCAGGAGGCCTCCGGGAGCGCTCCAAGGCTGCGCACGAGTGGCTCAGGACGGCTCTAGTCGCCCTGCCGGTTTTGAAATTGTCCACTCCACTGCTCGCGCAATCATCCCACCCACCCACCCGCAACTTGGTTTGCAAAACCAATGCGGCGGCGATTGCGAGGACTGCTCAGCGCTGGCTGGCACGTCGCCGCGGCCGCGCTAGCGCGCATGCTCGCGCGCGAAGCTGCCAGCTAGTTTGGCGCGGCCGACGCGGTCGCGGTGGCGCTGACCGTCGGGCACTTCCCAGTCCCAGGAGGCACTTCAGTGCGAGTCGGCGACTTGGGCGGGCGCGGTATCATGGCAACGTCGGCAACAGCAGACACGATGATGGTAGTAGCGGTGTTGATGGCGATGATGAGGACGACGGCGGCAAGGCTAGTGACGGCGCCGATGCTGATCACGCCGACGACTATGACGGCGGCCTCGCGTCGGTGATGGAGGTTTTGGAAGGAGCTCGGCACGCGCGAGCGGCCGGTGCCCCAGAGTGGCCCGCATGGTGTTACTTGACGCGGATCGCATCGTGCCCCCCCCCCCCCCCCCGGAGCGCGCGCAATGGCGTGTACGGTAGGTTTGCGTCGTGTCGACCAGCGGCGACCCCGCCGCCGGCGTTCAAGGTTGAACGCCGACGGCGACCCAGAATCGATCGATGTTGAACGATCGGACGTTGCGGCAGCGGCCGATCGTTCAAGGTTGAACGATCCCTGCGGTGTCAAAAACCAATGCTGGGGTCGGCACGACACGAACCTGCCGTATCGACATGCGGCGCGAGAGGCCTGTTTGGCAGATTGTAGCGACAATGCTGGAAGCCGATGGGTTTTTTATTCGCAGGATCGCGGGCGCAGGCATTGTTTGAAACCTCATGTTGCAAAACGATGTGCGCGTGTGTGTGTTTTTTTATACGCGTGTTCGGGCATTCGATTTTGAAATCCTTTCGAAACCGACGTTTGTTAAAATATTACTGCGTGCGCGATGACGCACGCGTGTGCACTTTGCCCCAGCGGCTACAACATATTATTGCGACAACATGCGCGCGAGGGCTTTCGAGCGATGTCGACATGCTCGCGCGCCAGACGCGTTTGGTTGAATTTGCTGAACATATTGGAAACCAATGGTTTCCTGAACAATGTGCAAGAGCGTGAACGCAGGTTTTTGTCAAAGTTCGTGTTTCGAATTATTCTTTGTTACGTGGGCATTTATTTGGTAGATAAAGCTATCCACATACACGCATACATATTCTTCTTCTTATAGTGCACAAGCGGGGAATGGGAAACCCATTCATCCCCCCCAAAAAATTAGACCTCCAGGATCGCGGGCTTCTTGGGCACAATGGACATCCTTGCTAAAATGCCCCCCCGGTTTGTCCCGGACCTCCCAGGGCGATTCGCCGGGTCTGTCGGCAGGCCCCAAGCGATCAGAGCGGTGATCAGAGAGGCCGAAGAAAGACCCAAGACAGCACAAGAGCGCTCCAAAAAGGACCCAGAGGACCTCCAGAGGCCCCCAAAACGGCCCAGAAGGCCCTCAACAGGGCTCCCAGGATGCAGAAATCGTATGATTCCCATCGGAGAGCGTACCTTTTCAGCACATTCGCTGTTCGGGTCCAACAGCCAAGAAGGCTTCCAGTTTCGCCCCTAGACGGCCCGAGAGACCCCCCAGAGAGCCTATAGTCGGCCTGCACGGCTCCATGACTGCCCAAGGAAGCCCCAACTGAGCCAAAAAGAGGCTCCGCAGGCCCTCACAAGGCCCCGAAGCGATCAGAGCGGTGATCAGAGAGGGCTCCAACAAGGCCCACCCGGCGTTTTTCACCAAACTGACCCGAATCCCGGGCTCGCAACCACAAATCCTGGAAATCTGTTGCGAATCGGGATTGTGTGCATTTCCTGAGATTTGCTTGCGTTCGCGTGCCCCGTTGCGACCCGCTGCAACCCGTTGCAACCTTCTTCGCCGTCCCCCGACGGCGCCCTGCTCCTCCTCCTCCTCCTCTTTCTGCCGCTCTACCGCTCGTCCTACCCCACATCCGCTTCCTTCCCTCGCTCTCCGAGATTCCTTCCCTCCTAACCTTCGCCCTCCACCCCGCGCCTTTCGGGAACCCCCAGAGGCCCGGGAAGGGCCAGGGACCGCCCGAACTTTCGAAGCTTGTTGAAAACCACCGCAGGGAAGAGGCCAACTTTTCGAGGCCACTAGGGATGGCGCGAACGACCCACATATGCAAAGCCTCAAGGACCAATGTGCAGGGCGCGAAGCGCGAATGCAGTCTTGAATGTGTGTATGTAGTTGTAGATGTATATGTATACGTACATGTACATGTATATGTATGTGTATATGTAGGTGTAGATGTATATGTATACTATATGTATATGTAATTGCATGTGCATATGCATATGTATGTGTATATGGTTCTGTATATGAATATGGTCATGTACATGCATTTGCATATGTATTTGTATGTGTATTTGTATACGTACATGTATATGTATATGTATATGTATACGTATGATTGTATAGGTATGTATGTATGCATGCATGCATGCATGCATGCATGCATGTATGTATGTATGTATGGATGGATGTATGTATGTATGTATGTATGTATGTATGTATGTATGTGTGTATGTGTTCATGTATGTATGTATGTATGTATGCATGCATGTATGTATGTATGTATGTATACATACATACATACATACATACATACATACATACATACATCTATGTGTTCGGGGCACTCGATTTTGACATCCGTACGAAACCTGAGGTTCTTGCAGGATTTCGGCTTGCGCGCGCGACGGCGCGCGCGCGTGTGCACATCGTCATGTGTTTGGGCACGTTTTCTGGAAACTTTTGTTTTTTTTTGATAAACGAGTGCCCGCGGAATTCCTTCCCCAGGGGATGATGGGGGGGGGATTCCGCTTTAGCTGGAATAGTATGGTTCGTAATATGGGGCAAAACACTTGTACAATGCAGTACGTGAGGGGGGGTCGTTAAGTTCGGGTGGGGGGGCGAATGGGGGAGATCCTATTACTCTTAGAAAGGAGAATTAAGCTCAAGAGCTTTGGGTTGTCAAGCCAATGCCAATGTGTGGTTTGCAAAACTCATGGGGCGGCGCTTGCGATGACTGTTTGACGCTGGCCAGCACGTCGCCGCGGCCGCGCTAGCGCGCATGCTCGCGCGCGAAGCGGCCAGCTAGTTTGGCACAACCGATGCGGCTGCGGTGGCGCTGACCGATGGGAACTCGCCATCGTGTTTCACAGGCCGCGTTTGCGCGCGGGCATTTCAGTACGGGTCAGTGAGCCGGGCGGTCGCGGTATCATAGCAACGCCGACAACGGCGAAACCGACGATCATAATGGCGCCGATGGTGACGATGACGACGGCAAGGGCAATGACGGCGCCGATGCTGGTCACGCGTTGACGATGATATGTCTTCGAGGAAGGGTTTGGGGTGATTTCGATATGCGCGCGCGGCCGACGCGCGCGAGTGGCCCGCATGGCATCATTTGACGGGGATCGTCCCCACCAAGCGCGCAAAGGCGTCCGAACGATTTGGGCATGCGCGCGCGAGAGGCCCGCGTGGTTCGAGTTTGCGAATATGTTGCACACCCGATGGTTTCCCAACAGGTTCGAAAATCATGTGCTCGGTTGTTCGAGCAAGCTGGTGCATAACATAACCACTTTCGCTGTCCTACATGATTTCAGGAACCCCTATCGTGAAACCCTTCCGGGCCGCATGATTTTTGAACAATGTCGGCATGCGCGCGCGACGCCGCGCGTCTGCTGTTTTTGCTTCGTCCGTTGCAGCGGATGTCAGGAAAGTGTTGGCTTGTGATAAATGGGCGCGTGCGCATACCAGTGTTTGACCTGGGTGATGGAGGCGAAAAAAGAAACTCCCATGGGACGGTCTGGTTGCACATTTCAAACGAATGGTGGGGCGGGGTCACATGTAATTCGTCGAGTCTCAACAGGTACGGGTACACCCAAAGGGGTAGAGCCTGTATTCCTCTTCGACGAGGCGGGGACGGGGCGGCGACGGTGACATGGCGGCCACACGGCGGCCCACAGGCCCAGGCGACGGGCGACGACGAGGCGGCGACGGTGGCGACATGGCTGCCAGAGCGGCCCGCAAGCCCAAGCGCCTGGCGGCGACGGCGGCGACTTGGCGGCCAGAGCGGCGACGGCGGCCACATGGCGGCCAGAGCGGCCCGCAGGCCCAGGCGATGGGTGGCGACGATGCGGCGACATGGCGACATGTCGGCCAGAGCGGCTTGCAGGCCCATGCGACGGGCGGTGATGGAGTGGCGATGGTAAGGACATGACGGCCAGAGAGGCTCGTAGGCCCAGTTCCTTGTGAGAAGCAAAAGCCCCGAAGGGCAAGCACTGTTTTGGGAATGCTTGTGGGGATCTATATGTGTATATATATACACATGAAAGTAGACATGTGTCAGCCATCGTGTATTCCAAACCGTGTTTTCTAGCGTACTATATGATGCAGTCTTTGTGCTGCGTCATGCTTGTGCCGTCGTATGTGGTGTAAGCTATGTGGTGAACTGCACGTGGTACAGACTATGGGGTGCAAGCTACGTGGTGCAATTGCACTGGTGTGCAATCCAAGTGGTACACTATATACAATGCAATCCATGAGATACAAACTATGTGGTGCGATCTGTTTGGAGCTAGCGTGCCCTCGATGTGGGGTGAGCTATATGGTGCAAACTATGTGGTGTAATCGATGTGGCCCGATCTATGGGATGTGGACTACGCAGTGCTATACCTGCCTCTAAGTATGTACGTGTGTGGTGCACTTTATGGGGTGTAAAATATGTGGTGCCATCTGTGTGTTTCCATGCAGAGCACATGATATCAATGCAACGCACCGCATAGCAATGCACATCATATCAAGTACGTGCAAAATAGTTCAATTCCATGGAATTGCAAACCAGTGTGATTGCAAGGCAACGATGCCAAACAATGCAGAGCAGTGCAACGAAGTGCAGAGAAATTCAGCGCAACGATACGCAATGCCACTCCATGCAACGCAGTGCAACGCAGTGCAAACGGATGCAAAGCTCTGCGATACAGTACGGAGCAGTGCACAACGGGCGGCGACGAGGCGGCGGGCGGCGACGAGGTGGCGACGGCGGCCACATGGTGGCCCAGAGCGGCCCTCAAGCCCGTGCGACGGGCGGCAGCAGCGGCCACATGGCGGCCACACCTGTAGGAATGAAGTATGAACCCCTAAGTGTGAACCCTTAGATATGAAGTATGATATCCAATACAGAGATCTATCAAGCCTGTGTTGTGTTTATGTATATATCTGGAGGTGTTTCTGTCTCCGTCTTGTCGTCTCCCCCTCTCTCTGACTTTTTCCCCGCGGTCCGCTGATCTGGGCTGGGCTGACTTGGGCTTGGCCTTCCCTGCTCCTTTCCTCTCCCGCCCTCGTCGGCCGCTTCCCCGCTTCCCTTCCTCCCTTCCCTCCCCTCCCTCCATTTCCTTCCTCCCTCTTCCCCCTTCCCTCAATCTCTCCCCTCCCTCCCTCCCTCCCTCCCACCTTCCCCTCGCCCTCCTTCTCTCCGCGGGCGTTTCTGCCCCGGCTGGCGCGCGGTTGTCTGGGCTTTGCCAGGATGGGTTGGGCCTCGTCCTCATTGTTGTCGTCCTCCTCGATGCTCACAGAGGCGGTGCGATACAGTCGAACTCCGCCCTTCTCCTCCTCCTCCTCCTCCTCCTCCTCCTCCTCCTCCTCCTCCTCCTCCTCCTCCTTCCCCCTTCCCCTCCCCCTCCCCCTCCCCCTACCCCTCCCCCTTTCCCTCCCCCTCGTCCTCGTCTGCAAATGTGCCTAACAAGACAGAGCGCCCCTGCCGATGCGGGGCCGCTTCCCACACCGACGGGTGCGGTTCCTGGTCCCTCACTGATTGCATCCAGTGATTCTTGGAGGCTCGAAGCGCTAGAGATGATGACTGCAGCCCCCAACGGCTCCACCACTACCTGCTGCCTTTCCCTCCTGCCCTGTCCCACGCCGTCGGGTGCATGGACCCCCCGTTCGGCGTCAATGCTTGTGGTTCGGCCTTGCCCTCCGCAAAGGGGTGCTCTCATCTCAGGCACTCGCTTCAGGGCTCGCTCCACCTCCAGCTATCTCCTTCTCTTCCTCCTAATCCTGCTCCTCATCCTCTTCCTCTTTCTGCTCGGACGCCGTGTTCTGGGCTAGTTGTGATGTCAGCCTAGATGAGCAGTTCTTGGCCCGTCAACGTGAACACACGCGCGCACTGACACTGTCCATCACGTGTCAAAAGATGGTAGCTCACAGCAGCAAGAAGCCTGCGTCTCACATCCTCCATGGCCTGTCTGAACAACGCGAAACGCTTCATCAGAAACTGCACTATGCAAAACAGCGTCACACATCAAATCTAGAATCCATGGCCCTACACTGGCTTGTCCAGCGCGCTCTCTAAACTACAGGATTCGTGCTCTCTGCCATCAAGGCGGGTATGCCTGGATGGTCGCTTCGCGCACCCGGAATTTCTCTGCGGGTTGGGTTTCGATCTCGCGGCTGCTCTGGCGTTGGATCTTGGCGCGTGTGGGGCGGTCGGCGAGGCTGTCCCCTGTCTGGCAGTTTGTGTTCTTCCTGGTATTTGGCCCTATCGTCAATGTGCCCAGGCTTCCCAATCAACTCCTCCCAGGAGCAATCGTCCCCGGGCGGGCGGCCCTGGCGCTACGACATTATTATCATATTTGTTTACTTCTCTGTTGGTCGACTTTGGGATCTTGCTGATGACGACGGCGGCGCCAGCGGACCAATCGCGGTGCTCCTGGCTGCGGCGCCGAGGGTGTGGTGGATCGCGGGCCGCGCTGTGGGGCTTCGTTAGCACATGGGGAGAACAGCGGTTGCGCGCCAGGATCTCGTTGCCCTGGGGGTCGTCGACTTCCCTTTGGCCCAGCACGGTAAAGACCTAATCATGCTGGACCCTGGGGGCCGGGAGGAATCGTGGACGGGCCCGCGCTGGCAGCTCTGGGCCCGCGGGGAAGAAGTCATCACCCCCCATGCCCTATGTTGGCTTCACCGGGATGGCCCCGTATAACATGCTCGCTTTCTCTTGCGAGCCTTTGGTCGGATCGATGCTGCCACGGACCCCCGCGGTCCTGCGAGCCGAACAGGAGGTCGTCATGGCCACGCGTCATGCTCCTCGTGACCATGGGCTCGGCATGACTGGCTCCTCTCGTCGGCTTGATTGGCCTGGTGGGACACTGGAACGTCTCACGTATGTCCTCGGCGTTCCTTGTCAAGGCGCATATGTTGAACGCCAGGCTTATCATTTTATCATCCGGCGTTCTTTGACGCGTGGACAGGGCGCGCATGTTGCCGGTGCTTTGCCCCGCATCGCTTCTCTCCTGCCTCCGTAGGTTCCCGCCACCTCTCAAAAGACCGTGCGCAATGCTTGGGCTACCTCCACGCGTTTCCGCGGTTGCACCAAAGCGTGCCGTGCGTGCGGGCCACCGAGGTCTGAAGGTCTGACAGTCGTGATTACGAGTTAGATTCCATTATCAGAGTTTTCCACATTCTTCTTTTCTCTCGGAAGCGGTGTTGGGAGCCACGCAGCCTTGAAGGCAGGACAGCCGCCCGAGTACATGTTGCCCTTGGTCGTTTATGTTGATTTGGTGCCCTACGTCTACCGTGCCACTCGGCATGTGCGAGCGCCCGTTCGTGGTGTATGTGTGCGCGCACGCGTACAGCAGATTGTGCGCGTACAGTAAGGACCCATGCCAAGAAACACCCTGATTGCCTCCAGGGTGCCCTGTGTTTATTGGTTTTCGATGGTTTTGCGACGGAAAGCGTGACGTTCCCACACCAAGAAAAACGATGGACGCCCTGGGGTCTCAGGGTTGGGTTTCTTGTGGAAGGTTTCTTGTGGACTGGCCTCCACTACATGTCCCAGCATCGTTGGTCTGTGCAGTCGGTCAACTTGGTGACTGACGGCTCTTCTCTTCTTGCTCCTTTGCTCTGGGCTGGCCGGTCGGCTCTGTTCTCTCGGCGGCGAGCCCAGGGGGGAAGTGAGAGTGGGCAGGCCTCCTGAGAAGGCGGAGGGCCTTCTCAAAAGTTCTCGCGCCTTGTGAGTATCCTTGGCAATGCTTTCTCCGAAGCAGCGGACGGCTACTCACAAGGCGCAAGGGCTTCTAAGAGGCCCCGCCGCCGCCTGATGCCCCCTCTCACTTAAGGAGGAGGAGGCGGAGGAGGAGGAGGCGGAGGAGGAGGAGGAGGAGGAGGGGGAGGAGAAGTAGGAGGAGGAGGAGGAGGAGGAGAGGAGGAGGAGGAGGAGGAGGGGGAGGAGGAGGAGGAGGAGGAGGAGGAGGAGGAGGAGGAGGAGGAGTAGGAGGAGGGGGAGGAGGAGGAGGAGGAGGAGGAGATCAGGAGAAGGAGGAGGAGAAGGAGGAGGAGGAGGAGGAGGAGGACCCCCCGGGCTTGCCGCAAATTCTCGGTGAGCGCGCTCTTCCTTCTTCTGCCGCCATGAGCCGCGCACCCCCGCAGCCCTGCTGGCGACCGCCTGCCCAAGCTGTCGGCATCTGTCGTCGTCGTCGTCTTCGCCAGTCTGTCGCGTTGTCGTTGTCGCTGTCGTCGTCCTGGCGGTCTTTGTCATGGGTGGTCGCTGTCGCTGGCGGTCGTCGCTGGTCGTCATCGGCGCCGTCGGTCATTGTCGGCCTGCTGCTGTCGCCTTTGTCTCCATTATTGTCGTGTTTTTTTCGTTGATGGCCCCTGGTGCTCCGTCGGAGTTGGGGTCACGTTCCCTGTGGAGTCCCAACTTGGTTTCACTTTTTCCCTCAGGGGGCCCAGTGGTCTGGCGGTCCTCTCCTTGGCTCTGGGAATTTCTCCCTGGCTCTGGGAATTCCGTCCGGGCCAATTTTCGTCCTCTTTCCCTGCTTTGGGGTCCGACCGAGTCCAGCAGCTCCCTCGGCGGCCTTGTCCCCAGTGATTGAGCAGCGGGGGGCATGGCAGTGGAGGCGCGGCCTCGTCTATAACCGCATGCGTGTTTGCAGAATGTCGCGCAACCCATGGGCCCTGCTCCCCACCGCATCTATCAGTGCAAAATAGATCGAATGGTCCGAGCAGCACACGTACGAAGTGCACCCCGCATCTGAAGCACTAAAGAGAGCATGGCTCCCATATCTGAACCGCATTTACAAGCGATCTCAGCAAATGTGAACAACAAGCGATATGATCGAAATCAGCTTCCACACTATAAGCACGTCGAGGACATGAATCGTGACAGCAGCCTTCTTCATGTGTGTTGCACCTGTGTGCACACATACATACATACATACATACATACATACAGACAGGCAGACAGACCGACAGACAGACAGACAGACAGACAGACAGACAGACAGACAGACAGACATACATCTGTACCTGTACGACCACCCTTCGGGTGATAAGGAGGTTGTGGCGGGCGGGGAGCTCAGCTCTCGGTGTGCGGCTTCGGTCGGCTCGGACTCGGCGCAAGCCAGCTGGGCACCCCGGAGCACCTGTTTGGCCATGCATCCAGGGCGGGGAGTTGTATACACATCGGCCGCCTGGAGGATCGGTTCTCGGAGACCTGGACGGGCGGCGGATCGGAGACTCGGAGGTGGACCCCCCGCCGGGAGATCGGCCTCGGCCTCGTGTTCGTGTCGCGCGTGCGGGCGAGGCGCAGCTGCGCTGCCGCGCGGTAGGAGGCATGCTACACCGCCGCGGTTAGGGGCTAGGGTTAAGTCGGGCGTGTCCCTCTACAGGAGGAAGATTCAACAATAGTAAAAATTGTCGGGGGACGATTTTAGTTTTTCCGTATTTCTGAGCATTTTGGGGCATTTGTAAGTCATTTTTCGTCCAAGCTCCGCCTGTAGGGGGACATGCCCGACGCAAGGCCAGGGGCTGTGGAGCCGCTTGTCCGCCCCTTCCCCCCTCCGGCGCGAAGGTGTCCCGTCGGTGTCCCGTCGGTGTCCCGTCGGTTTCCCGTGGGTGTTCCGTGTCCCGTAGCAGGGCGGCGCGAGTCAGTGTCCCAGAGCACGGCGGCGAGATCGGTAGTGAAATCGTCTGATGGTGCGAGATCGAGAATGAGATCGACCAGCCGTTGCGCCACTCGACCGGGGCGTTGGCGATGCCGCTCGCCCGGCCGACGCCGCGCAGGACAATGCTGCGGAGAATCCATGTGGCGATCTTTTCTGATTCCCAGTGTCTCGATCGCGCCGTCCATCATGTCTGGAGCGCGCTGGGTGGGATGACAAACAAGAGCACTCACCGCGTCCAGCATCATTATCACGCGTCGTCGCCAACCCGAGGGCGCATCACCGGCACGGTCCTCATCTCAACCACCAAGATTGCCACCAGTTGGTTCTGTTTCCCTTCCAACATCCTTCCTTATCACCCGATGGGTAGTCGTATAGGTACGTATGTAGTCTGGATCTCTGGTGCTCAGGTATGTCCATATCCAGCGCCCGCTGCGGTCTCAGAACGTCGCTTCCACAGGCTGTGGATATCGATATACCCCTGCCTCGCAATCTATCTATCGATCTCCGTCTCTATCGACCCACTATCGATCTGCCTGTATCTATGGATTCTACTATATATCGATCTCACGGTCGACCTCACTATCGATCGCACAATCGATGTGTGTATCGATCTCACGATCGATCTAACAATCGACCTCACGGGGCACCACGGGACACCACGGGACACCGCGCCACGGGACACCACGGGACACCACGGGACACCGCGCCACGTTACGCCAGGGGACACAGGCGGGACACCCCCGAGCCACCGTTGGCCTACAGGGGGGCGTACAGTCATTGAGGTCAGTTTCACCCTCGCCACGGCGGGCTCATTCCCCTCGCCCGCCAACGCAGCTTCGCCTCGCCTGCACGCACGACACGAACACGAAACCGAGACCGACACGAACACGAACCCCAGAACCGAAACCGAACACGAATTCATTGCACTTCGACTTCACCCCCCAACTTCCGATACACACACACACACACCGTTCGGGATCGTGTTTCATCCCAGGGCCCCCCCGAGGTACCTGGAGCAGGCATCCGCATCTGAAGGTCCACGAGGGCCTGCATAGGCCCTACGGAAGCTTGCAACAACAGCCGCGGTTCCCGACCCCCCCGGCCGTCGCCACCCGAGTGAATGTTGCTGCCCTCTCGGCCCGCCGCTCGGGTTGCCGCTGCTCTGCCCCGGCAGAAGCAGCCATGGCACGGGGCGCT
>CAUYUJ010002352.1:64078-90760 GCA_963575745.1 Prorocentrum cordatum
ACGACGACGACGACGACGACTGCCGCGAAGACCACGACCACGACCCGACGACGACGACCACCACGACCATGACCACGACCACGACGACGACCACGACGACGACGACGACGACGACGACCACGACGACGACGACGACGACGACGACACCTTCGGGACGGCGGCGGCGGCAACCCGCTGCGAGTGCCACCCGCGCGGTGCCGCCCCCCCGTCGGAGGCCGGCGAGGCGGCGTCGGCGGACGCGCTGGCGACCCGGGGCGGCCGAATTCACGGCGACCTCCCAGCGATCGAGAACAGTCAAGCAGTGGCGAAGCGTCCTGGCGTGTCTATAGGTCTACCAAACGATGTTCTAAGAACCTTTTGTGCTTTCCACGCAAGGTTCGTAGAACATTTCTGGCTGGGACCGTCTTGGTTCTACGCATCGGGTTTATGTTCTAAGAATTTTGTTTTGTTCTTAGAACATGTTTGGGTTCTGAGAAGATTCCGTGGTAGGCCTATAGACATGCTGGGACGGTCGGTCCCTGCTCAAAATAAAAGAATCGCTAACCCTGATAACACAGAGAGGACGTGTGCTCACTCAGGTCCCCCTCTTTGTTGCATCAGGGATGATAGGTATGGGCGGTTTGGTTCGATGCATCTGCAGAACGGACCCCCTATCCCGAATGTTTTTCGCCCTCCTAACTTGGGTCCCTCCCGAAGGGGCTCGGAGTTCCGGGCTCTCTTCCCCAGGAGCTCGAGGCGCCCTGTATATGGATAGAAGTTCGGCCCCTAGAGGCTAGATGTTTGCTCATATCCAGTGCTCCTCGGCCTTCTGACGCCCCTTCCCAGAAAGTCAAAGACTCAGCGGATATGGATAGCAGTCTTGCCCACAGATCGCGCCGCTGTACCGATGCATCGGCTCGAAGTGGAGCCCGAGTTCCTCCACGCCGACGCCGCCGATTTTTTCGGTTATCGGCGATACGGCGCGATCCTCGCGTCCAGGAGGAGGAAGAAGGGGAGGAGGAGGAGGAGGAGAAGGAGGAGGAGGAGGAGCAGGAGGAGGAGGAGGAGGAGGAGCAAGAGGAGGAGCAGGAGGAGGAGCAGGAGGAGGAGGCGGAGGATGAGGAGGAGGAGGGGGAGGGGGGCAGGAGGAGGAGGAGAAGGAGAGGAGGAGGAGGGAGGGGAGGAGGGAGGGGGAGGAGGAGGAGGAGGAGGAGGATGAGGAGGAGGAGGAGGAGGGGGAGGAGGAGGAGGTAGGAGGAGGAGGTAGGAGGAGGAGGAGCGGGAGGAGGAAGAGAGGAAGAGGAGGAGGAGGAGGAGGTGGATGGATGGATGGACCCGGCATTGCGCTGTGAGTCTGAAGACACTCACCCCTCGAGCTCACGAAACGAGAGATCGCTCGGGGATACCTCTGAACAGTCGTGCGATCTCCTCGGACCGAACGAGGTCAGGCGTGTGGGCGCGCCGTGCAGCTGTGATCACCATTGATCCGAGCCGAGCAGGACAGGAAACAGTAAAACGCCCGCGGGCGGGGGGTGATACCCCTCTGGCCCCTGGGGGCCGAGCTCGACGGCGCGGAGAGCACCGAGCAGGCTCCCTGGACACCCCAGAGGCCCCGAGAAGGAAAAAAAGAAAAAGAAACCAGGCCGAAGAAAAGGGCCGACGGCGCGCCCTAGAGACCAGGGGCGGCGAGAGCGACTAGAGGGGCCTGGTGCTACAGCGAAGCTGCTGGACTCACGTCGTCACGTAGTGTGCTGGTCGCCCATCTCTTTCCGTAGGATCCGCCACCCATGTCAGCCCTTCTGGCCGTAGTGGATCTGGCGGTTCTTGTCTGGCAGTTTCTGGGCCATCGATTCCAGGTGGCCCGTTCCCATCTTCTGGCGGCCGCCCAGAACGTCGAGACGAGTCTCCCGAGGGCCGTCTGGGTTGACGCTCTTCAGTGTGATCTGGTCCGCGTTAGCGAACTGCATCCTAGTGTACTGGTCGTTGTGGCGCGTGCGCAGCCTGAGGTGGAAAAGAGCTCCGAGCCCGTCTCCGTGCAAACGAACTGCTGGTGGAAGGTACGCGGGAGCCCGTGCCCCTGCGGGGCCTCCTGCACCACGAAGGCCGACGGGTACTTGAACTCGGCGTGAGCGAGGTACAAATGTGGTGAGTTGGGGCTTCGCCTCGGGGAACTGCGCCGCCTCTGCGTACATCTTGCCCGCTTCCCGAGCTGCGACGATCGAGGTAGCCGTGGGCGTGGTCACGATGCGGATCCATTCCGAGTCCGCTAGGTCCCTGAGCAACTGGGCGTGCAGGCGCACCATCTTGGGGAGGAACGTGACCGCCTGCTGCAGGTCGCGCGACTTCAGGGCGCCCTCCAGACGAAGCATGATCGTGTCGTAGTCCCATGTGTGCAGCGCGTGGGCCTCGAAGATGTCGCCCGCGTAGACAGAGCGGTGGTCTCGATCGTACAATATGTTGAGGCGGCGTCCTGCTCCCATGGGGGCCTTGCACTGGCGTGTGTGGGGCTCCAGGGCGGACGGGGCGTAGAAGAAGTCGATCCTGCGTGATCGTCCGTGCGTCCCTATGAAGGTGTCCCCGCTGACAAAGAAGGTGTCGTGGTCCGAGAGGAACCGTTGCCAAAGACGTCCAGAGAGGCCCTCCAGCTCCAGGATGGTGCCCACGGCGCTGTCGACCTCGCTCCACCAGTCGGGCACGAGCAGGGACGAGGAGCCGAGAAACGTCTCGTCCACGGAGTCGCCGAGCTGAGGTCCGCCCCGCTGAAGGGCGTGCGACGACTGCCCACAGACTCCATCATGGTGCATGCCCACGAGGTCATAGCCTGGGTCTCCTGGCAGTATGAGTAGGACTCGGATGGCACGGAAAGGTTCCGAACCCTGAGGAGCACGTCCGAGGAGCGGCACTGTCGCGCCGCAGCGGCCCGAGAGCGCCGCGGGCGGAGGGTAGGTCAGACGTAGGTGTGCCTGCAGAAACCGCTGATGTAGGAAGATGCTCCCCCCGAAGCTCTTGTTGGTCCAGCCGAAGGAGAGCTCCCAGTGGTAGTCGTGCTGAAAGAGGCTTTGGCGGCCGTCCAGTGTCGGGCGGCGGCTCATCCCAGGGAAGAGGATCTCGCCCATGTAGTGCTCGCGGGTGATCTCCTGCGCGCGGGTGCTGCCCGTCAGGTAGAGAGGGATGTACTCGTAGAGCCTGGTGTGCTGAGCAGGTTGCGGCTCTCGCTCCTGAGTGCGTCCAAGGGCGCGGCAAGCGCCTGTCGACGTGCGGGCGGCCGCCCGCGGCGAGAAGCCGACGGCCGCGAGCAGGAGGAGAGCCGCCATCATGGTCCTCTTGGGCCCCGCGGGCGAGTGGGCATCGCGCGCTGCTCCCCTGGCGGGCGATGAACAGGGTGGGAGGGCCGCGTGTCCCGCGCCCTTCAGCCGTGGCGGCGGCTGACGGAGGAGGAGGTGGAGGAGGAGGAGGAAGAGGAGGAGGAACAGCAGCAGCAGCAGCAGCAGGAGGAGGAGGAGGAGGAGGAGGAGGAGGAGGAGGAGGAGGAGGAGGAGGAGGGAGGAGGAGGAGGAGGGGGTATTTGGGGTCCTCCAGGTGCGGCCTCGGCGTCGCCGCCTCTTGGAGGAGGGCCTTGTCGAGACAGCGGGTGCCCTCCTTCTTGGCGTTCATTCGTCGCTCGTGGGGGCCTCCAAGAGGCGTCTCGTCGCCACGTCGTCGTCGCCTCTTCCTCCTCCTCCTCCTCCTTCTCATCCTCTGCCGGCCTCACCTCCCGGGTTAACCCTCCCATCCCCTCTCTGCCTCCTCCTCCTCCTCCCTCCTCCTCCTCCTCCTCCGCCTCCTCCTACTCCTCTCCTCCTCCTCCTCCGCATCCTCCTCCTCCTACTCCTCCTCTGTTTCCTACCTTCTTCTCCTCCTGCCTCCTCCTCCCCTCCTCTCCTCCTCCTCCTCCTCCTCCTCCTCCTCCTCCTCCTCCTCCTCCCCCTGCAGGGGACCAGTTTTGCGCGGAGTTGGGCCTGGCGGGGAGCCAACGTTGTCTCAATGCACCTCTCTCCGAGGCTATCGGCCTCGTCGTCGCCGTCGCCGAGGTCCGTGGATCGAGGGCCCCACATCGCCCAGAGGGGGCCGGAGCCGTTGGGGTCGGAGCATGGCGCCCCGCACCGCCGGCGCGTCGGCGATGGGGCGCGACCTGGCGCCCGATCTTCTCCCTGTGCACGTGGGGCGTTGCAGAGAGGGCCCTGTCTTCGGAGGATCGAAGGAGTCGCCACCTCCTCCGCGGCGGGAGGCCGGCGGAAGGCGGCGAAGGTAAAACGAGGCCCGGCCCCTCGTTATGAATAGCCATATCGTGCGCCGACTCTCGGTGGATTTTACCCTGGGCCCCTCACGAAGCGTCCCTCTGAAGGTGGTTGGGCGCAGTGCTGTGAAAGAGGAAGTAAAACGATGCCGCCTCCGCCAGCGGAAGCCCGCGGAATGCTGGCGGAAGGAGGTGGAAAGAATGGATGCGCCCCCAGGACATGAACTTTTTTGGGGGGTCAGGGCTTCTGGAATCGGGCACATGGCGCCTGTGCATCGCCGGTTCATCGCCGATGTGGTGCGATCCATCGACCCCGTCAACGGTAGGTTCGTATCGTGTCGACCGGCGGCGACCCCGCCAGGCTGGACGCAATTTTGCGAAACTGGTCAGGATGAGCTTCGGTAGGAGTCCGGAAATCGATCCTGGACGGATTTTGGAACGACGTCGTCGTCGTCGTCACTGCCGCCGTCCCCAGATTCGGAGGTTGCGAGAATCGAGGATCGGGGATCGAAGATAGAGTTGTCTGCATGCTTTTCGCAAGTGGTGGGCCTCCGGGAGGATCTTCGTCGCCGCATGATCCGAGTCGAAGTTCTTACCAGCGCGCCTGTCTGGTGGTCGATTCTGAGGCGGGGTCCCAGACCCCCGCGCGTCGTGACAGGGTCACGGACTCCAGACGTCCCCAAAACCTCCGCAACGAAGTCGTCGTTACCTTCCTCGCCGTCGTCCTCGTCGTCGCTGCGGCCGCCGTTCTCGTGGCCGTCGTCGTCATTCTCGTGGTCGTGGTCGTGGCCGCCGTGGTCGTGGTCGTTGTCGTCGTCGTCGTCGTCGTCGTCGTCGGCGTCGTCGTCGTCGTCGTCGTCGTGGTCGTCGTCGTCATCGTCGCCGTCGTGGTCGTGGTCGTGTTCGTGGTCGTCGTGGTCTCCGCGGCCGCCGTCGTCGTGGTCGTCGTCAACTCGTGGTGGTCCTCGTGGTCTTCGTGGTCGTTGTCGTCGTCGTCGTCGTCGCTCGCCGCCGTCCGCGTGTGTCGTCGTCGCCGTCGACGTCGTCGTTCTCGTCGCCGTCCACGCCGCCGCCGTCGTCGCGGTCGTGGCCGCCGTCCGCCGCGGCAGTCGCGTCACGCCGGAGAGCCGCCGCGCACAGCACCGAGCAGACGCCTCCAGCAGATCGTGGGAGGGCGGCGCCCGCCCCCGCCGCCGCCGCGACCGCAGGCGGCGCCCTGCTCGCCCGCGGCGGGCGCGGCGCGGGCGCTGGCGCGGTCGCTGCTGGTGCTGCGGGACCCGCGCGCCCCCGCGGCGGGCCCCTTCGGCCCGTCCTGGGTGCCGTGCTGCGCCATGTCGTCGTCGTCGTCGTCGTCGTCGTCGTCGGCGTCGTCGTCGTCGTCGTCGTCGTCGTCGTCGTCGTCGTCAGCGGCGGCGGCGGAGGCGGCGGCGGCGGCGGCGGCGGCCTCGTGCTGTTCCGCGGCGCGGTCGTCGCTTGCTGGCCTTGTCCTCCGCGTCCTCGCTGCTCCTCCGCGGGCTCCTCTGCCTCCTCGTGCGGCCCGTGCGCTCTGCCCGCTCTCCCAGAGCAGGGGGGTGCATGGAGGAGGAGGGGTGAGCAGAGGCAGAAGAAGGAGGAGCGGTGAAGAGGAGGTGGCAAGGCTTTCAACGCGCTGCAGTTGCGAGCGCTCGAGACCCCGAGCCCATGCGCTTGCCACAACTCCTCGTCATTCTTCGTTGTCGATCGTCGTCGTCGTCGTCGTTGTTCTCGCTCTTCGTTGTCGGTCGTCGTCGTCGTCGTCGTCGTCATCGTCATTTTCGTGGTCGTCGTTGTCGTCGGTCGTCATCGCATGCGGTCGCTCGTCGTTGTCAAACGGCTTCGAATGCTTTCGATGACCTCTGGAGGCCTTCGGATAACCTCCAGAATGCCTCTGGAGGCTTCCAGAGGCCTCAGGAGGCTTCGGAGGCTCTAGACCTCTGGAAGGCGCTGGAGGCGTCGCTCGTTGTCGTCGTCGTCGTCGTCGTGCTCGTCGTCGTCTGTCGTCGTCATCGTCGTCGTCGTCGTTGTGGCCGTGGTCGTGGTCGTGGTCGTGGTCGCTCGTCGTCGTCGTCGTCGTGGTCTCTCGTCGTCGTCGTCGTCGTGGTCGTCGTCGTGGTCGTCGTCGTCGTCGTCGCCTGTCGTTGTCCTCGTCGCCGCCGTCGACGTCGCTCGTCGATCGTCGCTCGTCGTCGTCGTGCGCGCGGATGCTATGACGACGCCGGAACCGCATGGCTGGGGGGGACGTTACGTCATGCCCTACCTGCCCCCCCCCATAATGCCCGTTCTCTCTGCGAATAACGAAGCGCGCTCATCAGCCTTACCTGAAAGAATTCGAGAGGATCCTTGTGTAGCTGTCGTCCGAGCAGCTACCACCTTTCTTTCAACGTTGAAGTATTCGGGATCTTCATGCTCATCCCAGGTGTTAGGACCAGCAGCGGAAAGAAAATTCCCAGATAAGCTAAACAAGAGGGATGTTCAAGGTCTGATTCTCTGACTTCGTGACGCCCTTCGCCTAATGTGTCGCAGGGGTTTCATTCGTTGGCTCCGTGGTCGGAAGAGGCAAAGCTAGACAATGAACCCAGGGCGACCCCAATTGGGTGTCTCCTTCTGTTCTACAGCAAGTAAAAGCAGTCCTGCGCAACGCGCAGCAATGCAATGTAACGTTTTGCTTGGCATTGCTGCGCGTCACTTTGCATTGCTTGGCATTGCTTCACGTTCCATGGTACTGCTTGGAATCATTGCTTGGTTTTGCTAGGCATTGGCTTAGCTTTTCGTGGCACTGTTTGGCGTTATTCCGCATTGCTTGCCATTACCTCGGCATTGCTGGGCATGGCATGGCTTGGCATTGCTTGGCATTGTTTGGCATAGCTTGGCATTGTGTGGCATTGCTTGGAATTGTTGCTGGGCATTCTCTGCATTGCTTGGCGCTACTTGGCGTTGCTTGACATTGCTTGCAGTCGTTGCTTGGCACCGCTGGGCGTTGCCTGGCAATGCTTCGCATTTCTCGGCATCGTTTGGTGTTGCTTGGCATTGCAAGGCATTGGCTTGGCATTGGCTTGGCATTGGCCTGGCGTTCCCTGGCACCGCTTGGCACTGCCGAGCATTGCCAGGGAACCCAGAGCAACGCCGCGGAATTCCCCGGGGGGAACGCCGCAGGCAGGGAGCCCCAGGCAGCGGAGCAACCTCTGGGAGGATGCCGTGCAAGCGGGCAGCGGAGCAACAGGGCCGCCTCCTCATAGCAGGACGCATTTCGATTCCTCCGATTCGGCTCGATTCGACTTCGATGGATTCCGATTGCGATTCGATTCAGCTTCGGGCTTCGATATGGGATCCGGTGTCTCAGTGGAGGCCTAGTAGCCTGCCGATTTCCGCCGATTCGACTTTTCCCGACTCGGCTGCCGATTTTCGCCGATCCGATTTGCTTCGATCTCCGATCCGACTGATCGATTCGATTCCTGGCTCTCCTGCCTCAGACGCCGTCGCATTCATCATATTCGTTCGCAAAGACAAGCAGGTACGAAGCCCTCGTCGCAGTGTGCGAGCCCCTCGGAGTCACCAGTCTGCCTGTGCTTTCCGCAGAGCGTGAAGTTAGTTTGCTATGGGCATATGTGAAGGGGCCCTGGGACACACAAATACATACACGCAAATAAAAAGGATTCCCTATATTATCTCATATGTTCTGGGTTTTCGTCTTCCCCCCACTTCCCATAGTTTCCTATATTTTCCTGGGGATCGACGATTAATTGTGTCTGTGTGCCTTTTCCCCTCCTGAATCTGTTCCACGAGTGACGGCGTTCGAGACGGTGAACTCGTTCTGGGGACTCGACGGACGCGGTCCAGGGGCCGGCAGGAGCAGCATGAGCAGCAGGAGGAGGTGCGCACATTCTCAGGATGAGCAGGTGGAGGAAGATAGGGTGAGGATGGGGAGAATGCCGCGGTTGAGGCGTGCCAGGGTTGCCAAAACAGTCAAGCCCGTTCACTTCGCACGCTTCTACCACGTAAAGTCGTGAACTCGACCCTGTACTTGAAGCCTCTGTCGAGGGAAGGAGGACGAGGAGGGGAGGACAAAGAGGAAACATAACGAGGACGACGAGGAGGATGAGGAAGGCACTGAGGATGAGCGGACGTCTGAGGGGGGAATGCGAGGCTGTGGACCACTAGGAGGAGAAGGAGTAGGAGGAGGAGGAGGACGACGAGAAGAAGGAGACGAAGAGAACGGGTAATTACGCGGACGCAGGCGAAGAGAGGATGAGCAGCAGGTTGAGGCAGATGGGGAGATGAAAAGGAGGGAGGAGGTAGGAACGAGATGAGGGAGGAGGATGAGGGATGAGAGAACAGGGAGGTAGAGAAGGATGCGGTCGAGGACGACAGTAACAGCAACGGCCACGACCGCGACTGACCAAGACAGCCACCACGACCGCGAGCAAGACCGAGACCTCTGCGACGGCGATCGAGACTACGAGAAGGGTGGCGACGACGGCGGCGGCGGCGGCGACGACGACATCGACGCCGACGATGCCCACCACCACGGCCACGCAGGCGTCCACGACAGCAGCGACGGCCACGGCCATGGCCTTGCCGACGGCGGTGGCGGCCACGACAGCGGCGCCCTCGGCGACGACGGTGCCGGCGGCGCCGCCGACCCTCCGCAGGACGCCGCGGGCTCCGCGGTGGCCGCCGCGGTGTCCTCGGAGGCCGCGCTGGCAGCTCTGGCAGCGGGCGTGCCGGCGGAGGTACTCGGCGCTGCGGGCGCGCCGGCGGGCGGTCTGCCGGGGCGCCCGAGAAGCTCGGCGGCCGTCGTCGATCGAGTGAGGGTCGATGTTCCCAGAGCCTCTCCCTCGACGTGCACCTTCCGCACGTTCCGCGCGAAAGGTGCCGCCACTGCGGCCTCGACGGTGGCCGCCGCTGCGGCCGCGGCGGCGGCCGCGGCGGCGGCCGCGGCAGCGCGGCACCTGCCGCGCGGAAGGTGCGGAAGGGGCTTGTCGAGGGCTTGCGTCGTGGAAGACTGCACGCTCCACTGGTTTGGTGCGTTGCCTGATGATTTTGGAGGTGCTCGGTGTCGCGGGCGTGCTGGCAGCGGGTGGTCTGACGGGGAGTCAAAGAATCGGGAGGCCCCACATCGTCAGGTGAGTTGGTTTTCGAGGTTGTCAAACGTTTTCGCAAGGTCTCGGTGGTGTTATTACCCCGGGATGCGTTCCAGCAGCTGCGTTTCGCTGGGTGCGTTCCGAGGGTGCCTGGATCGTCCCGATCGGCCGCCAGCGGCTCGAGTTATGACCCGAGAGCTGCCTGGCACCGCGTGGCCAATCCGAGGCTGTGATTGATCCATGACCACCGCCTGCTGGGTATGGTGATATTCGGGCCTTGCTGGGGCCAAGTGTATCCCTATTCACCGCCTGCCCGTGTCCCCGGGGATGATCCCGCAGGCGGTGGTTATGGATACATCCACACCTCGCAAAGAATCAGGGGGGGCCCAAGCGGTGCGGTGACAACACCGTGTGGTGCGTCAGTGGGGATTCGGGGTGACTGCACGGTTTTAGGACTCGTGTCGTTCTTCTAGGACGTCCCGTGGCGACGGGGAAACCGAACGGTGATTGATCGTGCGGTGGGGTCTTTCGGGATGTCGAGGTCACTGCACGGTCTGTCGCCGCATCGTTTTGAGACCCCCGGATCAGATCGGCGGTGGTCGGCGATCGATTGAGGTGGCGGCCACATTCACGATTGCGAAAGCTGCTCTAGCGTCAGCGCCAGCCACATCCACGATTGCGAAAGCTGCTCTAGCCTCAGCGCCAGCCACATCCACGACTGCGAAAGCTGCGCTCGCCTCAGCGCCAGCCACATCCATGATTGCGAAAGTTGCGCTCGCCTCAGCGCCGGCCAGATTTTTCGTTGAAGCCGAAGAGGGATCAGTGATACAGTTGGCGCGTTTGATTTGCATGCTGCTGTGTCGCTCAACTCTGCCGCATCATTTGCTACGGGGCACGCGCGTCACACACTGGTGTCGCCGAGCCGTTGGTCACGTTAGCTTTAATGGGTCAAGTTAGCTTTGTCGCAGTGTGGACAGGGGATGGATTAGGTTAGGTAAAGGATATGCCTGGTTAAGGGGGAGGGCTCGCAGTGAAAGAACTCACAGCCCCCTCCCAGATTTCGAGCGTTTTCTTAGGTTTTCGGTGGTGATGAGAGGATTTCTCGCCCCAGGATGCTTTCCAGCATCTGCCCCTCGCTGAGAGCGTTCTGGGGGGGGGGGCGGACTGTCCTTACTGTAGCGGGGAACTGGAGTTGTGGTCCGAACCCGACCTTTTCTTCAGACGAACGTTTCTGGTTGCAGTTCTCGGCCTCATGCAGCCCCCGTGCCGTCATCAAAAGACTCAGGGCGAAAAGGCCGGTCTCAGGGGAAGGGTCGAGATTGCGGGGCTTACATCGCGAAAGATCACGACGTCGGAGGTGTGCAGAAGGCCCCGTGTGGCCCCGCGGGTCCCCACGGAGCCGCCCGAGACCCCCAACATATTGAGTTGTTGGCAACGTGGACCTCCAGAACTCGCATCCCATTCCCCAGGAATTTGTTTGTCCCGAGCCGTTGTCTGATTGCCTCGGGGCCTGGAAAGGGCCAGCCCCCGAGGCTGGAAACGGTTACCAGCAGTCCTTCGCGTTTGGTTCACGACGCGAGGGCATCTGGGCCTCTTCCGTCTCCATGAAAGATCGACCCACAGACCTCTGAAGCGTTGAATTATGATTATACTTCCGACTTGGGTCCAGCCATGGCGACGCATCTAGAGCGCATCTAGACCTAGACTTTTCGATCTCCGCGCTTGTCGAGCTGACTTGTGGGACGTGTTTGTTCGGCTGCTGTGCTCCTCTCTCCCGCGTCGGCGACGAGGACGGGGGCCAGGCACGCCCCAGGCCAGGTCCGGCGGGGCCCGGGAGGCCATCCCGGGAGGCCGCCGAGGACTTGGCATCGCTCGGACGTGTGCATTTTTCCTTCGGCGAGGACCATCGAGCAGCATCCTTGATCATTTGGCGAAGAAGCCACGCACGAAACCGAAAAAAGCACAGGGAATGGACGTCCGAGCGATGGCCAGAGGAGGGGTCCTGCCAGGAGGGAGCTCCCTCTAGGGGCGGGGGGGCCGCAGGCGGGGGCCCTCTCGGAGGACGGGCCAGAGCCAGCAAAGGGCGGGGGTGCGAGGAGGAGGAGGGGGAGGAGGAGGGGGAGGAGGGGGAGGAGGGGGATGGGAGGGGGATGGGAGGGGGAGGAGGGGGAGGAGGGGAGGGAGGAGGGGGATGGGAGGGGGGGGAGGCGGAGGAAGACGAAGAGCAGGAGGATGATGGAGGGCAGGGGGAGGGGGTGAGGGCGTTGCTTGGGAGGATGAGGATGAGGATGATGATGATGATGCTGCTGAGGATGAGGATGATGATGATGAGGATGAGGATAAGGATAAGGATGAGGATGATGATGATGAGGATGAGGATGAGGATGAGGATGAGGATGAGGATGAGGATGATGCTGATGATGATGATGATGATGATGATGATGATGATGATGATGATGGTGGTGATGGTGGTGATGATGATTATGATGATGATCATGATGATGATGATGATGATGATGATGATGATGATGATGATGATGATGATGATGATGATGGCCCTCATCATCATAATGATCTTGCTGATCATAATGATGATGATGATGATAATGATGATGCTGTTGATGATGATGAGGAGGAGGAGCATGAGGATGAGGATGATGATGGTGGTGGTGATGGTGATGGTGATGGTGATTGTGATGATGATGAGGAGGATGATGATAATGATGATGATGAGGAGGAGGATGAGGATGATGAGGATGATACTGGTGATAATGATGAGGATGATGAGGATGATGATACTGGTCATGATGATGATGCTGATGCTGATTATGTTGCTGATGCTGCTGCTGATGATGATGATGATGATGATGATGATGATGATGATGATGATGATGAGGAGGAGTAGGAGGAGGAGGAGGAGGAGAAGAAGGAGAAGTAGGAGGAGGAGAAGGAGGAGGAGGAGGAGGATAGGAAGAGAGGATGCGAGGAGGGGGAGGAGGATAGCAGGATCGGAGGAGGATAAGAGGAGGATCAGAGAAGGAGGAGGTGGAGGAGGAGGCGGATCAGAGGAGGATTTAATGAGGATGAGGAGGATCACAGGCGGAGGACAACAGGAGGAGGAAAACAGGAGGAGGATAAGAGGAGGATGAGGATGAGGAGGAGGACGAGGAGGAGGAGGAGGAAGAGGGGGAGGAGGAAGAGAAGAGCCCCGTGCCCTCCGCTGCCCCCGAGGCTGGGGGGCGCTGGACGTGCTGCTGGACCCTGGCCCTGAGGCCCCGTTCCGGCCTCGCCCCTCGCGCCGCTCCTCTGCTCCTGCGCCTGCCCCTCCGGGGTCCACTTCGATGCGTACTCGGGGGCGGAAAAGAGGGGGGTGATGACTAGGGGGGGGGGCGGGGGGATATCATGGCGGGGGCCATGATATTTCCCCAGATCTCGTGGCGCCTCTTCTTATTTCATTACTTCCCTGGCCCCTCCGCTGGGCCGCTCACATGCCGCCGGTCATGATTTGCACCCCCCCCCTCTTGGACACCCCCCTCTTTGCCGCTCCCGACTCTGCTCCTGCGCCTGCCCCTCCGGTGTCCACTTCGATGCGTACGGTCGGCCCGATCCGATTGGGGTTCTGTGTTTCAGTTGGGCCTGTCCCTCCACAGCAGGAATACTCGCAAAATCGTCGACAAATAGTCCGGGGACGAGTGCTCGATTTTTTTGACCATTGGTGGGTCTGTTTTGCCCATGTTTTATTCTTCGTCCAAAATCCCCCTGTAGGAGGACAGGCCCGACTTCATTCTATGTTCGACGTGTGCGGACGTGCTCGTCCGTTCCTGGAGTTGCTGCTGCCTCGGGGAGGTCTGGGAGTTTAGGGCTGGAAGTCCTACGTTTTCGAGCGTTCGCCTCGGCTCTAGGCACGTTTGCGGCCTCGGGGTGCGTTCCAACGGCTGCGCCTCGCCCAGGGCGTTCCCGGGGGGTGTGCCCAGGTTCGTCCCGAGCGGCCGCCGGAGACCCGAGCTAGGACCCGAAAGACGAGGGAACTTTGGGTGCCTCAGGATCCGATCGATCCGGCTCGAGATCGATCCCGGCCACCCCGATCCAGCTCTTGGCATCGCTCGGACGTGTGCATTTTTCCTCTGGCGAGGGCCATCGAGGAGCATCCCTGATCATTTGGCGGAAAAAAAACACGCACGAAGCCGAAAAGAGCACAGGGAATGGGCGTCCGAGCGATGCCCAGAGCTCGATTCTCAGAGGAGGGCCAGCCGAGACAGCGGCGGCACTCCCTGGCGTTGTGCGTCCTCTCATGGGGCCTCCTCGAGGCCTCTCGTCGCCACGGGTTGGATGTAAGTCAGGAGGGGAAAAAACACACAGACACAATTAATCGTGGATTCCCCAGAAAATATGGGAAAATATCGGAAGTGAGGGGGGAGACAAAAACGCAGAAAATATTGGAAAGTATGGGGAATCCTTTTATTTGTGTGCATTTATTTGTGTGTCCCAGGGTCCCTTCAGCAAGACGGGCATGTCCCTCTACAGGCTGCAGGAGGAAGATTCCAGAGTAGTGCCAGAAGCGGTCTGGTGACGATTTGTCGTGTTTCTTCCTGCTCTTGTTGGGCTGTTCTTTGGCCACTGCTCCTTCTTTCTTCCAGCATCCGCCTTTGGGAGGACACGCCCGACCGAAGGCCGGACCCGCCTCGCAGAAGGGGTCCGGGTGGGCACCGCGAGGGGTCCGGGGGCACGCCTGGAGCGGCTGTGGAGCGGGAGGAGCCGCCGCCGCCTCGGCTGGCTGTCCTGGCGGACCGAGCTCCCGAGGTCCCAGCGACCCGATGCTGCCTGGCGCCTGCAGGGCGCCGCTGTGCATTCCCCAGGCCCCCTCGAGTTGGTCATGGTCAAGGGGAGTATTTCAAAGATAGTTGAAAAAATGGTCCGGGGACGATTTGTTTTGACCAGTTTAGCATGTTTTGTTGTTTGACTATCTTCAAGTTTTCGTCCTGAATCCGCCTGTACGGTGACATGCCCGACCTAAAGTTATGGAAACATCGGGACTGGAGGTTTTTCACTATTTTCGGCCTCTGGGGGCCCTCACTGGCCCTCGGGACCGTCCACGCAACGGCTCGGGATGAGAAACCGGTCCCGGGGAAGGAGTCGAGACCTCTGGGGGTCGACGTAATGAAACAATCATGACATTGGGGGGCTGGGTCCAGCGCAGCCGGATGCAGCCCGAGCAGACGCATACTCCAACCGATCCGATTTCCCGATTCCATGCTGACTGGTCTTGCTCCTCCTCCATCTCCACCCATGGTGCCCAGCGAATATCGGTGAAGCGCACCTGAATTGCAGGCGTCTGCACAGGGGCACCCAAGCTCATCCTCCCTTCGTATAGCAGGAAACACGCCTGACTATAACCTGCGACATCCGAGAAAAAAGAAACGACAACCGCATAAACGTACGGAGCTTCGCCTGACTTTCTCGTGTCGGCGTTGGACTCTTTCCTTCGTCTTCTCTCCTCACGTCCTCCTCACCCTCCCTTCTTGCTCCCCCCTAATCGCCCCCCTACCCACTCTGCATGCCCCCCCTCCTCCTTGCGGCCACGAGTTATATCCATATCCAGCGCGTCTTGGACTTTCTTGGAAGAGGCACCACAAGGCCAAGGCGCACTGGAAACGGGTAAAAGTCGAGCCTCCAACGGCAGATGTTTATCCCTAAGTATCCAGTGCGCCTCGGACTTCTGGGGAAGGGAGCCCGTGGATATGGACAGGAGTCTTACCCGCAATCCTCCCTCCTCCCTAGACCTCCGACGTCATGATTTGTTCATGACGTCGACCCCAGAGGTCTCGACCCATTCCCCAGGACAGGTTTTTTGTCTCGAGTCGTTCTTGGACGGTCCCGAGGGCCGGTAAGGGCTCCCAGAGGCCGACCATAGCGAAAAACCTCGCGTCTTGATTTTTTCATGACCCGAGGGGGTTTGGGTGCTGCTTCTCCTCCCCCTCCTCCCGGGCGCATGCATGCCTCCTTCCCTCGACCCCCCCCTCCTCCTTCAAAACAGGACCAGACGCCCCGCCGTGGCGAGCGCGTGCGCGCGCCGCGAGGGGGGGAGGGGGGGAGCGATCGGCGCGGGGGCGGCCCGGGCAGGTCGGTCAGCGGAGCCGAGGCTTTCCCTGGTGGTGAGGGGAGCCTGGCCTGCCTCGGATCCTCCTCCTCGTCCTCCTTTCCTCCTCCTCCTCCTCCTCCTCCTCCTCCTCCTCCTCCAAATCCAGACCCCCCTCCAAGTCCAAATCATGACGAGAGGTTTTTCGCTACTTTCGGCCTCTGGGGGCCCTCACTGGCCCATTGGGACTGTGAAAAGACGGCTCGGGATGAAAACTGGCTCCTGTGGATGGGTCAGGACCGCTGGGGGTACACATCATGAATGAAAACCTGACGTCGGGGATCTGGGAACGGTGCGGTGATTACACCGTTTGGTGGGTGAGTAAGTGGGCATCCGGGGCCACCGCGCGGTTTTGGGACTCGGGTCGTTCTCTCCCAGGAGGGTCCCGGGCGGCTGGGGCCTCCAGGGTCCCAAAACCGTGGAGTGGACGGACCGAGCGGTGCGGTCGTTATGGATTCCATGGTCACCACGCGGTCCGTTACCACACGGCCTTGGGGCCCCACATGGTCCAGATTCTTTCTCCTTGCGGCATTTGGGCAGAGAGGCGAGTGTGCCACGCAGGCGCAGCGAGCCTCCGGCGCGTCCCGCCGGCGCCGCAGCTCGCCGCAATTGCTCGCCGTGCACGCGTCGGCCAAGGCACCCGCATCATGTCGCCGTCCGCGCCCTCCATCCCCTGGCTCAAGCAGCCATGATGCGGGGCGAGCCATGCAAACAGCGCGCAGTGGGCCCAGGATGGACCGTGCGGGAGCCCGCCGCGGCGGCGCCGGCGGACGCATAAGCCGCTGCGACCGCGTCTTCGCGCGGGGCTCCCGATGACCAGCGTCAGCGTCGCCGTGGTCCACCCTCGCCTGGGCAGCTTGGCGGTCTGTGTGGACAGGGAGCTGGCCATCCACTGCGGGCAGTCGCTGCGCCTCGTGCAGCGGATCCCCGAGGCCACGGGCTGTGAGGACGTGGCATGGCACCCGCAGGGCCCCTCCCTCGTGGCCTTTGTCCCGGGCGCCTCCTCGGCAGCCGTGATGTTGTTCACCAGCGGTGGCGCCGCGGACACGTCGGACTGCAGGCAGCTGCGCTGCGTGCACACGTACCACCTGCCCTGGGCGGGCGGCCTGGGGGGTGCGGGAGTGTGCCTCGGCGAGGGCCACCTCCTCGTGGGCGGGGCTGACCTCAGCGTCTGGGGCTGCTCGTTCGCGCCCTGGCCCGAGGGCGCGCTGCCGGAGGAGGGCGCCCACCTCCTGCACTGCGCCGAGGAGCCCGACCTGCAGCAGGCGATGGGGCACCTGGGGCCAGTCACGAGGATGAGCCTGGACGGCTCCGCGCGCTTCCTGGCGACGCTCCACGGCCACGCCGAGAGCGCCGCGAGGGTGTGGTGGGCCGCCTCTGGCGAGGACGACGCCCACGGCCACGGCGTCCGCCCAGCCAGGAGAGAGGTGCCGGGCCGCGGCCGCCTGCCCCGCAGCACCGCGGAGGCCAAGTCGCCGGTTGGCGGCACCTGCGTCCTGCTCCTGTCGCACGGCGAGCCCCTCGTGGACGTGTCGTGGGCTCCCTCTGCCGCGGGCTCCGGGTCGTGCCATCTGGCCGTGATCGCCACCCTGACGGCCGGGGGCACCGTCACCGTCTGGCGAGAGAGCGCACCCGAGACGCCGCTGGCCTTCCTGGTGGAGGCCCTCTGGCACCCTGGCGAGCTGTGGGCAGGGGCGCCCTCGTGCGCAGTGGCAGCACGCTGCTCCTTCAGGTGGGCCGCCCTGGGCCGCTGCTGGAGCCTCGACGAGCGCCCCGAGGTCGCCAGCGCCACAGACTGGGGCGACAGGCCTGGGCTCCCCCTGCGATCGAGCGGCCACCCTGCTGGCGTCGCCGAGGGGCCGTTGTCGACCGGCAGGCCCTTCTGCCACGCTGGGGGGACCTCCATGCTGGTCCTCCTGCGCGGCGACGGCCAGACGGCTTCGGTGCACCTCCAGGCTGGCTGTGCGGGCGCAACCTCTGCGGTGCAGCCGCTGGCGGTCCGGCATGCCGCGCTGCCGTCCCTCGCTGCCGTCGGCGGCTGCACGGCAGCCGCGCAGTGCAGCTCCAGCCTTCTGCACGTCGACGCCGAGGGGGCGGCCGCGAAGGACGCGCTGGAGCTGCTGCTGGGCCGCGGCAGCGACGTCTATCGCGTCCGCCTGGAAGACGGCGAGCGGGCGACTGTGCTGGCAGTGGCCGGGGGGCTCCTGGGCGGTGAGCCGCAGGCGGGGCCGGGCCCCCACGGCGCCGAGCGCCCGGGCGCCGCGGAGCCCCTCGCGGTCAGGGCCGTCGAGGTCCACCGGACGCTGGGCTTCGTGGCCTGCCTCATGCAGGGCGCCGCAGAGGAGGCGAGTATAGTGGGATCGATGCTACAGCATTGAGGTACACCCCAGAAGTAATATTTCCCCCCCTTCGGGAGAATCCACGAGAACCCGTAGGATGGGGGTATCTTTTCGCGCCCTTCGGCGAGCACAGCAAGTCTGGGGGTCCTTGCAATTCTGTAACTACCCAGAGATCCGACATCGTGATCAATTCAATACGGGGTCCCCGGAAGTCTCGACCCATTCCCCCGGACTGGTTTCTCATCCTGAGTCGTTTTTGACGGTCCCGGGGCCCGGCGAAGGCCACCAGAGGCCGAGCATCGGGAAAAACTTGCGTCTTGATTTTGTCCACGCGTTGGAGATCTGGGTAGTCGGTCTCCTGCTCGAAGGGGGCCTCCACCGTCTGGATCGGCGAGGTGCCCTGCGGGCGGGCCTCCCTGGCGGCAGGCCGCCACGCGGTGCCCAGGGGCGCCCTGCAGCGCGGCAGCCTGGGCTCGCTGCAGGTGGGCGGGGGGGCGCGCGAGCTCCGCTGGGCGCCCGGCAGCGTGGTGCCGCCCGTGCTCCTCCCGAAGGCGAAACGGCGCCGCAGGCGGAAGCTTTGGGCGCTCCGCGCGGGTGTCTCGGGCCCCGCGCCTCCGGCGCCGCGCCCGGCGCGCGCCGCGCGCCGGGGACCCGGACCTCTCCGACGCACTGGCAAAACCAAGAGGGAGGTGTTTCTCGCCTCTCGGCCTCTGTGGCGGCCCTCGCCGGGCCCCGGGACCGTCAAAAAACGACTCCTATAGGATGAACCACCGGTCCAGGGGAGGGGGTCGAGACCTCCGGGGGCCCCGTATGGATAAGATCACGACGTCCCTGCAAGACGCATCGAAAACAAATAGATGCGCTTAGATGCGATCGCGCCCTGGCGCAGGCGAGCAGCCCATCGTATCTATTTTTCTGCAGCGACGATAATATAGATACTATAGCCCCCTCCCCTAAAGATCCGATGCTGGATCTTTGGGGATGGGGGCTCCGGCGCGGATCTCTCCAAGAAGCCCGCGCGGAGCGCCAAAAGTTTCTGCTCGTGGCGGGCTTTTTCCTCTTCCAGCCTCGCCGTGGGCCGCGCGGGCGGCGAGCTGCTCGCGTGCGCGGTGGACCCCGTGCGGGGCGTCGTCGGGCCTGGGGCGTGGGCGGCGGTGCTCCGGGGAGGATTGAGGGCGCCGATGCCTCTAAGTATGCTCTTATAAGTCGGGCCTCTCCCCCTACAGGGGTATTTTCGACGAAACATTAAAAATACCCCTAAAAATAACCAACAAATGCTAAACAAATAGTCTGGGGACTATGTTTTGTATATTGTTGATCCTTTTTGGATTATTTTTCAATTAAAAGAAATCGTAGAAAATCCCCCTGTAGGGGGACACGCCCGACATAAGTACACTCTTGCCCCATATTTCCCCCTCTTCGGCGGGCCTCCTGGGAGGCCCCCGCCTCGAAAATTCTGGTCAGGGCGCCCCCGAGGAGGGGCCCGATCGGGGAGCAGCAGCACAGGCCAGCCACAACTGGGGGAGCTGTGTTCCTTACCCCCCTGGGGGGCCCATCGATTTCGACGCCCCTCTCGAGAGATCGTCGATGCGATGGGTTCCCCCATGGGGGTAAGGACCACAGCTCCCCCAGTTATGGCTGGTCTGCAGTAGGTATCGAAGACGCCTACGGCGAGTCGACCCCGCCCCCATGCCTTGTGGAATCGCCTAGATGTGCCCGAACGCTGTGTGGCCTGAGCTCTGTCCAGCTGTTGGATCACGGGTTCTCCCCGCCGTTGTGGAAACTCTTCGGGGAACACGCGGGGGAGAAAGAAGAAGCGGAGGAGAGGAAGGACAACTGAGAGGAGGAGGAGGAGGCGGAGGAGGAGGAAGAGGAGACGGAGGAGGAGGAGGAAGAGGAGGAGGAGGAGGAGGAGGAGGAGGAGGAGGAGGACTCTTGGGGCCTTCTGGGAGCTTCTTGTGGGCCTCTCGGAAGCCTCTTGGAAGCCTCGTTGGGCCTGTTGGGAGTCTTTTGGAGCTTCTTGGAGGCCTCTTTGGCCGTCTTGGGACGTTTCTGGCCCGTGAGACGTTTTGGGCGTCGTAGAGGCTTCTTGGGCCGTCATGGGGTTTGGAAGTGGCTTCCACGAAAACACGCAAGGGCCATATGCATTGAGATTCGCAAGAAGATTATTGTATTTCCAAGGTCACGTTACAAGTAAGATGGCGTTACACAGCCACGGGACGCCACCCTTCTCAATACAGAGGCTTCCGGTGCCTGCTGGTGCTCTCGGGGGTAATCTTGGGGCGGAGGGCTCGAAATGTCAGTTCGGCCCTCTTGGGGCCCTTTTGTGGCCCTCGGGGGGACCATCTCGTGGGCCTCTTGGGCCGTCATGGTGCCCTCTCGAGCCGTCGTGCGGGCCTCATGGAGGCATCTCGGGCCATCTCCGGGCGATCCTGGGGGCCTCGTGGGCCGTCTCGGGAGCCTCGTGGCTTGTCTCGGAGGCTCCTCCTCCTCCTCCTCTTCCTCCTCCTCCTCCTCCTGCTCCTCGTAGCGCGACAGCACGCGACAGCACGCGGCAAGCCACGAGAGTGCCCCGAGCCCGGGGTTGTCTGCCCCTTTGCAGAGCGTCACAGTATATTCGATGCAGAGATCTCTGAGGGACCTGAGGACGCTCCTCCTCTGCCTTTTTTCTTTTGTTGTTTATCTCTCTCTCTCGTTCTCTCTCTCTCTCTCTGTTTCTCTATGTGTTGTTTCTTTATGTTTTCTTTTTCTTTTTTTTTGTTCTCTCTCTCTCTCTCACAATACATCCCGCGTCCCTGCCTCGCCCGTGCACGTGCCTCGGACCATGAGATGCGCTGATCCCCCTCTTCTTGGTCGCCTTCTTCGGCGCCCCTGAGACAGCCACCCAGGCATCCGACCAAACATTTTACTTCCACCCGCGCCCCCAGATGTCTCGATCACTACCCTGGGTTTCTTGATAAGCGTTGGGGGTACCCCCCCGACGGGGGTCAACCTCGCCTCGTCGTTGCGCCGCGACGGGGGTCGGAGCGCCTTCGGCGCGCGGTGGCTGCCCGCGACGGGGGTCGATGCGGGGCTGACGGCGCTTGTCAAGGAACTCGGAGTACACGAGGTTCATGTCGGGCCTGTCCCTCGACAGGGGGAAAACAACAATAGTCAAAAAATAGTCCAGGGACTTGTTTTGGAGTATGTTTCACTATTTTTGAATATTTGTTGACTATCTTTTATGATTCGTCCAATACCCCCCTGTAGGGGGACAGGCACGACCTAACACAAGGGGCAGCTTTCCGCATTGGACCCGTTTTTGGTGCCCCCCTGGGCGGCACCAGGACGACCACAGGGGCCCCCCAGGCGGCCCATGACTTTCGCAAGGTTGGTTACTAGTTGTGTGTATGACGCACAGGGTCTTAACACCAAGAGGGGACCAGAACACTGAGCACGCGATCTCGCGCCCTCAGTGTACGAGCGCTTTCCGTTCCCGTGCCAAACAGGTCGAGTGGCCGTCGGCCAATCCCGCCACCGTGCCTGGGTTGTGGGTCTGAGGCCTGGAGTTTGGAGACAGTTTTGAAGCCTCTGGGGCGCTGATTTGGAGCCCATGAGGGCCTCCCCTGGGGGCCTCTTGGGGCCCCTCGGTGTCGGTACCTTTCTCTTTCCCCAGGTGCTGCGGGGCGCGGGCGGGCCGGCGGTGCGAGGCGTGCAGACGCTCGGCACCGCGTCGGAGGCGGACGGCGAGAGGGCGATGCTGTGCCTGCTGTCGCTGCCGGAGGCGGGCCCTGCTGCTCCAGAGCTCACGCTCGCGCGGCTGAGCGTGCCCGCAGGGGGCGGTGCGCCACACCTGGAGGTCTTCTTTGTTCACCAGCCGAGCGCGCCGTGCCTCGCTCTCCGCCGGCCGCGGGCCTGCCTCGCGGTGGAGTGGCTGGGCGCCCCCCCGCAGCTTGCCGCGGAGGGGCCCGCAGGCCCGGCGCCGGCGCCAGGCGGGGGGGAGGGCCTGCTGGGCCAGATCGCCGTTTGCTGCGCTGGCGAGGGCGCGGACGGCCCTGAGGCTGCAGACCCAAGGGTGTACACGCTGGCCTCTGGAGACCAGGGCGTGTGTGCACGGGACGCGCTAAGTGCGCACGTCGGGCCACACGGCCACGTCCTCGGCCTCGCCCTGCACGGCGAGTGGCTGGCGGCAGTGGCCTCGAGCGCGGAGGTGCTCATCTGGCGCCTCACTGCCGCCGTGGAGGCCGGCGCTGGCTGTGAGCCCACCGCCCAGGCCTCTCTCTTTCGAAGAAGAAGAAGAAAAAGAAAAAAAGTCACAAGCATAAACTTTCGGAGGTCCGCGCGGGTTACTTCGATCGGCGCTGGGCCGCCCCCCTGGCGCGTGGGGCGCTCCGACGGGCGACGCTGGGAGGCGTCGCCAGGGGGATACCGTGCCGGTCCGAGGAGTCCGCGCGGGACCTCCTACAGTCTACCAGGCAGCTGGATGCGCATGGCGTGGCTGGCCTGGGCGAGAGCTGGATCACTTGCACGTGTGGTCGCATTTCTTCCCAGCGCTCGGCCCGCCTGTGGCCTGGCACGGTGGGCTTCCACGTGTGCATCCGGCACGGGGCCGTTGGCTGGCCCACATGCCAATCCAGCCATGTGTGCCTCCAGCTTCCTGGCATGCTTAGGCACGCTGTTCGGACGGGGCTAGGGCGAGGATAGATCCGTCCTAGAGCTTTACGAAGCGCTCTCAGAGCGTTTCGGAACGCTCTGAGAAAACCGCGACGCCCGATGCGTCCTCCAGAGCCGCCAGGTCCAAGAGATCCTGCTCGAGTGACCCTCTCCCGATGCTGCTCTCGTCCTGGCCTCGTCCTGGCGTCTCAGCTCTGTCCCTTCCCCCAGGTGTTCCAGCGGATCCCCCTCTTCACCCGCAGGGTGCACCTCGGTGGCGCACCGCCCGAGGGCGCGGGCGCGCTCGCCGCGCGCCACCGCGGGGACGCCGGCCAGGGCCGGGAGCTGGGCTCGGCGCGCGCCGCGCTGCACCGCTTCGCCGGGGGCGGCCTGGGCATGCTCGTCTCGGGCTCGTCCGAGACAGACGTGGCTCTGCCGATGGTGATCGTCCGCACCAGGAGCGCTGGCGAGGGCGAGATCTGGCGGGCCATTGATGGGCCTGTTGTCCACCGCCACCTCCAGAAGCTGGAGGGGGGAAGGATGTGGAGGACGAGGGGTGGAGGGCGAAGAGGAGAAGGAGGAGGGAGGAGGAGGGAGGAGGTGGAGGAGGAGGAGGAGGAGGAGGAGGAGGAGGAGGAGGAGGAGGAGGAGGACCCCCTCCCCCTGCAACTTCTGGTGGTGGTGGTGGAAAGCAGGCCCATCGGCCATGGACCTCCACGCGGACGCGCTGCCGATGAGCGCCCTCGCGCTCGACTGGAGCCCCGACGGCGCGGTGGTGCACGCCGGGCTGGCCGGCGGCAGGGCTCCCGGGCCAGGGGCGCCGCCGAGGCCCGCGCTGCTGGCGTCGAGGCTGCCGGACAGCGCGCTGTCCTGGCTGGCCAGCTCCGCGCCGTGCCCTGCGTACCATCTGATGGGCCCGTTGTCTACCACAACGACCATAAGCAGGAGGCGGAGGACGTCCTCCTCCTCCTCCTCCTCCTCCTCCTCCTCCTCCTCCTCCTCCTCCTCCTTCGCCTCCACCTCCTCCTTCTCCTCCAGCTCCTTCCCCCCTCCAGCTTATGGTGGTGGTGGTGGTGGTGGTGGTGGAAAACCGGCCCATCACCATCCGGACACCCTGATCTGGCTGCTCCGCAGCAACAACATGTTCGGTAGCAAGTCATGGGGGTCGTTCGACTGCACTCCCAGACCTCCAACGTATGGAAAAAAAACAAGATGGAAGTTGTTCTCCATTTTTGGCCTCTAGCGGCCCTCACCGGGCACCAGGACCGTCAAAAAACGACTCAGGATGAAAAACCGACCCTGGGGAAGGGGCCGAGACTTCTGGGGACCCCCCCCGTATTGAAAAAATCATGACATCGGATCTCTGGGCTAGCGTCCATGAGCGTCCGGTAGTCGATGAGATGGCGCCTTTTTCATCGTCGAGCAGCGTCGACGTCTCGCGTCGGCCAGCATCCATCAGCGTCGACTCGCAAGAGCCAGCAGGCTGGTAGGTGAGGCTCCCGTGCGTTGCCGCCGAAGACATGCACGCCGCCCAGCACATCATGCGGAGCCTGCTGGCGGTCCTGTCCGCCCCACGCCCGATGGGCATCCAGCCGCTGCTGGACGTCTCGCTCGACGAGCTGCACGCGGCGAAGGCGAGCGCCGGGGGCCCACCGCCGGAGGGGCCCGACGTCGGGGCGGCCGCCGCGGAGGCCGCGGGTGCCACCGCCGACTCGCTGTTCGGGGGGGAGGACTCGGAGGACGAGTTCGAGGCGCGCCTCGCGCGCCTCAGGCGCGCTTTCGAGGACGGCGCGGCGGAGGAGGAAACTGGATATACCCCGACCTCCGGCAGTGCATGTACTTTGTCTGGGCGCCAGCCGGAGTTTTCCGTTGGATGGGAACCACACACAATTAGGGTTCAGTCGGGACTGTCCCTTTACAGGGGGGATATTCAAAAATAGCCAAGAAATAATCAGGGGACGATTGTGTGACAATTTTTGTTTTGTTGTTGTTGTTGTTGGTGGTGTTGTTGTTGTTGTTGTTGTTGTTGTTGGTGTTGTTGTTGTTGTTGTTGTTGTTGTTGTTGTCGTTGTCGTTGTCGTTGTTGTTGTTGTTGTTGTTGTTGTTGTTGTTGTTGTTGTTGTTCTTTTTTGCCTGTCAGTATTTATGTTTCGTCCAAAATCCCCCTGTAGGGGGGACGACCCCAAAATTGGGGGTGTCGTGGTCGGCGGCGTTCTGGGGGAGCGCGCCGCTTCCGGCCAGATCTGGGCCCGGAAGCGGTCGGGGGCGGCAGAGAGGCGGGAGCCTGTTTTTTTATAGACTCTGGCAAGTTTACTTGCATGGACGGGTGGGGGGGGGACCGGGGGGGGGGGCTGAGCCTGAAGCAAGGCGCAAACAACCTGCACGTTCGGGGGGGCGCGGAAATCACGCAAGTCGAAAGGCACTTGCACGCTAGTATTCGCTTGAAGAGGGGCTAGGGGGGGGGGGGGGGGCGAACGCCATGCAAGTAAACTTGCCTGAGTCCAAAAAATACAGGCTCTGGATATCATGGCGGGGGCCATGACATCTCGCCAGATTTCGTGGCGCCTCCTCTTATTTCGTTACGCCTCTGGCCCCGCCGCTGGGCCGCGCACACGCCGCCGGCCATGATCTGCACCCCCCCCCGTCTTGCACCCCCCCTCTTGGCCGCTCCCGAAGAGGTGCCCCGGCGAGCCCTCGTGCCCTTCCCGCCCGCGCCTCCTCCCGCAGCGCCGGCGTGGAGGTTCCTGCCCGCGCGCCTGTGCTTCTCTTTGGTTTGGCCCTGGCGCCTGTCGTCTCTGCTTCGGCCTCTGGTCATCGAGCACCCTTAAAATCGGGGGTGTGCAGAACCCCCAACAGTGACACGTCGATTAGTGAATTGTCCGTTTTCGGTTCTCGAGATGGCGCCGTGGCCGTTATTTTCCACGCTTGCGCCCGCCAGGTTTGGGCCCCAGGTCGTTTTCACTAAACCACGTTTTACCAAAGGGGGGTCTGTCCATCCCTAATAAAAACCAGAATCACACGCTGAAGACGTGGCCTCGCTGAGGTCCCCGTCTTCGCACTGTAGGGACCATAGCGCTGGGCGGTCTGCTCTGATACATCTGCAGAAAACGACCTCCTTATCCCTAGAATGACTTTGGCCCTCCTAACTTAGGTCCCCTCTCCAAAGGGTTTGGGGCTTTTTGCTGGTAGTAATCTTGGGCCCCTCATCGGGGCCCTGGGGACTGGGGGTGGGGATCTCCCTTCGAAGAAGAAACACACACATAACATAAACTTTTGGCGCTCCGCGCGGATTTCTTGGATCCGCGCTGGGCCCCCCCGGCGGCGCCTCCGGCGTCGCCCCTGGCGCGCTCCGCGCGCCAGGGAGGGGGGTCTAGAGCGAATCCAAGAAATCCGCGCGGAGCGCCAAAAGGTTATGTTTATATGGTTTTTCCTTCTTCTATCCCTGGGGCCGCGCACTGGACAAACACTGATCGCCCGACGTCGTGTATACCCCGGTGCCGCGGACTCCGCCCCGTCCGTCGCCGCGGCTCGAGCCGCCTCGGAGTCTTGGTGGGAGCGCGGCCCTGGGTGGTCTCCCTGGAGTCTCCGCGGTAGGGGCATCGCTTTTCTGGCAATGCCAAGGAGCGTCACCACCCCAGACCCCCGTCGGGTCATGAGAAAATCACGACGGGGAGGTTATCGCTATTTTCGGCCTCTGGGGGCTCTCGCTGGCCCTCGGGAGCGTCAAAAAATGATGCAGGACGAAAAACGGGTCCCGGGGAAGGGGTCCAGACCGCTGGGGGTCCACGTCATGAAAAATGCATGGCGTCGGGGGTCTGGGAAGGGGGTCGCCACGACGGCAGTCACCACCGCCTCCAGGAGACGGACCTTCCTCCGAGCCCCCCCCCCGGGACATCCCAGGACCCCCCAGAGACACCCAAGACAAGAGCACCCAGAACCCCCTCGATCCTCGATCCTCCCTCCTCCTCGCTCCTCGAGGCCCAGTTCCTCGCCCCTCGATCCTCCCTCCCCCTCATCCCAGGACTCCCCAGAGGCACCCAGGAGCACCCAGAACCCCCCCGATCCTCGATCCTCCCTCGCTCCTCGAGCCCCGGGTGGAGGCGGCGACTCCCCGACCCGGAGCGCCGACGCCGTGCTTGGCTCACCCGCGTGGATCTCCGAAGGCCGCGGCTGGCTCCCCGGCCAGATCCCCGCTGGGCCCCAGGGCCCAGGGGAGGGGCA
>CAUYUJ010002353.1:0-27500 GCA_963575745.1 Prorocentrum cordatum
CTCTTGTGCCTCCTCCTCCTCCTCCTTCTCATCCTCCTCCTCCGTCGTCGTCGTACCGTCGTCGTCGTCGTCGCCACCGGCGTCGTCGTCGTCGTCGTCGTCGTCGTCGTCGTCCTCGTCGTCGCCGCCCCCGCAGCCGCCGACGCCATCTTCATCGTTCTCGTCTCCGCCGCCGCCGCACCCGCCGCCGACGTAATTAACCGCCACCGCCGTCGTCATCGGAGTCGCAGTCGTCGTCGTAGTCGTCGTCGCCGTCGCCGCCGTCGTCGTCGTCGTCGTCGTCGTCGCCGTCGCCATTGTCGTCGTCGTCGTCGTCGCCGTCGCCGTCGCCGCCAACGCCGTCGTCATCGTCGTCGCCGCCGCCGTCGTCGTCGTCGTCGTCGTCGTCGTCGTCGTCGTCGTCGTCGTCGTCATCCCCGTCATCGTCGTCATCGTCGCCGGCGGTGTCGTCGTTGTCGTCGCCGCCACCGCTGTCGTCGGCGGCGTCGTTCTTCTCGTCATCGTCCCCGTCGTCGTCGTCGTCGATGTCGTCGCCGCCGCCGCTGCCGCCGTAGCCGCCGCCGCCGCCGTCGCCGTCGCCGTCGCCGTCGCCGTCGCCATCGCCGTCGCCGTCGTCGTCGTCGTCCTCGTCGTCGTCGTGGTCGTCGTTGTCGTCACCGTCGTCCACGTCGCCGCCACCGCCGCCCCCGCCGTCGTCGTCGTCGTCGTCGTCGCCGTCGCCGTCGTCGTCCCCATCGTCCACGTAGTCGTCGTCGCCGACGTCGCCGCCGCCACAGCCGCACGCCGTGCGTCATCGTCGTCGTCGTCGCCGTCGTCTGTCGTCGTCGTCGCCGTTCCTTTTCGTCGTCGTCGCCGCCGTCGTGTCGTTCGTGTCGTCGTCGCCGCTGTCGTCGTCGCCACCGCCGCAAGGCGACGACGCCGTCGTCATCGTCGTCGTCGTGCGCGTTGTCGTCGTCGTCGTCGTCGTCGTCGTCGTCGTCGTGGTCGTCGTCGCCGTCCAATTCGTCGTCGTCGTCGCCGCCGCCGCCGCCACCGTCGTCGTCGTCGTCGTCGTCGTCGTCGTCGTCGTCGTCGCCGTCCCCGTCGTCGTCGTCGTCGTCGTCGTCGTCGTCGTCGTCGTCGTCATCGTCGTCATCGTCGTCGTCCCCGTCGTCCTCGTCGTCGCCGCCGCCGCAGCCGCCGACGCCGTCGTCATCGTCGTCGTCGCCGCCGTCGCCGCGCCCGCCGCCGACGTAATTAACCGCCGCCGCCGTCGTCATCGTAGTCGTCGTCGTCGTCGTCGTCGTCGTCGTAGTCGTCGCCGTAGCCGCCGTCGTTGTCGTCGTCGCCGTCGCCGTCGGCCGGCGAGCGGCGCCGCGCGCGACCGGATCGACGCCGGATCGGGGCGCGGCTACGCGCCGGGCTGAGCCCGAGCACCTGGCGTGGCGCCACGCGGCCGGGGCGACGGGCGGCCGTCGCGGCGGCGTCGGGCAGCCGTCGTCTCTCCGCCCTGGGGAGGGAGAGGAGGAGGGATGATAATGGAAGAGAAGACGAAGGAGGAGGAGGGAGGGAGGGAGGGAGGGAGGAGGAGGAGGAGGAGGAGGAGCGAGGAGGAGGAGGAGGAGCGCGGAGGAGGAGGAGGAGGAGGAGGAGGAGGAGGAGGAGGAGGAGGAGCGAGGAGGAGCGAGGAGGAGGGAGGAGGACGAGGAGGGATGAGGAGGGAGGAGGACGCAGGAGGAATGAGAAAGGAGGAGGAAGGATGGAGGATGGAGGATGGAGGATGGAGGATGGAGGATGGAGGATGATGATGATGCTGCTGCAGCTGCTGCTGCTGATGCTGATGATGATGCTGATGCTGATGATGACGACGACGACGACGACGATGATGATGACGATGACGATGACGATGTTGATGATGATGATGATGATGATGATGATGATGATGATGATGATGATGATGATGATGATGATGATGATGATGATGATGATGATGATGATGATGATAATGAGGATGACGACGACGACGATTATGATGATGATACGGTGATGATGATGATGATGAGGAGGAGGAGGAGGAGGGGGAGGAGGAGGAAGGAAGGAACAAGGACGAGGAGACGAAGGGCGAGGGAGGAAGGAGGGAGCAGGAGGGAGGAGGAGGAAGAGATCCCCCGCCCCAGAGATCCCGACCGCTACCCCAGATGTAATTCGTTCGTCCCGGACCAATGCTTGGTGACCCCAGGTCCCGAACACGGCCTTCGAGGGCCGACCAGCAGCAGAAAACACGACTTGGCCTCCTCCCCCTTCTTCTTGTCTCCTCTCTGCGCTGCAGCGCCGCCGCCTTGCGCGCGCCCGCCCGCGAAGGCGGCCGGGCGCGGCCATCAGAGGCTTGGTTTCCTCCGGCCTGGGTCAGGCCAGAGGGGGTTTTAGTCAGCGTGCCATAGCTGGGACCAAGCGTTGTCCAAGAGAGAGGGGGGGGAATCTGTTCTGAGCCCCTCGTCGGAGATCTGCCGGGATGATCGGTCCCCGGGGGAAGAAGGCTCAGACCTCTGGGGGAGCCGCGCCGCGAGAGAGGCATGGTCGCCGGCGGCGGTGCGGGTCCGGCGCGCCTGCCTGCTTCCGCGCCTGCCTCTTTTTTTGCGCGCGCTCTGGTTCTTGCCTCCCTCCCACCTGCTTCGATTGTAGCAGCTATGCTGCTCCCTATCCCTCTTCTGTGTGCGCGTGTGCGTAAACAGCGACGTGGATCAGAGCGGCCTGCTCAGCATCATCTTCATCCGAGTCGCCCTCATCCCCCTCCGGCAGCCCGTTCTCCTGGCCACCCCTCCAGCACCCCTCTTTTGCCGCCTGTCCCCCCGCACCCTTCCCCCTTCCCTACGCCCCCTCCCCCACTCCACCTGCTCCTCGTTCCCCCTGCTGCTGCTGCTGCTGCTGCTGCTGCTGCTGCTGCTGCTGCTGCTGCTGCTGCTGCTGCTGCTCTTCCTCCTCTACCTGCCTGCCTGCCCGCCTCAATACCTCGTCCTCCTGCCCCATCGAGAGTGACATTCCGGAAGGCGCTGCTTCGTGCGCCTCACGGCTCGTGCTCCAGAAGCGGGGGTGCGCGCACGGAGCGCAACACTGCACCGCTCGAGCTCGGTGCGGCCCGCTGGCGGGCCACCGCGCGCTCCTCTCTGGCCGCCGCTTGGAGAGCGCGATGGCCTTCTCTCATGCTTTGCTGCGGTCAAAGACTTTCTGCTTGGCTTCGGGCGCAAAAATAAGCCCAGCGGTTTTCAGCGCTTTCTTTGTTCAGCTCCTGCCTCCATCGCAGTCCCTTGTCTGCTTCATTCATCATCGTCGTCATGTTCCCCCTTTTTCTTCGTTTCTTCCTCCTCCTCCTCCTCCTTTTGTTTCCCTCGTCTCCTCCTTCGCCTCTTCCGTCGCGTCCTCCTAAGGAAGTACAGCAACTTTGGGAACGCCCTCACCCCCCCCCCCCAAAAAAAAAAAAAATATCCCAGTGCGACCCTACCTAGGAGTTGGAGCCCCTAGGAAAGCAGCATTAGTAGTAACAGTAAAGCTAAGCTAAAGCTAAGCTACAGCTAAGCTGCAGCTAAGCTAAAGCTAAGCTAAAGCTAGCTAAAGCTAAGCTAAAGCTAAGCTAAAGCTAAGCTAAAGCTAAGCTAAAGCTAAGCTAAAGCTGAGCTAAAACTAAGCTAAAACTAAAGCTAACGCTAAAGCTAAAACTAAGCTGAAGCTAAGCTAAAGCTAAGCTAAAGCTAAGCTAACGCTAAGCTAACGCTAAGCTGAAGCTAAGCTAAAGCTGAGCTAAAGCTAAGCTAAAGCTAAAGCTAACGCTAAAGCTAAAACTAAGCTGAAGTTAAGCTAAAGCTGAGCTAAAGCTAAGCTAACGCTAAGCTAACGCTAAGCTGAAGCTAAGCTAAAGCTAAGCCAACGCTAAACTAAAGCTAAGCTAAAGCTAAGCTAAAGCTAAACTAAAGCTAAGCTAAAGCTAAGCTAAATCTAAGCTAAAGATAAGCTAAATCTAAGCTAAAGCTAAAGCTCAAGCAACGCTAAAGCTAGGCTAAAGCTAAGCTAAAGCTAAGCTAGAAGCTAAAGCTAAGCTAAAGCTAAAGCTAATGCTAAAGCGAAAGCTAAAGCTAAAGCTCCCAGGGGACTGGGGGAACCGCGGGGCGGGGACTGGGGGAACCGCCCGGGGCGCTTTCCACTGCCCGGCCCCTTTAAGCTAAGAGAGTAAGAACCCTTCTAGGCAGAGCCTAGGTAGGGAAATAGATCCAAAACGCTGGTGGCAGAAACTGTAGGAACACTTTCAGGACAACCGAGCAACACATCCCAGCGACAAAGGGCGACCCCGCTTCGGGGCGGAATCCATATTGGTGGCAGATGTTTGAGAACACCCTTGGACAACACTGAAACACAACAACCAACGGACCCAACGCGTTTGTGACATAATCACACGCGCAATGCGCTATCCCACAGGGGGCGCCAATTCTGGGGGGGGTGGGGTAGTAGATCGCAATATATTTTTGCGAAGAGGAGAACCTACGTGGTGCAATAGACGTGTTGCAATCTATGTTGTGCAGTCTACGTGGTGCAATATACGTGCAAGTGCTTTGTACAAGCGAGTTGGCAAATCCCATACCCTTGCAAACATCCCACCCACCCACCCGCAACTTGATTTGCAAAGCCCATGCGGCGGCGATTGCGATGAATGCTTGACATTGGCTGGTGCATCTCTGCGGCCGCGCTTGCCCGCGTACGCTCGTGCGCACATCGGCCAGCTAGTTTGGCGCGACGAACGCGGCCGCGGTGGCGCTGAACGGCAAGGCCAATGACGGCGCCGAAGTTGATCACGCCCGCCGATAACGATGACGATGTCCTCGCGTCGGCGATGAAAGTTTTTGAAGGAATTCGACATGCGCGCAGCCGACGTGCGCGAATGGCCCGCGTGGTTTTATGTGACCCGGATCGTGCCCCCGCCCCCCAGCAAACGCACGGGCGTTCGAATGAATTCGACATGCGGCGCGGGAGGCCGGTTTGGCAGAGATTAATGAGCATGTTGGAAAACTTATGGTTTCCGTAAGAACCCGCAAGACCGCGAATGCAGGATTAGTTCGATGTTGCAAAAACCATTTGGTTTGTAAGTGTGTTCGGGACAGTCGTTTTTCAATCTTTGCGAAACCTAGGGCCTTCAAAAGATCTCGGCATGCGCGCGCGACGACGAGCGCGTGCGCACTTCGTCCGACTTTCGCAAGGGATGCTTGCGACAGCACGCGCGCAAGGGCGTTCGAACGATTTCGACATGCGCGCGCGAAAAGCTCGCTTGGTATCAACAACTGTTTAGAGCAAGACCCAGGTTGCTTCCGGAAGAATTCGCAAGAGCGTGGGCGCAGGCTTTTTGCGATAACCCTTGTTGCGAAACCATGTGTTTGACGATGCTTTCGCGACGCTCGTTTTTGACATCCTTACGAAACCTTTCTGGTGTTTGAGAAATGCTGGCACACGCGCGCGGCGACGCATGTGCACGTCGTCTCATGTTCCGTAAGGGTTTTTGAAAACTTACGATTGGTGATACGAGCGAGTTCGCGCGCATCATAGCTTTTGCAGGCGATGAGGGATGGACCGAGTTCCGGCCTGTCTGGGATGGTACGAATTCAAACATGGGAGGGACGATGGGGAGGACTCATATTGAAATTGCAATACGACAAGGACTACTGTCAAGGCACGGGGGGGTGTCGATCCTAATTCTTTTCACAGGGGAGAATCTACGTGGTGCAATCCAAGAGCACGAGGACGTCTACAACTAAGTTGACACATCCCACGCCTTTGCACACATCCCACCAACCCACCCACCCCACAACTTGATTTGCAAAACCCATGCGGCGGCGATTGCGATCAGTGCTTGGCGTTGGCTGGTGCGTCCCTGCAGCCGCGCTAGCCCGCGCATGCTCGCGCGCACAGCGGCCAGCTAGTTTGGCGCGACCAACGCGGCCGCGGTGGCGCTGACCGCTGGGCACTTCCCAACGGGCACTTCAGTGCGTGTCGGTGACTTAGGCGGGCGCGGTATCATGGCGACGCCGGCAACGGTAGACACGATTATGAGAGTAGCAATGATGGTGACGATGGTGGCAATGGCGACGGTCAGGCCAACGACGGCGCCGATGTTGATCACGCCCGTCGATACAGATGACGATATCCTCGCGTCGGCGATGAAGGTCTTTGGAGGAGTTCGACATGCGCGCGCGGCCGACGTGCGCGAGTGGCCCGCGTGGTCCTATGTGACACGGATCGTGCCCCCCCAGCACGCGCGAAGGCGTTCGAATGAATTCGGCATGCGGCGCGAGAGGCCCATTTGTCAGAATGTGATGCACATGTTAAACCTCATGGTTTCCTTAAGAACCCGCAAGACCGCGAGCGCAAGATTAGTTCGAAAACTGTTGTTGCAAAAACCATTCGGTTTGTAAGTGTGTTCGGGACACTCGCTTTTGAAATCCTTGCGAAATCCTTGCGAAACCTACGATACTCGAAAGATTTCGGCATGCGCGGGCGACGACGCGCGCGTGCGCACTTCGTCCCATTTTCGCAAGGGATGCTTGCGACAGCACGCGTGCAAGGACGTTCGAAATATTCCGCCATGCGCGCGCGAGAGGCCCGCTTGGTATCAAATGGTGGAACTTATATATACACATATAAATATACATATGTATGTACATGTTCGAACGAGTTCGCAAGGGCGCGGGCGCAGTTTTTGTGTGAACACCCTCGTTGCGAAACCATGTGTTTGTACATGTTTTGCGCGGCTCTCGAAGGATTCCTTACCATGTGTTTGTACATGTCTGAAATCGTTACAAAACCGTCGGTTCTTGACGGATGTTGGAATGCGCGCGCGAGGACGCGCGCGTGCACACTTCGTCCCATTTCTTGCAGAATATTTTCGGTGACTGATGATTTGCGATAAACAAATACGTGCGCATAATAGTTTTTGAGGTGCGGGCCGAACTCCGGCCTGCCTGGGATGGTATGAATTCATATTTCACATGGACGATGGAGCATAATCATTTTTAAACATTGCCATGCGAAACAATGTACCGTTAAGGCTGGGGGGGAGGTATTTCCTAATTCTTTTTTGAAGAAGAGAATGAACGGGGCGGCGGCGGCTACGACACAGCCGTCAGACCGCCACACAGGCCCAGACGATGGGCGGCGACGACGCGGCGACGGCGACTACATAGCCGCCAGACCGCGACACCAGCCCACTTCCTCAGAAGACAAATAAGAACCCCTAAGTGCAAGCACTGTTTGGGAATCATTGTCGAAGAGCCTCTGGGGCCAAGAACAAGCCATGTCTCAGCGGCCCAAGATGGCCGGGACCGCGTCTCTCGACATCACGTGAACCATGGCAGGCAGCAGGAACTAAAAAGGCCAGCTGGGGGTCACACTGCCGAGGGGGGAAGGAATGTACACCTTTCACCGCCGGGGACGCCGTTTCCCGCCCCCCACCACTGAGTAGAGGATCGAACAACTGCATAAACTTCATCAGTTGGAGATCCGCGCAGGCGTCTCGGATTTGAGCTGGAACCCCCACCCCGGCGCGCGGAGCGCGCCAGGAGGCCCCAGCGCAGATCCAAGCAATCCGCGAGGACCTCCAAAAGTTGCCAGGTTTATGCGATGCTGTTTTGAGGGAGGACGGGGCCGACACCATGCGAAGTAAGGAGCCAAACACTATGCACCGACGCCTTTTCCGGCCCCGCATTGAAACGCGCAGAAGAAAAAACTGATCTTGGTGCATGTCTGCGGGATCCTGTTGTGTGCCTGTTTCGTTGCTTCCCCCCCTGACGGAAACACAACAAATATACACAACACCACCCCGACGTCGCTCCCGACCCTCCAAAAGTCCCAGGATCGAGACACAGCCCGCCACTGGCAGGCCTGCGCTGGATCGAATCGCTAAGTCGGATCGGATCGGAAACGGGTCGCATCGCCAGCGAATCGTCCCGAATCGAATCGAGATCGGATCGCTGTGCCTGGCTCTGGCTGGCTCTGGGTCGGTGAATCGAGCCCGGTCGAACCGGAATCGCGGCCCTGGCTGGCGAATCGCGTCGCATCGGATCGGATCGCAGGCGGCCCTGCCCGACTGGTCCTGCACATGTGCCAGGTTCCGACGGCGGGCGCTGGCCCGAGCGGGCCCAACCCCCCCGCGGAGGACGCCGCGGCCCCAAAACGCCGCGGGCAGGAGAGATGCGCCGTCGCGTGCCCGCCGCCTGGGCGGGGGCGGGGGCCGCCCCCCCCCCCCCCGCGGCCCCCCACGCGGGCCTCGGCCAGGTTGCTGGAGAGCTCGCCGACGGACGGCGGCGCACGCGGAGGGCCAGCGCGATGGGGGGGGGGGGGGGCGGCCGCCTTGGCCCCGAGACCCGCATGGCGCTTTTCACTGCACGGGCGTTCTCGCTCCACTTTCGGGCCCCGGGGCCCTCGCGGATCGAGCCGGCTCGAACAGTGACACAGGACGATGGGGTCCAGGACTCTTAGGGGGAAGGAGGAGGAGTTCGGGGGGAGGGAGGAGGAGGAGGAGGAGGAGGAGGAGGAGGAGGAGGAGGAGGAGGAGGAGGAGGAGGAGGAGGAGGAGGAGGAGGAGGAGGAGGCGGGGGAGGCGGGGAGGCGGGGGAGGAGGGGAGGAGGAGGGAGGAGGAGGAGGAGGAGGGAGGAGGAGGAGGAGGAGGAGGAGGAGAGGAGGAGGAGGCGGGGGAGGCGGGGAGGCGGATGGAGGAGGAGGAGGAGGGAGGAGGAGGAGGAGGAGGAGGAGGAGGAGGAGGAGGAGGAGGAGGAGGAGGAGGAGGGGAGGCAGGAGGAGGAGGAGGGGAGGAGGAGGAGGAGGAGGAGGAGGAGGAGGAGGAGGAGGAGGAGGAGGAGGAGGAGGAGGAGGAGGAGGAGAGGAGGAGGAGGAGGAGGAGGAGGAGGAGGAGGAGGAGGAGGAGGAGGAGGAGGAGGAGGAGGAGGAGGAGGGGAGGAGGAGGAGGAGGAGGAGGAGGAGGAGGAGGAGGAGGAGAGGAAGAGGAGGAGGAGGAGGAGAAGGAAGAGGAGGAGGAGGAGCAGGGGGAGCGGGAAGAGGAGGAGGAGGAGGAGGGAGAGGAGGAGGAGGAGGAAGAAGAGGAGGAGGAGGAGGGGAGGAGGAGGGGGAGGTTGAGCAGGAGGAGGAGGGGGAGGAGGAGGAGGAGGACGAGGAGGAGGAGGAGGAACATGAGGAGGAAGAGGATCGTCTCGGCTGTCGTTTAAGGCACGGGTAAAGTGTTACCGTTTCGTGCCCTAACAAAAGGGAACATGACATGTTCAACTGCATGGCAATGTGCATCCTCTGCTGGTGTTCTTGCTTTCCCCGTTGCACTGTGCTTCTTTTCTCCCGCACACTATGCAATGTCTGCAACGTGCTACATGGTGTGTTGAGGAGGAGGAGGAGGAGGAGGAGGAGGAGGAGGAGGAGGAGGAGGAGGAGGAGGAGGAGGAGGAGGAGGAGGAGGAGGAGGAGGAGGAGGAGGGCGCGCAGACGACCCACCAAGCGGGCGGGGACCTCACGGAGTGCCGAGGGGGCCCGCGGGCGTCTGGCAGGGCCTCTGGTGGAGCCCCCATCAGGCCCTTCGAGGTCGTCGCGGTGTTCTTGCTGCTAGTGCTCCGATGGTGCTCTGGGAACGGCAACGCCCGGGCTGGGTGAGGCGCGCCCGGGCGAGGGAACGCTGCTTTCGCGCTAGTATGCGCGCGAGCACCAGCATCCGGGGGGGCTTTTCACGCCCCCCCCCCATCGTACGTAATCGCGATCGTTATCGTTGCCCGTGGGGGATTTGGCCCAACTGACGGCCGTTACGCGCACGAAGATAACACAAACACACAAAACATCTCTTCTGAGAAAGCCACCGCGATCGTTACCACTACCCAGTGGTCGGGGGGGGGCCAGGCAGCGACCGTTGCGCGCCAGAGGATACAGGACAATATCTTCTAAGAGGGCCCCCGCCTCCCTGGACGCCGCCACCCACCGCGCTGCCCCCCCTGCGGGCCCCGCCGAGAGACCCTGAGATCCGACGTCGCGAAGAGAACTGGCAGCACCGCCAGAAATCACGGCAGGAGCATTAAACTCAAGTCGGGCATGTACCTCTAGAGGAGGAAGATTCAAAACTAGTCACCATCTATGTTGAATCATTTCTGAACATATTTGGACTATGTTTCACTTTTCTTTCGGAATCCGCCTGTAGGAGGACATGCCCGACCTAACCCTAACCTCCGCTTCCTGCGGCACTCTTCGAGGGGCCGGGGGCCCGAAGCCGTGCGACAAATCGCGGGGGGCGAGAACGGTATCGACGCTGGGATCTCAGGGAATATCGACCACGCGCAAGAGGTGGCCCCAGGCAGGAGTGGCCTCTGGTGCGCGGCGGTGGGGGGCCGCGGGTGGGCCAGAGCCGGGCGCGCATGCCAGTGCCGGGGGGAGCCCTGTGAGCCCGCACCAGGGGTCACTCCGGCGAATGGCCACTCTGACGCGTAGCCGAGGGGAGATGGGCACGCCCCCGCTGAAGTCCACGTCCATCTGCCTGAACTTCTCGCTGGCTCTCCTCTGGCCGGGCGCTGGGCGGGGCGCGGTGCGGCGGGCTCGTGTCGTCGGCACGACCCTGGCGCCGGTCCCTCCGGCACCGCGTGGACGATCCAGACTCGAACGATCGGCGGCTTCTTCATCGGCGATCCCGTGAGGGCCTGAACGAGGGGCCAGCAGCTACTGAGGCCCACGACGGAGGTCGAGCACCGTGTCGAGCGACCTCCCTGGGACAAACGTGTGTGTCCGAAGGTGTTCGTCGGACACCGCGGCAGGCAGCCTCGGCCCAGCGCAGGCCCTGGACACGGAGGCCCACGGGCGAGCCCGCGGATCGACGGCTCCCAGACCCCCGACGTCGTGACGTTTTTCCACAGCGCCGACCCCCAGAAGTCTCGACCTATTCCCCTGGACAGGTCTTGCGTCCTGCGTCGCCTTCGGACGCTCCCGAGGCCCCGTGGGGGCCCCCGGAGGCCGAACCTATGGCGAAAGACCTCCCGCCGCGATGTTTTGTTCGCAGCGCGAGGGGGTCTTCGGCTCCTCGATCGCCAGCTCGTTGCACGCTGGCCAGCTCTGGGGCCACCGGCGGAGCGAAAAACCTGGAGCGCCCACTGGAGCGCCTGCGACGGGGCCGCCGCCGCGTCGGCACGACGCGGTGCGAGCCTGACGAGGAGGAGGAGGAGGAGGAGGAGGAGGAGGAGGAGGAGGAGGAGGGCTTTCCCAAGGACTTTCCCAAACCGACGCTGGGAGGAGGAGGAGGAGGAGGAGGAGGAGGAGGAGGAGGAGGAGGAGGAGGAGGAGGAGGAGGAGGAGGAGGAGGAGGGCTTTCCCAAGGACTTTCCCAAACCGACGCTGTCGGGGAGGAGGAGGAGGAGGAGGAGGAGGAGGAGGAGGAGGAGGAGGAGGACCAGTGTAAACCCAAGAGCCATCAACGGTGTTGGAATACACCCTCCCTCCAAGCTCCCTTTTCATAGGCCCCTACAACGGTTCATTTCCATTGAGGGATCTGCCTCGTTGGAAGACAGCCGTTTGAAGACCCATAAGCATGCCAAAACATCTTTCTCGGGATTCCAACGCCACGGATCAACCTGACTGTTGCGTCTTGACCACCCTGGATCGCGCCAGAACGCCATTATTGGGATTTCAACGCCGCGAATCAACGTAACTGCTGCACCCGCAAAATCTTGAATAAAAAGCAATTTCTGGTACGCTGATCGTGGGAATCCGTGAAGCTCTTGCAAAGTTTCTGAACGAATGTGTGCGGCGCTGAGGCGAAAACCAAATTTTGAAAAGGAGCCGCCCTCAATCCGTGAAACTCTTGCAATCTAAACAACGAATGTGCACGGCGCTAAGGCGAACGCCACATTTCGAAAACGGGTCATCCTCAATCCGTGAAGCTCTTGCAAATTCTTAAAATCAATGCACGCGGAGCTAAGGCGAGAGCCACATGTTGAAAACAAGTGATCCTCAATCCGTGAAGCTCTTGCAACTTGTTAGAACGAATGAACGCGGCGCTGAGGCGAGAGCCAGATTTTGAAAACCACCCCAACTGTGAAGCCGTTGCCTTTTTTTTATAGGTTCAGAATCCTGAGTGGTGAGGAAGTCTCAGGCGAAACGCCCAGCCCGCCCTAAACATTGCGACAGGGAGAAATGATTTATAAGGAAAAGGAATGGAGAAGGAAAAGGAGGAGGAGGAGGAAGAGGAGAAGCACATATCCTCCCCCACGCCTGCCGCACACGACGTCGGCACGACGCGGCGGGTCAGGGGCGCGTTGCCCCCGCTCGTCCCGCTCACTCCTCGCGCTGCGCTCGTCGCTTCCTGTCGCTCATTATTCTTCTTCTTCTTCTTATCATTGTTCTTCGTGTCTTCTGTTTATGTTTCTTCTTCTCTTCTTTGAGTATAGGGGATCGGCTACAGTGGAGGCCAGTCCACAAGAAAGCTTCCACAAGAAACCCAACCCTGAGACCCCAAGACGTCGATCGAACTTTGGTGTGGGAGCGTCACGCTTTCCATGGCAAAAACATCGAAACCCAAGAAACCCAGGGCACCCTGGAGGCGAGCAGGGTGTTTCTTGGCACGGGTCTCCACTGTACCCCAGACTTGAAATTGTCACCCGATCGACAGAAAGTGCGTAGAATGTTCGAAGATCTACGAGCATACCTGCGCATGTTCTCGTGGCCTCGACGGGGACAGCAATTATTTCGGGGGGGACCAATTCTGCAAGTGATCCCCTCTTCGACCTCTCCCATCTCTCGCTGGGGAAAGAACATTGCGGCACAAGGTATTTGACCATTTTCGGCCTGGGGGCCCTCGCCGGGCCTCGCGGGACCTTGAAGAACCCACTCAGGATGGCGAGCGGGTCCTGGGAAGAAGAGGCCCAGGCCTCTGGGGAAGCATGTCGCGGAACAGATCACGACGTCGGAGGTATGGGCCCCTCCAGGCCTCCCGAAGGTGAGATGGGAGCTTGCTGTCAGACGCTTGAGGTGCAGTGATCTGCGCGGTCTGAGCTAGTTTAGCCGCGAGTACAAGCGAAGAAGGGGTTCCGAGGGGCAAGTGAGGGAGGTAGTGGTAAAGCATGTTGGCGAGGCATTTTCGAGCTTCGGACCTGGCGGGCTGGCATTGCAGCGGAGGAACGACAGCTGCAGTGCCCTGTCTGTGGGGCAGCTCGGGCACGAGGTCTCGCTGAGACTGGCGTGGGCTGGGCATCCCTTCATTAGGGCAGCAGGGGCCCCACAATTCGCCCAGCCCATGGGCGGGTGGGCGGAGGAGCGGGAGGAACAGTGCCCGCCCGAGCCCGCTCAGCGAATCGACATTGGCTGGTCGAATTCCACGCCCCTGACGAGGGGGCTGCCGCTGGTCTTGACCAGGTCGTACGCCTCGCAGCACTTCGCATTGTCGGTGCCGAACGACAGCGTCATCATGTTGAGGCTGCGCATGACCTGCAGGTCCGCGTCGCCGGCCTGCACGGCCGCGAACTGCCGCATCTTGTCCTCCGTGACGCCGTCCTTGAAGACGACAATGAGGGAGCAAGTGTCCATGGCAGGCATGTCCTGGCACGAACCCGGGGGTGGAAAGAGAAGTATATCCACATACATATATATATATATATATATATATATACAGATGTCTATATTCATTTTTACACATATATATATATATGTATAGATATGTATATGTGTGCGCTTGTGTGTAGCAAAGCGTCCTTTAACGAGATCGGACCTGGTTTTCAGACCCAGCGGGCGCATGCCCGCGCAGAAACTGCGACCGCGACACCCTCTCGCGAGAAGCGAGCGCACACAGAGCGATTCGCTCATCGACTTGGCAGGGTGGGGTTTCTGTCGACCTCCGAATGAAGCAAGAGGGTTCGGGCCAGGCGCTCCCCAGGCGCAGCTCCCCTCGACCTGCACCTGCCGTACCCTCCGCGCAAGGTGCCGCCGCGATGCGGCCTCGACGGCGGTCGCCGCTGCGGCCGCGGCGGCGGCCACGGCAGCGCGGCGCCTGCCGCGCGGAAGGAGTGGAAGGTGCATGTCGAGAGTCTTCGGCGACACGCAAGAGTGACCCTGTTGGCATGGAGTGGCGGCGCTTCATGCCGATGTCGCAGCTCGCGTTTCGCGGCAGCCGCGGCGCGCGCCCCGAGCTGCGCACACCAGAGGCCACTCTGGCGAAGCACGCCTGCTTCCCAGAAGACGCCGGCCCTACATCTGTAGACAGGGCACGTGCCATCTGCGAAGCAGGGGCGCTTCTGAAAGAAGCCGTCTCGCCTTCCCCCTTGCCCCCCTCTGCGCGTGGCTGATCTCTTCCGGGGGGACAGGAAGATACCCAAGCTGCGGCGCTCGCTCCCTGGACCTCTCCTCGCGCGATAGTTCGAAACCCTCTCGCAAAACAACCCTCAGTGAAAGCTGACTGCTGCCAGGGGCACTCCACGTGCGCACGGCACCGCATTCCGAGCGCACCCCAGCGGGGAAGCTAATCGGAGTCCAAATACAACCGACTGTATTCGGCGAAGCGAAAGTCGATTAGCGCCCGCTGGGGACTTCATCGGCACGCTCGGTTGCCTGTGTCGAGCGAACCAGTGAAGACTTCCTCAGTCGACTTGCCTGGGTCGGCGTTCTCCCAATGCCCGATCTCCCAAGGTGCGCCCTGGCCAGGGATCCCGAGGCAAAATTCTGCAAACGGCGACGAGCGATCGACGGGCAGCGTCACCTGCACCTTCTCCTTCTGCTGCCCTTCCCTTCCCAGACCGCGGCCCCAGAGGTCTCGACAGCGCCACCGCGCTGCACGTCGTCCCGCATCCATTCTTGATGGTCTCGATAGGGCGACGAGATCTATACATATCCACTGCTCCTGGCCAGGCCCATCCTGGGCACAGGAGCGGTGTATATGCCTCCCTGGCCAGGCCAGGAGGGCGTATACACCGCTCCTGGGCCCAGGATTGGCCTGGCCAGGAGCAGTGGATATGCATAGATCTCGTCGCCCTACTCGACAACCCAGACCGCCGACGCAGACATTTCGTTCGACGCGTCGACCCCCAGAGGTCCGGACCCCTCTCCCGGGACCGGATCTTCATCCCGAGTCGTTTTGTTGACGGTCCCGAGCCCGAGGCCCGGTAGAAGGGCCCCGGGAGGCCGAAAATAGGGTTAAGTCGGGCGTGTCCCTACAGGGGGATTTTGAACGAAAAATTAAAAATGCCCCAAAATACTCCAAAATTGTAAACGATACTTAAAACATAACCAAACATGTTCCAAAATTGTCAAAAAAAAATACTATAAAAAATTGTCCCCAGACTATTTGTTTACTATTTTTGAATACTTCCCCTGTAGAGGGACAGGCCCGACTTAACAATACGGGAAAGCCTCCCGTCGTGCTCTTTTGTTCACAGCGCGAGGGGGTCTGGGTTCGATGGCCCCGACCACGGGCTCCGAACGCCGAGATCGAGGAAATAACTGCGGCGGAGCAAATAGCGGCCTCCTGGATGGTGTCCGAGTGGATGGGGTCCCAGGATCGCGCTGCATCGCCGATACATCGGCGATCCATCGCTGATGCATCGGCGATGCATCGGCAACTCCAGCGTGGAGAAAATCGGGCCCCACATCGAGCCGCATCGACGATGCATCGGCGATGCGGCGCGATTCTCCGACACCATATACTCCGACCCCATCTATCGGGGATGGACAGAACCCCCTTTGGTAAAACGTGGTTGAGTGAAAACGACCTCGGGCCCAAACCTGGCGGGCGCTGGCCAGGAAAATGACGGCCGCGGCGCCCTCTCGAAAACCGAAAGCGGACAATTCACTAATCGACGTGTCAGGGTGGAGGGTCTGTCCACCCCCGAATCTAGAGGCCTCCAGTCGGGCCGCTTAAAGAAAGAACGGTAAATAAGGAACGAAGCCCCTTCTTGGCCCTGTAAGCGCCTCCGTGCCCCAGGAGGGCAAGAGGAACAACACTGGAGGAACCTAAGGAACATCGAACCCCTTCCGAACCCAAACTGTTCCTTATTTCAGCGTCTTGACTGTAGCACGGCTGAACAGAAGCAGCCGTCGTCGGAGAGGTCTTCCCCTCAGGGCCCAGTCCTCGCAGCCGTCGCCAGCGCCGTCCGACAGCTGCTCGGGCTTGCCGGCGCTCACCCAGCGTCGCCAGCGGCGGGCCTGCCCGGCGAAACGCAGGCCCCTGGCAAGAGTGACCTTTTGGTGCGCGGTTTCTTGGGGCCGCGGGGGGGACCAAACACAAGCGCGCAAGACGCTGCTATCGCTTCGCGCTCGGCCGTCTGGGGACCCCAGTGTGCCCGCACCAGAGGTCACTCCGGCGGAAGGTCACTCTGTCGCGTAGCCGCACGCATCCATAAGTACATCGACGCCCTCGCGGTCTGGACTCCGGGGCTGGACCCCGTCGATACGCGGTCGCATGGAAACGTTTCACGCGGCGCATCAGCGAAAAAACGCCCCGCATCTACGGTTCGGTCGGGCATGTCTTCCTTCAGGCGGACTTTGTGGGGAAAAGACATAGCAAACAGAAAATAACCAAAGAAGTCAAAAGAGCAGGAAACATCGTTACTAAACAATTTGTGCAACTACTCTTGAATACTCCTCCTGTAGAGGGACATACCAGGAATCCGGCCAGCGAGACCCCAGACACCCGCTGGCATGTTGTTTTGTTCCATCCGCGGCCCCAGAGAGGCGCCGACCCGACTGTTCTCCCAGGGGCGAGTTTGCGTCCGAGGACGGGGCCCAGAGCAGGGCTTGACCTAAACGTTGTTTTTCGCTTTGTTTCTCGTTTTGCTCCACCTGTTTTCCTGTACCTCCCCGCCAAAACGAAAAACGAAACACAGTCGAAGTTCAGCAAAACAGCGTTTAGGTCCAGCCCTGACCCCGGAGGCCGAAGTCGAGGAAAGCATGCCCGCTGAACCACTCAGATCGTCGGAGATCTGGGGCCGTGCATGCGGACATGCTCTCCGCCCTGCACAGTTCCCCCCCGGCCCTTAGGCGACCCGAGGAGGAGGAGGAGGGAGGAGGAGGAGGAGGGGGAGGAGAGGAGGAGGAGGAGAGGAGGAGGGAGGAGGAGGAGGAGGAGGGGAGGGGGAGGAGGGGAGGGAGGGGGGAGGAGAGGAGGAGGAGGAGGAGGAGGAGGAGGAGGAGGAGGAGAGGAGGAGGAGGAGGAGAAGGAGGAGGAGGAGGAGGAGGAGGAGGAGGAGGAGGAGGAGGAGGAGGAGGAGGAGGAGGAGGGGGAGGACGGGTCGCCTAAGCCCTCCGGAGAACCCCCCACTCCGCCCCACGAGGCCTCGCACTCCGCCGAGTCGCACGGCGCCTCGCCCGCGGCCTGCAGGTAGCCCGGCGCCTCGGCGCCCGACTTGCCGCCGACCGCGCGCTCCAGCGCCCGCGCGGGGGCGCCCGCCGCCGGCGCGTCGGCCCTGCGGCGGAGCTCCTGCTGGTGAGTTTTTGTCTATCTTTTTCGTTTAAAAAATGAGCGTTTCGACATTGGGCGGAAAGGGGGGAAGCTGGCTCCGAACCTCTGCTTCGTGCGACTGTTTGCGACAGTGCGTCCTGTGGGGGAAGGGCTCCACCTGCTCGAAACAGGCGCCCACAGCAGCCAAGATCCACTCCAGGGTGGGGGAGGGGGGGTGCGAGGGTCCGCGCCGATTGGCAAAACTATGAATAAAAAAACGAGCACCTGCTTGGGAGTACAGAGGCCCTGATCTCCGATGATGGAGGGAAAAAGAAAACGATGGCCATGGTCAAGTCCATGTTGCGGAAACGCCGGTTCCGGTCGCGGTGACCGTCCATTGGTCACCGTCGACTCGTGGACCGTTCTCGCGTGTTGGCGACGGTCGGCATGGACCATGGCCATAAGTTCGGCGTCGACCAGATCCCGCGTCTTGGTCATGCTCAGCATGCTTTCCAATCGAGATGTGATATTTTGGTTAGGAGCTCGTTTGGGACCCCTGCGTCTCCTTACGAAAGCACGGCATGGCCTCTTCCAACTCCTCCTCCTCCTCCTCCTCCTCCTCCTCCTCCTCCTCCTCCTCCTCCTCCTCCCCCTCCTGAAGCTGCTGCTGCCCCTCCTCCGCCTCCTCCTCCTCCTCCACCTACCCCTCATCGTCCCAATCAGAACTTTCTTCTAGGGCGGAGCCATGGGAAACGAAAAGGATAACCACATAAAACAAAACAACTATCCAGAGGGGACTCTTCGCTCCCTCCTAAGTTCCCCAATATTTGTTTTGTGTTCTTGGTTCTTTTTGTGTTCCGTATGGGTTTCAGCGACTCCGCCCTGAAAGAGGATTCTGATTGGGAGGGAAGAGAGGACGAGCAGGACCAGCGCAAACCCAAGACGCATGAACAACGCTGCAGTAAGCCCTCCCTCCATGTTCCCTCTGCACAGGTCCGTGCAGGCAACGATTTTCATTGCGGGACGTGTGAAAACAGCCGTCTGATAATTCTCAATCATGCCCAAACACGATTCTTCGGAATCCATCGCCACGATTCAAGGTGTCCGCTGCGTCCTGAGAATACTAGATCGTGCCAACACACAGTCTTCAACACCGTGGATCAACGTGACTCTTGCGTCCTGGCAATCCTAAGCCGTGCCAAAGACAATTCCTGCGATTTTAACCATACGCATCCTTCAAACTGCTGCAAGCTCTCAAGACGAATGTGAGCGGCGATACTGCGGAAACCGCATTTTGAAAAGGAACCGCCCTCGACCAATGAAACTGCGGTGTACGTAGACAATGAGAGTGCACGGCACTAAAGTGGTAACAACATTTTGAAGAAGAACCGCCCTCCATCCGTGAAGCGGTTGCCAATTCTAGAAACGAATGTGCGCGGGGCTAAAGCGAGAACGACACTCTGGACAAAGAACCGCTCCCGATCCGTACAACTGCGAACGTGTGAAACAATGGGCGCGGTGTAACGGCCAGAGCCACATTGTAAGAAGACCCGCTCTTTATCGGTGACAGTGCTGCAAGCGTTAAAGACGAATGTGCGCGGCGCTGAAGCGAGAGCCACGTTCTGAAAACAATCCACGGTCCATCCGTGAAGCTGTTCAAATTCAAACTTCAGGATCACTCATGGTGGAGACATCTCACATGAAACGCCCTACAGACACCTGGGGGTGCGACTGGGAGGAGTTACTTCTTCAGGGAAATAAGCAGAAAGAGGGGGAGGAGGAGGAGAACGACGACACCTGTACTGTTGGCTGTGAATCATGTAGTACGAGCTCTAGTTCGACCTGATACGAAGGTACAATCGGAGCTGAAGTGAGAGCTGTTGAAGGAGCAACGGTGAGGGAACTGCATTGCCGGATGTAGCACAATCTGCTATGGCCTCCGATAGGAGCTGTTACAGGGGGATCATGGTAAGAGCTGTACTGATAGCTGTGCTACTGGCTGTAGCAGAAGCTGTACAAAGCTGCGCTGGTGGCTGCGGCGAAGACTTGTAGCTGGAGCTGCGTCAAGAAATGCCGTTTGCGGTGCAGTAGGAGTTGTAGTCAGAGCTGTAGTGCCGGTTGCACTGGAGACCGCACCACGAACTGCAATGGGAGATGCATTGAGTCGACTTGAGATACGAACTACTGGTTGTGCTTGGAGTTGGAGCGAGACCCCTGTCGACTACTGTCGTGGAAACTGCCGTAAGAACTCCGATCGGATATATAATAGGTTGTGCGTCATAAGCTGTAGTAGACCGTGGAGCAGGAGTTTGATGCAAGTTGAGCTAGTGACCGTACTAGGCAGCAGAAGCGGTTGAAGGAGTTCTAATAGAAGACGCAGTGAGACCTGCAGAGCGAGCTGTCGTAGCGGCAGGAGTTGTAGCGGGAGCTGCTTTCCTGGCAGCAACAGGAAGTGCAGTGAGACTTGTGGAGTCTGACTGGAGCTGTAGCAGAAACTGCAGTAGGGATTGTACGAAGATCTACGGTATGAGCTGTAGCGGGAGCTGTAGGGAGAGTGCCGCTGGCTCTAGCATGAACTGTGAGAAGAACTCTCGTATGAACTTGACTGGTAGATGTACGGCAGCCCGCATTGGGAACCGTAGTAGTAGCTGTCGCAGGAGCTGCTGTAAGACTTGTAATGGAAGCTGTGGGGAGCTGTGCTGCTAGCTGTAGCCAGAGATGAAGAAGGACCTCTTCTATGAGTTGAAGCGGGACGGCCCTGGTAAGAACTGCAGTGAAGGTTGTACTAATGGCTTCATCATGAGCTGCAGTGAGAGCTAGACGGTTGACTGTACAGAAGGAATGTTGGTAGAAGCTGTGCTGATGTTGTAAACTCTGTAATAAGAGCTGTTCAAGTTGATAGTGTGGGAATTGCAATAAGAACTGCGCTCGGATACGTAATGGGAAGTGTAGTATCCACCACCGCGCCTCTGGTCACGGAGTACGGGTGTCCTCAAGTCCTTTGCCAAATCCTGGGGCCTCAGTCCTCAGTCCTGACCCAGGAAGACAAGCGAGGGTATCTAATTGATGTTGCGTGCCGCGTGAGGCATCCGTGATGTTCCACGCGTCTAAATCGTGTTTATGCTGAGCTTGCGAACCATTGCAAACCACAGTGATTTAGCGATGGTTGTCTAGACATGTTAGACATGTTAGGCACGCTAGACACGTTAACCTCGAATCGCAATTTATTAGACATGAACTTTGACACGTTGAACGTGTTGTACAGACCTTCTAGACAATAAGACACGTTAGATATACTTTACCAATTTCGTAAACACGCTAGACACTGCATAAGCTGACTTCGCGCACGCGTCATACGAATCAACTGATTATGGCAGTCGGTGATATGTTTCGTTTCGCTGTTGGCCGGAACTCGTTGTGAAGACAATTGGCATGATGAGTGGCTGCTGGCTGGTAGCGATGGGGTGATGGGCATTCGGGTATATTGGGGACGAGGGGCACGAGGAGGATCAAAAGGCGGGGAGCGAGGTCGAGAGGAGGGTGAATTTTTCAGGAATGACGACAGCGCGTGGGGGATGAGCCGGAGGAGGGGGACCGAGAGGAGGAGGAGTAGTAGGAGGGGGAAGCGAAAGACGAGGAGCGAGCGACTGGCATGGAGTAAGAAGCCTTGAGAGGCGAAGTTGGATGAGGTTCTTGCGTGGGGAAAGAAGGATCTGGACAAGGAGAAGGACGATGTGGGCGGTAAGGAAGCCGAGGGGCGCGACGATGCGGAGGATGACGAGGAGCGAAGGACGAGGATGACGAAGATGACGAGTTAGGAGAGACGAAGCGGACGACTGGAATCGTTGTGACGAGCGGTAGGAGCTTCCCGGAAACACTGCTCTTTGTTGCAGGGCCTTAATTTGATGGGCGTTTCCCGCATGACCCGCTGCACTTGCCACAGTTTTTTTGATATGCGAAGATGTGTTGTTCTGCTTATGGTCAGAACGGGGGCTTGCGCTTTCCTGTTCCACTCGCGCGCTGAATTTATGGCACAGCAGCGCTGTGCACGTGTCAGCTATACACGGGTTAGACACTTGTTTCCACAGGACACGCGTTAGACACTGGAGAGCTAGCTGTTAGGCACTCGCGAATTCTAGACACGAATTAGTCACTCGACCGCCGCGCTCGGACGGGAAACACGAGTGTCTAACGCGCGTAACCCAAAAGAAGCACGTCTCCCTCGCATGACTTGTCCAGGGCCAAGAGAGCCCCAAGAAGAACCAAGAGCGCCTCACGAGGCCTCCAAGATCGGCCGAAGACGCCCAAGATGGCCTCACAAGGGCCCAAGAAGCCTCCAAGACGCCCAAGGAGACCTCCAAGAGCACTCCCAAGAAGGCCCCAAGAGGCCGAAATCATATATTTTCCTTCAATGTTCGAAAGGTCTGGGAATTCTCGCCTTCTCCGCTTTTCGACACTCCTAAGCGGCCCAAGAAGCCCCCAAGACCACCCCAAAACGGCCAAAGAGGCCTCCAAGAGGGCCCCAAGACGGCCCAAGAGGCGCCCAAGACGGCTCCAAAAGGGGCCCAAGAGAAGGAACACGAACCGAAAATCCGAGCCTTCCGCCTCAAGAGGCCCCAAGGAGGCCCCAAGAGGCGCTCAGGAAGTCCAAGAGGCCCCCAGGAGGCCCCCAAGAGGCCCCAAGAGGCCCAAAAGACACTCCAAGAGGCCCCAGAACGGCCCTCAAGAGGCCTCCAAACTGCATCCAAGAGGCCTCCGAGAAGCCTCCCACGAGATCCCAACGAACATCCAATAGGCTTCATATCCACAACCCAGGCACCGTGGCGGGATGGGCCGAAGGCCATTAGGTCCGCCGCCCCCTGTCGATTCATCGCATGGGTGCCTGGCGTGCTGGATCCTTTCGGTTTTGGTTTTGGTTTTTTCCAAAAGAACTCCCCCTGGCGCTTCGGCCCGTCCCGCCGGGGTCCCGGGAGGATTGCCCAGGACCCCAACGTCCCAAAAAAAAACCTCCAAGACGGCTCAAGATGGCGTCCAAGATGGACTCCAAGAAGACCTCCAAGTCCGCCCGGGATGGTTCAAGACGGCCTCCAAGACGGCCCAAGAGAGTCCAAGATACCTCCAAGGTCGCCCGAGAAGCCTCCAAGACGGCCCAACACGACCCACGAGGCCTCCAAGAGGTCCTCCAGGTGGGCCCGAAGAGGCCAAAATCATTGATTTCTGTTAGGTTTTTGAAGGGTTTTGGTATTTGCTTCTTCTCGGCATTCCGACGGCTGAAAACGGCCCAAGAGGCCCCCAAGATCGCCCCAAGATCGCCCACGAGGCCTCCAAGATGGCCCCATGGCGGCCCAAGACGGCCCCAAGACGGCCCCAAGAGGGCCCCAAGACGGGCCAAGAGGCCTCCAAAAAGCCCAAGATGGCCTCCAAGACGGAGGGCTCCAAGCCGGTTCAGAGAGGCCCCCAAGACGGCTCCCGACGGCGTCAGACGGGCCAGGAACGCCCTCAGACGGCCAAAGAGGCCCCCGAGAAGTCCCAAGAAGGCCCCTAAGAGGCCTTCAAGAGGCTCCACGAGAGCCCAAGATAGCACCAACATGGTCTCCAAGACGGTCCCAAGATGGCCCAATCGAGCCCAAGAGTGCCTCAAGAGGCTCCGAAGAGGCATCCTCCCCCTTCTCCTTTTTCCTCCTTCTCCTCTTCCTCTTCCTCCCCCACGTGTTCCCCGAACGCTTTCCAAACCGATTCGGGGAACACATGGTCCGATAGTTTGGCAGGCCTCTGGCCACAACGTTCGGCCGCATAGGCGCTTCCGAAAAGGCAGGGGGCGGCGGTGATTCGCCGTAGGCGTGTTCGATTAAGTGTCAGAGGAGCTGTGGCGAGGTGAGTCGTGAGAGCTGTACTGGTTGCTGAGGTAGGAACTAAAGTAACGCCTGCAGTAGGAACTGTAAACTGAGCTGTTGTAGGAGTTGCAGTTCGAGCTGCAATGGGACCTCCATTCTCGGCAGCTGTCGTGAACTTCGTATGAGATTTGGTCAGACCTGTACTACTGGCTTACTCGTAATTAGGTGTAGTAGGAACTACAGTGAGAGCTGCAGAAGGAACTGTTGCAGGAGCTATAGTGACAGCTGTGCTTCTGTCTGCAGTAGGAACTAAAGTTGGAGCTGCAGGGAGGAAGCTGTAGCAGAACTGTAGAGCCGACTGAAAAAAAAACTTCCCCGATCATCGTCATCGTTGTTGCGATGGCCGTTGACATTGCCTACGACCCGCTTCCCACTTGCGTTTCTGTCAAAAAACGACAGGGGCCCCCAAAAGGCCGTGAAGTTCTTCCTGAAAATCGCAAGGGGCCCAAACGAACTTCTAACCTACAAGCTCTATCCCAGGAGTCCCGGGACCTGCTCGACAGATTGCTGCAGGGCGCTGCCCCCAGGGACGGGGTCCAGAGCTCTGGGGCCGCAGATTGGACAATCACATCCCCAGGTGCCCTAGGCGATGACCCGCATACAGCGCCTCGAGAGCATCAACACCTACTTTCGTTCGCCGGCTTTGGGCTCTGCGGACCTTCGCCGGGGCCCTTGGACCGTCGATCGACCGAAAAGCAACCCGATCGCCGGATCGCCTACTGAATGGTTCGGCGATCTGAGCGCTTGCCAAGTCGATTGAATACAGTACTAATGCGCGTCACACACAGAATATCCCGTTCACGCGCTGAACAGCCTTCAGGACCGCGTTCATCCCATCAACACGACTGGCTGCATGCAAGAAAAAACATGAGCATCAGCAGAGAGTACTTAATTGGTGCGTAAGTTGCGCAAGGAGGAATAAACAACTTCGCGCGTTCACAGGTAAGTCTCATGTACGTCCCGTGTCATGTATCTATCTCCCAACAGACACACAGCTTATCGTTCAAATATTGACACTGGCCAACACGTATCAATAACTTTTCTGTCAGAGAGGTGTCTGATAGACATTGCTACTCCATGGAACTATAACTTAGATATTTGGCAGGGGACTCAGAGGAGCTAGCTTGTCTCGACATATTGGCGCCTTATCCACCTTAGAAGGCGGAAGCTTGCAAGCGCACTAGAAGGATTCATGGCATCCAGTCGCATGTTCCCAAACGACTAATAACCCATCCCGCCATCTATTAATAAAGCTGGTCCCCAGGAAGGAGCGGGGACATGTGGAGGCCCACGCTGCGAAACAGCAACACGATCATGTGGGAGTTCTGGGGGCGTGCTGGCAAGCTCCCCGGCCAGGCCTCCGAGGCGGGCCCGGCAGTGGCGACGTGCCCCCCCAGGGAGGCCCGAGCAGGCGAGACCGAGGAATGGCCGCGGCATGTCCGCATCAGAACCCAGCGCCGAGCACGTGGGCGATCGCGCCGACAGCTTCTGACACCGCGAGGAGCGCTCGACCTCGAACGGTCGCAACCTTCCAACAAGGCAAGTTGTCCGATGTCGATCGACCCTGGAAGAAGAAGCAACGGCACAGACAGAAACTTGTGGCACTGCGCGCGGGTTTCTTGGATCTGCGCTGGACCCCCATCGCTGGCGCGCGGAGCGCGCTGGGGGCGACGCCGGAGGCGCCGCCGGGGGGGGCCCAGCGCGGATCTAAGAAATCCGCGCGGAGCGCCACAAATTTATGTTTATGGCACTTTTTCTTTTTCGAGATTATGTGCTAAACTAGCTGGGAGCCCAACGTGTCGGTGTGCGTTCTCTCTCCCTCCGGCCTGCAGGACGGTCGCGTGCAGAGGGCTAGCGCTGGCATCCTGACGATAGGCGAGGTCCCGCCGCCGCCGCCGCCGACGTCGGCGTCGGCATCGGGGCCGCCTTCGAAGTCTTGTCGGCATCAGCGGCGGCATCGGCGCCGTCTTCGCCGCCGCCGCCGCCACCTTCGTCGTCCTCACTGCCGAAGGTACTGGACGTCGTCCTCGTCCTCCTCCTCCTCGTCCTCGTCTTCATCCTCGTCGTCCTCGTCCTCATCCTCGTCGTCCTCGTCGTCCTCGTCGTTCTCGTCGTCGCCGCCGCCGCCGCCGCCGCCGCCGCCGCCGCCGTCGTCGTCGTCGTCGTCGTCGTCGTCGTCGTCGTCGTCGTCGTCGTCGTCCTCGTCGTCGTCGTCGCCGCCGCCGCCGCCGCCGCCGTCCGAGTCGGCGCCGCTTCCGCCGCCGCTGCCGTTCGAATCGGCCCCGCCGCCGTCCGAGTCGGCGCCGCCGCCGCTGCCGTCTGAGGCGCCGCCGCCGCCGCCCGCCAGCCGCCCGCCTGCGCGCCCGCCGGCGCCGCGGCGCCGCCCGCGCGGCGGGAGGCCCGCGGCGCCGCACAGACACAGCAGCGCGGCCGCCGCGCAGGCGGCGGCCGCCGCCCGCCGCGGCGGCGCCCAGCGGGCGCCGGCGCCCGCGGCGGGGCACGGCGCCGCGGACGCCAGGAGCGCGGCCTCGCCCTCGTCGTCGTCGTCGTCGTCCTCCTCCTCCTCGTCGTCGTCGTCGTCCTCGTCGCCGTCGCCGTCGTCGTCCTCGTCGTCGTCGTCGTCGTCGTCGTCGTCGTCGTCGTCCGGCGCCTCGTCCGCGCTGGGGACGGGCATCGCCGCTGCGGGCCTCCGCCGCGTCGCGGACTGGCGCGAGCGGCAGCGGCGCGCGAGGGGGGTGGCCAGGGTTTTTTTAGATGGCGAGGGGGTCATGCTAAGAAGCCCTCTGCCCCCCCAAACCTCCGAGACTGCGACTGCGTTGCAGGATGGGTTCCCCAGAGGCCTCGACTTTTGCCCGGGACGGGGCTTTCATCCCGAGTCGCTCTCGGCGCTGGAACGACTGCACTTGCTTGCCGCGTCTCAACTTAAGCCGGGCGTGTCCCTCATACAGGGGGATCTTGGACGGAAAATCCAAAATACACCCCCCCAAACAAGTACTCCAGAATAGTCATAACACGTTGAAAAAATCATCCCCGGACCGTGTCCTGACTACTCTCTTGAAGAACCCTCCCGTGGAGGGACACGCCCGACGGAAGTCTCGACGCGAAGAGGCGGCAGCCCTCGGCAGGCCCAGCGCCGCCCCACCCACCAAGCACCGCTCCCTCCTCCTCGCCCCGCCCTCCTCCCTCCTCCCTCCTCCCTCCTCCCTCCTCCTCCTCCTCCCCTCCCTCCCTCCCTCTTCGCCCCAACCTCTCCTCCCCGCCCCTCCCTCCTCCCTCCTCCTCCCTCCTCCCTCCCTCCTCCCTCCTCCCTCCCTCCTCCCTCCTCGCCCCTCCCTCCTCCCTCCTCCCTCCTCCCTCCTCCCTCCGCGAGAGCAGTGAGCTGCGTGCTCGCTCTGGGGACCTCCCTGGGGCCTCCCGCTCCGCTCGTGCGCCGCTGTTGCGTCGAACGCCCGTCGACCTTGAGTCGAACCAGAGCCGACCTGGAGCCGAGCTGGAGTCGAACAAATCCGGCAGGTGGGCCCCAGAAGGTCCCTCGAACGAGCATCTAGGGAGAGCGAGGAGGGGGCGGGCATCGTGGTGCGATCCCTGAGATCAGGGCGCCGTGGTTTCGTCTTCGTGCCGTGCGCTTCGGCCCGGCTCGCGGGACCCAGGGCCCCTCGCCGCGGATCGATCCGGCACCGAGCTCTGCCGCAGGGAAGGCTGGGAATGGGGCTGCGGTTGTGATTTGCGACGACGCTGCGTTGGATTAGCGACGTCGGCTCTGAGGTGTGGGTGGCTCGGTGTGTGTCTCTCTCTCTCTCTCTCTCTCTTTCTCTCCCTTCGGCCACCGTGCGGGCCACCAGAGGGGCCGGGGCCAGGCAGGGGGGCCCCTCAGAGGACCGGAGGCTGCCAGAAGGGATCCTGGCCCACGGTGCTACCAGGTCCCCGCACCACTTCGACACCCTGCGCCCCCCCCCGCCCCCCCACCCCTCCCCCCAGGGGCTCCCGAGGCGGGCTCTGGAACTGGCGGACGGCAATATCAAATAACTGGCTCCTCCATCGGGGACGCCTCCCCCAGCACTGCAGGAGCCTAGTTTCTCCGGCCGCCCTGGGATAGGCGCTCCCGACAGCGGAGAAGCATATATCTTACACCGCAGCTCTTGAGAAAGAACCGACCGTCTCGACATTCCTACAGGCCTAACACGAGGTGCTC